>OY720450.1:25383445-25813445 GCA_963082715.1 Harpalus rubripes
AATAAATTAATAAATTAATAAATTAATAAATTAATAAATTAATAAATTAATAAATTAATAAATTAATAAATTAATAAATTAATAAATTAATAAATTAATAAATTAATAAATTAATAAATTAATAAATTAATAAATTAATAAATTAATAAATTAATAAATTAATAAATTAATAAATTAATAAATTAATAAATTAATAAATTAATAAATTAATAAATTAATAAATTAATAAATTAATAAATTAATAAATTAATAAATTAATAAATTAATAAATTAATAAATTAATAAATTAATAAATTAATAAATTAATAAATTAATAAATTAATAAATTAATAAATTAATAAATTAATAAATTAATAAATTAATAAATTAATAAATTAATAAATTAATAAATTAATAAATTAATAAATTAATAAATTAATAAATTAATAAATTAATAAATTAATAAATTAATAAATTAATAAATTAATAAATTAATAAATTAATAAATTAATAAATTAATAAATTAATAAATTAATAAATTAATAAATTAATAAATTAATAAATTAATAAATTAATAAATTAATAAATTAATAAATTAATTAATTAATTAATTAATTAATTAATTAATTAATAAATTAATAAATTAATAAATTAATAAATTAATAAATTAATAAATTAATAAATTAATAAATTAATTAATTAATTAATTAATTAATTAATAAATTAATAAATTAATAAATTAATTAATTAATAAATTAATAATTAATTTATTAATTTTGAAAGTTCTATAGTTTAGCCATGCAGAAAACTTTTCATTTAATACCAAACAGGATATACAGGTGTTTCATATAAGAGTGCAAGGCGTAGGAGTATGAATTCTGATACCAAAAGGGGGAAAAATCCCAATAAACATTGGTGCTATAACGCTTCCTAACAGAGATACCCAGGATTTTATTTAAAAAAAAACAGGAAACAGGTTAGTTTTATTTATTATTATATTGGGTTATAAATAATTATTTATAAAAAGAATCCCAGAGCAAGTGTTCAAAATGAAAGACATTACATTCAATAAATAAATCAGTATTATTTAAAAATACTACTGTAAATTATTAAAATATTACATTTTCATTAAATACAGAAAGCTTGGCAATACTTTTTTGTATTAGAAATATTATCAAAATATTAAATAACAGGTGTAATAATTAAATAATTATCGGATTGAAATGAGTGGAATTTTTAATTAATTAAATCTCATTTAAATTTTAAATGAATTAAATGCCATCAGCCAACTATTTTCTGCTATTTCAGTATTACGCTTCATTTAAGATAAATCCTCAGTATCTCTGTTATGAAGCGTTCTAGCACCAATGTTTATTGGGATTTTTTTCATGTTGGTGTCTAGAATTCATACTCCGAAGCCTTACATAGTTACATGAAACACCCTGTATTTCTGACAAATTTTTACGAAAAACAAGAAATGTTTTCTCATGGACTGTCATAGAGAATTATCAAAAATACGACAGCTCGATCGGCTATTCTTTTTTGCATAAAATTGTCAATAATATTTCGGAAGTGTAGTATCTATAGCTGAGTGCACGTTGTATAATGTATTACAAAGAATGGCTAAATAACCGGGTTAGTTCATACAGTATGCCGCTAGATGTCAGGTTTTTTGCGACCCGGTTTTTACAAAATTATTTGAAATAGTAAATTATTCCTATATAACGCACAATATTTTATATTTTCAATACATTACCTTTTATCTTTTGTCAGTTCTATGTATGTATTTTATACAAATTCCATACAACAGGCTTCTATAATTTCAGTAAAATTATAAAATAAACGTTGTCATGTACTTGACACTGACATCTTTCAATCTGAATTTTCTTAATCGTAGTACCTGTTTCTATGGTTATAGCATGGCTGGCTGCTACATAAAATTATATAAATAAAAAATCGAAATAGCGCTACTTCCGAAGTAACGTTACTTCAAGAGGTGAAAATTCGGGTCTATATCTCTTTATTTGATCCATACCCTGTTGTGCATCCTATAGCACAACATTTAAACGCGAACTTATTTTGACCGCAACCGGCACACTGCGGCACACCAACTGCCAAACGCCTGTCAAATGGTAACGGGTCGCGTTAGCTTCTTTTGTACCAGCTAGTTATGTCAACGCATCTCGTACTCTCACCTATAGATACTACACCGTGGTAGGAACTGATGAAAACATATAATGAAATGAACAAATGCTGCGCATTTTATGCGAGCAAACAGGACAAAATTACAGGATAAATATAAACATAATACAAGGTGCCCATTTTATATGTTACCGCCTGAAATTTTAAGAGTAAGCAAAACCATATACATTTTATAAGCCACTTGGTGAATATTAATACTTTAAATCGAATAATCACAGTAGGTATAAGAGCAAAACAAAATTTTAAAAACCAAGTCACTTATGAAATGTATCATGGATTGCCTAATCATGAATTTTCAGGGGGGAACTTTTAAAATGCGGACCCTGTATTAGTAACATGTATATGAGTACACAATACTAAATTTAAAGATAAAAATAAATCAAACAAAACTAAAAGATGTGATATTTTAATTCTATAGTAAACAGTTAGTTACAAACTGCAGAAAAGTAAGTACTTACATTACATTAGATCTGAACTTTTACAACGAATTTGAAAATATATCAATAAAGTTTGGATTGTTAAAAATGATAGGTATTAAAGAATACTTTTCTGGCTCATGCTGTATGATTATGTAATTTAAAATATTTTTTATTAGTACGATACAATAATTGGGAATAAAAGAATTTTAATATAGATAATTTTAACGTAATATAAGAAAATAAAATACAGACTAAATTCTATACCGTTTTAAAATAGATATCGAATTATGTATAATCTGAAATAATTTTAAACGTAATGTAAGAAAATGAATTACAAAAAAAGAACAGATTAAAACATACTATCTAAAATTATTGAATTGTCTTGTTCCAGACTATGATTTTCCTGTACACGTCTTAAAATCATTACATATACCTATATATACAATCGGTTTATAACGTTGTACCATGTCTTCCGATGCGAATTCTCCACTGGTCTTGCCATAGATCTTCATTCTCTCTTATTTCTTCTTGGATTCCTGCAACCCAATTCCTTCTAGGTCTCCCTCTTTTCTTTTTGCCGCTAGGAGTTTACTGTGGTATGTGTTTTGCCATTACTCATTTGCTGTACGTGATCGTACCATCTTAATTGACTTGTTTTTATATCATCGGTTATAGTAATTGATATATGCATAATTTGTCATTAACATATCAAATATGACATGACAATGTTTATCTTTTTAATTTTGTACATCGATTGTGATATTATTCTATTTACAAAATAAAATATGTAACATATTAATAAACATGGTTTAAAATCATTACATATACCTACCTTGTTAAATTCATCATCTTTTCTTTAATTATTACATGTTATTTTAACATTTTATTGCATTTAAAAGGAAAAAAACTGATAATTTGTCATCATTGACATTGACATAACAGCGTTTATCGTCTTAAATTTTCAAGGAAAACTGTGATCGTTACTGTGAAAAATATTGTTTAGTTAGAAATATTTGTTTTTTACCTAGTTACTTATGACACATTTGGTAACACTGTCCAAGTACATATGAACCGTCAAATTTTATAATTTTTAATTAAAATGGTTTAGGCCTTTTTTACCTGTGCGGATATAATCGCCCATTCTCAAAATGTATAATTATGAATTAAACTTCTTTCAAATTGTCTCCATTTCATAAATATTTCCATTTAAAGGTTCAAAATGACATGACAAACATGGCGTTCTTCGTCTTAAATTTTCAAGGAAAACTGTGATCGTTACTGTGAAAAATATTGTTTCTGTCCCAATTTTCAATCTTTAATAATTTTTTACTCGAAAACTATGCATCCTACAGAAATTCGTCCCATTAGAAGGGCCCTGAAGGCAATCATTTCCTACATCTTGGTACAAATTTCATGAAAATCGGTCGAACCGTTTAAGCTGTAGCCTTGTCTAAAGTTGGGCGATCGTCGTGATGAATTCAAATATATATATATATAGATATATAGAACTATAGATAGTGAATCTGATCGTTTAGTATTAGGACTAGCCTAAGCTCGGCTTCGCCGAGTTTACCCTAGGGCTCCGCCGATAGTGTTTTATAATAGTTTATACGTACATCCAATCTGTCTACGCACAATTTAAAACCAAAGTGGTAACGTCAACAGTCTTGTCAGATACCCAAGTTCCCCCTTCTATCAAACGAATTAACTTTATGCATAAAACAAAAGCCAATCAACCTGTCATAAATTTCCACACTTGTGTCTAAAAGTTCGTAACCAGACCTCTCATTTGATACCAAACACGACATATTTCTAGCACCTTTATACAAAAACAAAAGCCGACCGAGATGTCTATTTGTTGACACTTCTATGTTACAGCCCTGCAGAAAAAAATCACATGATCCTAATCACTACATGGTTCTGACAACTTTATGTAAAAAACAAAAGCCGGTCAAGTTGATGTCAAAATTTTGAAAGTTCTATAGTTTAGCCATGCAGAAAACTTTTCATTTAATACCAAAGAGGATATACAGGTGTTTCATATAAGAGTTCAAGGCTTTGGAGTATGAATTCTGATACCAAAAGGGGGAAAAATCCCAATAAACATTGATGCTATAACGCTTTCTAACAGAGATAGGTACCCAGGATTTTATTAAAATAATAAAAAAAAATAGGAAACAGGTTATTTTTATTTATTTTTGTATTGGGTCATAAATAATTATTTATAAAAAGAATCCCAGAGCAAGTGTTTAAAATGAAAGGCATTACATTCAATAAATAAATCAGTATTATTTAAAAATACTACGGTAAATTACTAAAATATTACATTTTCATTAAATACAGAAGGCTTGGCGATACTTTTTTGTATTAGAAATATTAAAAAACAGGTGTAATAATTAAATAATTATCGGATTGAAATAAGTGGAATTTTTAATTAATTAAATCTCATTTAAATTTTAAATGAATTAAACAAACTCCATCAGCCAACTATTTTCTGCTATTTCAGTATTATGCTTCATTTAAGATAAATCCTCGGTATCTCTGTTATGAAGCGTTCTAGCACCAATGTTTATTGGGATTTTTTTCATGTTGGTGTCTAGAATTCATACTCCGAAGCCTTACATAGTTACATGAAACAGCCTGTATTACTGACAAATTTATACGAAAAACAAGAAATGTTTTCTCATGGACTGTCATAGAGAATTGTCAAAAATACGACAGCTCGATCGGCTATTCTTTTTTGCATAAAATTGTCAATAATATTTCGGAAGTGTAGTATCTATAGCTGAGTGCACGTTGTATAATGTATTACAAAGAATGGCTAAATAACCGGGTTAGTTCATACAGTATGCCGCTAGATGTCAGGTTTTTTGCGACCCGGTTTTTACAAAAATATTTGAAATAGTAAATTATTCCTATATAACGCACAATATTTTATATTTTCAATACATTACCTTTTATCTTTTGTCAGTTCTATGTATGTATTTTATACAAATTCCATACAACAGGCTTCTATAATTTCAGTCAAATTATAAAATAAACATAATGTCATGTACTTGACACTGACATCTTTCAATCAGAATTTTCTAAATCGTAGTACCTGTTTCTATGGTTATATCATGGCTGGCTGCTACAAAATCGCACATTTTGGCACCTTAAAAAGACTATGGTCCGTATTCTTACATCTTAAAGTAGCGCTACTTCCGAAAAATCGCTACTTCAACTGTCAAATGTCAACTTTAACATTAAAATGAGAGATATAAAAATAAATTAAATTGTAAAAAGCATTTATTTCTAATGTCATAGGTTTCATTTACAAAAATATGAAACCTATTCTTATCTACTCATAAAATTATATAAATAAAAAATCGAAATAGCGCTACTTCCGAAGTAACGTTACTTCAAGAGGTGAAAATTCGGGTCTATATCTCTTTATTTGATCCATACCCTGTTGTACATCCTATATCACAACATTTTTTATTTAAACGCGAACTTATTTTAACCGCAACCGACACACTGCGGCACACCAACTGCCAAACGCCGGTCAAATGGTAACGGGTCGCGTTAGCTACTTTTTTACCAGCTAGTTATGTCAACTCATCTCGTACTCTCACCTATAGATACTACACCGTGGTAGGAACTGATAAAAACATATAATGAAATGAACAAATGCTGCGCATTTTATGCGAGCAAACAGGACAAAATTACAGGATAAATATAAACATAATACAAGGTGCCCATTTTATATGTTACCGCCTGAAATTTTAAGAGTAAGCAAAACTATATACATTTTATAAGCCACTTGGTGAATATTAGTACTTTAAATCGAATAATCACAGTAGGTATAAGAGCAAAACAAAATTTTAAAAACCAAGTCACTTATGAAATGTATCATGGATTGCCTAATCATGAATTTTCAGGCGGGAACTTTTAAAATGCGGACCCTGTATTACTAACATGTATATGAGTACACAATACTAAATTTAAAGATAAAAATAAATCAAACAAAACTAAAAGATGTGTTATTTTAATTCTAGAGTAAACAGTTAGTTACAAACTGCAGAAAAGTAAGTGCTTACATTACATTAGATCTGAACTTTTACAACGAATTTGAAAATATATCAATAAAGTTTGGATTGTTAAAAATGATAGGTATTAAAGATTACTTTTCTGGCTCATGCTGTATGATTATGTAATTTAAAATATTTTTTATTAGTACGATACAATAATTGGGAATAAAAGAATTTTAATATAGATAATTTTAACGTAATATAAGAAAATAAAATACAGATTAAATTCTGTACCGTTTTAAGATAGATATCGAATTATGTATAATCTGAAATAATTTTAAACGTAATGTAAGAAAATGAATTACAAAAAAAGAACAGATTAAAACATACTATCTAAAATTATTGAATTGTCTTGTTCCAGACTATGATTTTCCTGTACACGTCTTAAAATCATTACATATACCTACATATACAATCGGTTTATAACGTTGTACTATGTCTTCCGATGCGAATTCTCCACTGGTCTTGCCATAGACCTTCATTCTCTCTTATTTCTTCTTGTATTCCTGCAACCCAATTCCTTCTAGGTCTCCCTCTTTTCTTTTTGCCGCTAGGAGTTTACTGTGGTATGTGTTTTGCCATTACTCATTTGCTGTACGTGATCGTACCATCTTAATTGACTTGTTTTTATATCATCGGTTATAGTAATTGATACATGCATAATTTGTCATTAACATATCAAATATGACATGACAATGTTTATCTTTTTAATTTTGTACATCGATTGTGATATTATTCCTACCTTTCTGATCCTTTTCGACGTGTTTCCATATACATTTTCCAAAATTCTATTTACAAAATAAAATATGTAACATAATAATAAACATGGCTTAAAATCATTACATATACCTACCTTGTTAAATTCATCATCTTTTCTTTAATTATTACATATTATTTAAACATTTTATTGCATTTAAAAGGAATAAAACTGATAATTTGTCATCATTGACATTGACATAACAGCGTTTATCGTCTTAAATTTTCAAGGAAAACTGTGATCGTTACTGTGACAAATATTGTTTAGTTAGAAATATTTGTTTTTTACCTAGTTACTTATGACACATTTGGTAACACTGTCCAAGTACATATGAACCGTCAAATTTTATAATTTTTAATTAAAATGGTTTAGGCCTTTTTTACCTGTGCGGATATAATTGCCCATTCTCAAAATGTATAATTATGAATTAAACTTCTTTCAAATTGTCTCCATTTCATAAATATTTCCATTTAAAGGTTCAAAATGACATGACAAACATGGCGTTCTTCGTCTTAAATTTTCAAGGAAAACTGTGATCGTTACTGTGAAAAATATTGTTTCTGTCCCAATTTTCAATCTTTAATAATTTTTTACTCGAAAACTATGCATCCTACAGAAATTCGTCCCATTAGAAGGGCCCTGAAGCCAATCATTTCCTACAATTTGATACAAATTTCATGAAAATCGGTCGCACCGTTTAAGCTGTAGCCTTGTCTAAAGTTGGGCGATCGTCGTGATGAATTCAAATATATAAATATAGATAGTGAATCTGATCGTTTAGTATTAGGATGTAAAACGGCTTTTTAAGTCACAAATGCGTGATTTAAAAAATATGATAATCGTTTCAAGTCATAGATAGGTAAAAAGCAGTCCGTTTTGATGTATAATAAGTCATATTGGCGATATATTCCAAAATGTGTGGAACAGTTTAAATTTTATTCATACAAAATTGTATAATATTGTTTAAAACTATGTAATATACTAAATAGAGATAAAAAATAATAATAAATTAATTTTATTGTTAAAACAATGTAATTTTGTTATAAAATACGTAATTAATATGAAATGAATGAAGTCAGATATAGGTAAATATTTATTAAAATAATAATAATAATAAAAGAACATAAAAAATTATATCTGATGATAATAATAAGAATAATAATAATAATAATAATAATAATGATAATAATAATAATAATAAATAATAATAATAAATAATAATAAGCAGAGAGGTACAAAAATAAATAATTTTTATTTAAAATAATCAAATACAATAAATTTAATGTATTTAAAATGGATTCAAAATGACACATAACTTTTTAGACTGTCTTCTTAAAAATTTTCACGCATACTCAATTCAAATAATTAGCCTGTATTCTCTGATTTTGTACATTTGACATCAGTACAGAGAACTTTGATCTATTGTTTTAATGTAAGAATTTTGACCAGTTAATAATTTTTTCCACAAAAACTATGCACAGTAAAAATAAGAGACATATCAAAGGCCCTAAGTTGATTTATTCTCTACTATTTAAAGCAAATTCCATCCAAATCGCTGAAGCCGTTTCAGTTGTAGCTTTGTCTAAAAATTTCCCGATCGTCGTGATGAATTTTGGGGGGCTTGACCTTTTAGTATTATAAGATGTAAAACGGCTTTTTAAGTCACAAATGCGTGATTTAAAAAATATGATAATCGTTTCAAGTCATAGATAGGTAAAAAGCAGTCCGTTTTGATGTATAATAAGTCATATTGGCGATATATTCCAAAATGTGTGGAACAGTTTAAATTTTATTCATACAAAATTGTATAATATTGTTTAAAACTATGTAATATACTAAATAGAGATAAAAAATAATAATAAATTAATTTTATTGTTAAAACAATGTAATTTTGTTATAAAATACGTAATTAATATGAAATGAATGAAGTCAGATATAGGTAAATATTTATTAAAATAATAATAATAATAAAAGAACATAAAAAATTATATCTGATGATAATAATAAGAATAATAATAATAATAATAATAATAATAATAATAATAATAATAATAATAATAATGATAATAATAATAATAATAAATAATAATAATAAATAATAATAAGCAGAGAGGTACAAAAATAAATAATTTTTATTTAAAATAATCAAATACAATAAATTTAATGTATTTAAAATGGATTCAAAATGACACATAACTTTTTAGACTGTCTTCTTAAAAATTTTCACGCATACTCAATTCAAATAATTAGCCTGTATTCTCTGATTTTGTACATTTGACATCAGTACAGAGAACTTTGATCTATTGTTTTAATGTAAGAATTTTGACCAGTTAATAATTTTTTCCACAAAAACTATGCACAGTAAAAATAAGAGACATATCAAAGGCCCTAAGTTGATTTATTCTCTACTATTTAAAGCAAATTCCATCCAAATCGCTGAAGCCGTTTCAGTTGTAGCTTTGTCTAAAAATTTCCCGATCGTCGTGATGAATTTTGGGGGGCTTGACCTTTTAGTATTATAGATACGCCAAGGTTGAGAAGATAATCATTATTGACCCAGCGCCAAGATTGTAACACGAGGGCGAAGCCCGAGTGATACAAGGCGCCTGGTCAATAATGATCTTCTCAACCGTTGTTAATATAAAATTTTTTTCACTACTAGCTCCTAAATTCTATTTAACGAATTTTATATTAATAATAACATAAGAATTTTGACATTAATATTTATTAATATCTATAAAAACTAAGTAGGCAGAAATAAAATTATTTTGTTTTTAATATTGTTTTTAATATCTAACATTTCATTTTGGTAACAATAAGTAAACATGTTTGAAGAAAGTAATACGGAAAATTGTACTCCTCCGGAAATTAAAGAAGCGGCACAAAATGTATCAACATTGCTGCCAGAAAAATCTAAACCGATATATATGAAAGTGTATACAAGTTTTAAAGAATGGTGTCTAACAAAAAAGGTGACTAAAATCTCGGAAAATGTACTCCTAGTATATTTCCAGGAGCAAGCACACAATAAAAAGGCTTCAAGTTTATGGGCCACATTTTCCATGCTGAAATCGACTATTTCATTAAAAGAAAATATAAACATTTCAAAATATTTTAAGTTACTTGCATTTTTAAAGCGCCAAAATGCTACATATAAGCCAAAAAAGTCATCTGTATTTTCTAAAGAAGAAATTAATAAATTTCTCATAGAAGCGCCAGATGAAGTCTTCCTATCAACGAAGGTATCCTGTTGTGGTAATAAAATTCCAAAAACTTACTAATTCATACTTTCTTAGGCTATTTTTGTGATTGGAGATGTCGACGTTCGGGATGACATCATCGTCATAAATATAACGAAAAGCAAAAATGGATCCTCGAGAAAATTTGTCTTGGTAGAAACTTTCTGGGTTGAAATAGTTGAGGCCCACTCCTGACATGGCAAAGGTGTTCATTACAAGCCCCATACCTCAATCAATGATGCCAGAAATTCAAAATGCGACAATAAATATAGGAAACACTCAAACCTCATTGAATACGGGTTCTGCAGCAATAAATTTGACTTGTCACAATTGCACTATCAATTTCAACTATAAATAGCAAATAAATGTTACCTGTTTTGTGTTTTTACATAGAAATGTAATTATAACCCTAAAAAAATTTACAATGTAAGATAATTGAAATAATGTTACAATAAACACTTACTTTTTCATAGATTTAACAATAAATAAATACCTAAATTAACATTTCGCATTGTAAATATAATGTGAACGCACGAAAAATTTGATAAGAAATAAGATCGTAGAATATTAAGATTTTTAATCTGAAATTTAACTACTGCTACAGTATAAAAAGTATTATTATATGTTGTGTATACTGTGCTATTGCCATCTTGAAATTAGGCGGCAAATTTAAATATAATGTTTTCTTTGCGTTTAATAAGTTAAATAAATTCTGAAGCTTGAATTTCTTTAAAAAGTGACAGTTCGCATAATTAACCATGGTCAATAATAATTCATTATTGACCGTTGTTAAGCGTTGCTAAGGAAGCGGTAGAGAAAAACAATTTCACAACTCAATAACAAGTCAATAATGGTATGTTTGTAGGCTAGTAGTGAAAAAAATTATTTAATAAATCGAGTAGAAACTACACCAGATATTGTCCTTCTCTGATCGAAATAAAAATAGTTGGGAATTTGGAGTCGCATCCCAACACAGTGAATAATTGAATACGACCATAATGGTATTTTATACAGTATCGTATTCTATACAATGGTCACCTGAATCAGGCCGAAGAATTGATCCATAAGTACCGTAAATCAACCAAAAACCCAGTATCTTGATTTCCGGTGCACCATTGTTCCTGAATATTTTCATCAATTTCAAGACAGATTGACATTGAATTATATGACATTTAAAATTGACAAAACCTAACAAAAATAAAAATGAACCAAGTGAATGATAACGTTGAATATGACAACCACATGACAACGAAATTGAACATTTTGTTACATTTAATTCCAATAATAATACCACAACAAAAAATGTAACAAATATAAAGGCCTATTCTGTAAAATATTCGCTTAACGAATCGTTATCATAACAAAATCGTTATTATGAAATTCGTTATGTCTAAATGATATTTGTTATCTTCATATCCGTATTTTGTAACACATTTTAAAAAATGATAACCTTAGGAGCAAGTTAAGAACTTTATATATCCTCAAATCAAATTATAATTTCAAATGGAATATATAAAATAATTCAATATCACTCACAATAATTCTAGGTTAGATAAAATTGGCGGTAGTCAGCTATCAGCCTGTCAGCTGTCAGAGCCTTTCTTCTTCTTGTTGTGGGCTATGGTAGAACTACTACTACCATCTGTAGATAAATTGTGAAACTTGCGCTAGGAAGATATACTTATTAAACTAATTTAATATTATCTTGCAAAAATACTATAATATAACGGGTTTTTGAGATCTATATTCAATGTAATAGCAATTTAATTTCGACACGAATAACAATACTGAATTATTGACAAAACGTTTACGTAACGAATAATTTTTTCCCAATCGTTAATATATAACGATAACGTTGTGTAGAATTAAATTATTGTTACTAGTCTAACGATTATCGTTTTAATAACGATATGTACATTGATAATAATGCATAATGTCATAACGAACATTTACAGAATAAGCCTATTAGACGATTTTTGTTATTATTATAACGATATAACGTTCTAACGATTCATTAATAAATATAAGGCCTTCAAGTTTTCTATTTATTTATTAACTTTTATTTTGAACATTTCGAGCAGAATCCTCTCATCTTCAGCAACTATAAAATTAATGTTGAAAAATACAAGTACATACAAATATACGTTGAAACAGAATTACATTGTTGTACATATACAAAAGTTGTAAAATTACATGTTAAATGTAATCATCGTAGTCAGTTGGAGCATGGCCGCCCAGTTCAACAGTACAACATGCCGCTAACACGGCCCATAATCAACTACTTAAGCAGTAATTCTGCTTCAACGTATATTTGTATGTACTTGTATTTTTCAACATTAATTTTATAGTTGCTAAAGATGAGCGGATTCTGCTCAAAACGTTCTAAATAAAAGTAAATAAATAAATAATGGAACTTGAAGGCCTTATATTTATTAATGCACATTATCAACATGGTTCCCTTACACAACATTTAAGTTCTATCGATTCGTTATGCTTACAGAATAGCCCTATAAATAATGTTTTCATACTTACATCTATAATAATTATTATACTTCGTCTCACGTAAGAAAGTAGTAGACGGGGCTTGAGAGCTGATCGTTTTTACATGTATAAATATTATAAATTTGTAAAACCAAACTTTCTCAATAATAAATATGTTTATATGTAAAAATTTACAAGACCTGAATATTAAAAATTACAACAACACATTGTTTAACATAATATTATAGATTATATTTGATAATCGACAACTTACAGGTGACATTTTAATCGTTTTTGTAAACTAGGTTTGCATTATGACCAATAAAAGAACAGAATTATATCCCTATCTAAACCAACGCTATTTTTTTAAGTGAAACGATGTATAGTAGTACCACTAATGCGGTTTAGAAATTTGACATTGACGTATATTGCATCGTTTGATTTTGTAATGATGATGTTTGAAAGTAGCGGTAGTGGGGATTAAAATACCAGAGAAACCAGGATTATTTCGTGGTTGCCGTGGTCCGACATTTTCCCAACCTTTTTCAGGAACCGTGTTTCGAATAGAAACCAGTAAATAATTTCAGGACTTATAAAACACTAAAACGTAAACCTGATCGAACTGGTTTAATATCCTGAAATCGGTAAATGACATTAAGAAAACATTACGAGATGATACGTCAAACTTTGATGCTAAAGCAAAAAAGATATAAAAAAGTTATTATCACGCAAGCTCCGGAGGTTTAAATAAAATAAATAAATGCGTATCACGAATTATTTCCTATAGGTGGTTGTGCAATCAAGCAAAAACAAAGGTCTCACATTTGCATTTAATATTATAAATTGTTGTGCTTTGTGCTTCCTAATACTCTTAACTTTTGTAAAGTTACTGGTGAATCAACAGGGGGTCAATTTTATAACTAGAAAGCGATAGCGAATACAATTCATACTGAATAAGTATGATAATCGCTACTACTTGTTATCAACCATGTTGTCTTATTCCGAATTAATACGTATTCAGCTGGTCTAGACCTCATGAATGAATACGGTATCCAGTCGGAATAAGACAACATGGCTGACAACAAGAAGTGGAGATTATCTTACTTATTCAATTCTTATTCAGTATGAATTGTATTCGCTATCGCTTTCTGGTTACAAAATTGGCCCCCAGGACTATCAATTAAGGGTACCGGTAGAAATATCAAACTGGAGTGTTCTAAGTTCAGCCTGACATATTACTGACACATTTTGTGGAGATGATTAACGATATGAATATTATACTACATTCATTTCTCTTAAAATGATTTGCATCCTGCTGCATATTGCCTGCATTATATTTAATGTCTTCATTTCTTAGAAGCAAAATTAAAAAAAATATTTTGAGAATATGAAATACCTCATTATCTAAGGTATATTACTACTGGAATAGTCACAAATAGCAATTACCCTTAATCAAAAGTTTACAATTATTAATTTTATACAGGAAATACAAAATAGGTTTCATTTATTTTCATTTTATATAGTTTTCTTTTTTCAGAAAAATATAGATGTACCTATCTATTTAATATTGTAGCAATGTTAATGTTTAAGATCAAATTTTTATAAAATGGCCATATTTTGTGAGGAAAACTAATATATATATATATATATATATATATATATATATATATATATATATTCAAATTTGGGTTAAAAATTAAAACATGTCGTTGATATCTTCAGTAAAATGTACAAACTATAATAAATTTGATTTACAATTATTATAAATCACTTTCAAATGTAAAGTTGATAAAACTAATAACATTTTACGTCGTTTTGCAAAGAATTTCTTTTCGAAATTCCATTACATTTGACAAAGCGATTCTGCTTTTCTAAAGAAAATCATTGGTGACAGAAATCAACTTATTTCATTTTTCATATTTTTACTTTTTAGATCAAATATCATGAATTTGACCTCAAAATAAAATCTGAAAGTTTTTCACGGAGTTTGAGAAAAACTTTACGTCTTTCTCAATATTTATTTCTCTTCTTTTCTAAAATTTAATAAACAATTGTTGATATAAATTTGCTGCCAACTTTACAATAATCAATGATTTTTTACCTCCCGTCATACCGAAAATAAGGCAGATAATGTAATCGGTCCAAAATTTCAATGGTGTGTTTTCAGTAAATACCTAAGCACGATTTAGGGTCCCCACGACACGTTTTTACTATTTTTATGTGAAGTAGCGCAAAGTTGTGTGTGTGTGTGTGTGTGTGTGTGTGTGTGTGTGTGCGTGCGCGCGTGTGTGTGTGTGTGTGTGTGTGTGTGTGTGTCTGTGTGTGTCTGTGTGTGTCTGTGTGTGTGTGTGTGTGTGTGTGTGTGCGTGTGCGTGCGTGCGTGCGTGCGTGTGTGTGTATGTTGGACAACCGGAAGTGATATTTTACTTGAAGCCCATAATTTAATGAAAAATTATATTAAAATATAATCCAAAACTTTTCAATCCTAGTATTTAAGACTCTGATATCAAGGGGAATAACATATTAGATTTTGGCTAAAATTAATGAACCGGAATAGATACTTTATTTGAAGCTCTGGATAGTTTTTCGTGAAAAATATAGTATGATATATGTATTCCAAAACTTTTTATGATATATACCAAAATTTTTCAAATTTGGTATTTCAAACTTTTATATTAATAAGGACATATAAGATTTTTTCTAAAATTGATTAACCGGAAGTGACTTTACTTGAAGCTCTGAACAAGTTTTCGTGAAAAATATATTATAATATATTCCAAAACTTGCCAGATTTAGTATTTTAGACTTTTATATGAAGGGGAGTAACATATTAGATTTTGGCTAAAATTCATAAACCGGAAGTGATACTTTATTTCAAGTTCTGAACATATTTTCGTGAAAAGTATCGATTGATACAATACAAAATTTTCAAATTTGGTATTTAAGATTTTTATATTAATGAGAACGACATATTTGATTTTTTTCTAAGATTGATAAACTGGAATTAGTACTTTATGAAAGCTATAAACAGATTTTCTTGAAAAAATATATTAAAACATGATGCAGATTTGGTATTTAAAACTCATGTATAATTTGAAACAACATATTAGATTTTGACTATACTTATATGATAAACCGGAAGTGGTACTTAATTTGAAGCTCTTAACAGATTTTCGAGGAAAAACAGTAAAATATAATCCAAAATTTTGTATTACAGTCTTTTCTATTTATTGGAACAACAAATTAGATTTTGTTTACAAACGATCAATCGGAAGTGATACTTTACCTAAAGCTCATTGCTATTATAAACAAGGAATTGACGGGATGAAGTAAAAGATTGCAACGCGTTCTTTTTCTTTGATGTTGTTACAATTTCAAACCACGTTCACAAAAATTATTCATAATTTGTCGTTTAAAGTTCATGTCTTCGTAATCCAAAATTGTTCAAAATTTAAACTAAATTTGTAAATTATATACTGAATTATTTCATTCTTAAAGTAAAATACTACTTCATTTTACAATTATTCTTGAACGAAAATCATTGTAGGAAAGGGCAAATATCGCCAATAAATTACATTGACAAATATGAACACTTAAAATGTCAAACCTACATTTGAGATATTTCATACATTTTTTTCCAAAATGAAATTCATATTTCTCTAACTTTGCGATACTTCACGTAAAAAGAGTAAGCCGTAAGCGTAACTTCACTAATTTCGCCTAAATTTGAGTTGCGAATGAGCATGCAAAAGTATTAAGTATTAAATGCCTCAGTAAGATGAAGCTATTAGACATATGTACGTACCAAATTTAAAATGTAGAAAAGCATTTTTATTTATAATTATCGTTATTTAATTTATAATACAACAATATCACATTACTTATAAAATAAAATTAATTAGACCAGTACATTATTTTCAATAAACGTGTAAAAAAGTATTTGTAAACCTTATATCCGTTGTTAAACAACCATCAAGTAGAAAATTAACTTCATTTTTATTGTGTTAAGTTTAAATTATATGGCAAATCCAGCCATAAATAGCTTGTTAGCCGAACGAAGGTATTTTTTTACAGCCTTAAAATCCTTCTTGAACACCACTGAACTAATTTTCACGTGTAATTTAATTTAGGGCCTCGCTAAACGTGAAAGAGGATAGTGTTGTACTTGTACCAGGGAGTCTATACGAAGACAAGAACAAAGGCCACCTCTGGACATCGTTTATTTTAAAGTAATAGATATCACTGTATTTAAATATGATAAAATTAAAATTTAACTACGCAATGGTGATCCATGTTAGTTATAAACGAATAAATTCTACATTATTTAAATTGGCTGCATTGATAATGAATAAAAATAAGATTAAAAAATATGATTATAGATAAGAACTCTTATTAGCATTGTGTAGCACATTTTGTGCGTAATATATTTTTTTCCGATTGACATTAAAAGAACGATTTTTTGACACCTGTCTGTAAAATGTCACTTTTACTGCATAGGCAATAAAAATATTTTCACTGACTATTACATAGCAATATAATTTATGACGATAACTTTCAAAATATGTACTAGAAATAATCACTAAATTGATATTGATTTTCAATTGGCTAAAAAATAATATGTTAAACACGGAACTAAACAAACAGTTTTCAGCTTCGGCAGCTTCTGCTGTAAATATAGCATTTTATTGCTTAGTTAAACAAATAACTGTTGTTGCCATCTACGATTATTTATTTTACTATTTTCTGTGCGTAGATTCACACTAAATCGTTTCTTTCTTAAGGCTGAATTTTTATGAGAATAGCTAAATAAATATTATTGTGAGAATAAACTAATATAATATTTGTTTCTTATATTATAATAGTTCGCGAACAAGAATTATTTTATATAATAAAGCCCTGTTTTTTTTCACCTCTTTATAAAGTCCCACTTAACTTACCTGCCAGATAAAAGAAAAATGTCGCATCATATAATTGACGTGTATTTAATTTTGTCAATTTACGCCGTAATATCGATGAGATATTTTTATTTTATGCGGCAGTTAAGGTAACTGACACTTTTACTAAAGGTAAAAAAAACCGGGCGTAAATTTTCAAAAGTATCGGTATAAATGAGTTTTAAAATAATATATTTTGCTGTTTGTTTTGTTACTCGATATCTTCTTTTTAATTCATTCTCTGGCAATATTTGGAGACGATTTATTCTTTCACGAAATGTTCTCCTTCTTCCTCTGTGTTCTTCTATTTCTTGTACTTCATTTTCCTCTTCAATTTCATTAAAAATTCCTTCTACACCTGCCATTTTTATTCTTTGCAATGAGTCTTATACTACCAGTATACGCCAACCCATCAACTACTCGCCTAACATCTGGCGGTCATTTTCGTAAAGAAACCGCTGACAGTTTGACAACCGATGCATGCTGAATTGTGTCAAACGCGTTAAATTAAAAGTACAACTGCGTTAAAATTAGTGTTACCGCGAAAAGACAAAGTGACGGACGAATCTGTTGTGTTCCCGGCTGCCCTAGCACGTAATATCGCAACCAAGAACTGAAATTTTACGGTTTTTCGAATCGTGATTCGGAAAACTGAACGAAAACAACTTTGGATTGCACGTGTTCAGAGAGAATCGTAAGTATTATTAAATGATAGTAGTTTCTAATCAAGTTTAACGTTTTATTAGTGTATTTTATTTTGAGTTGAAAAATATAACAAAATAGTTATTTACCCCTGGTAGACACACTTTTTTAACGTCTTTGTCTCAAACATAAACTACACTCTAGTGTCTCTCTCGTTGGTGCAAATTTGCACTAGTAGCCGCCTCGATGGCCGAATGAGTTGATGCAGCGTGCTTCTGCAGCGCTCGAAGCGACCATCACCGCTCGGTTCTTGGGCTCGTGGGTTCGATTCCCACCAGGGGCTTGGATGTTTGTGACTGTCCTAGCAACTCATCTCTATCAACGCAATGCAAAAATATTACAAAGATGTAATGTAAAAACTGACTCACGCTTATCAATATCAGTTGTAATACTTTATAATAAGTTAAATACAATAAAGAATTATTGTTATTATTATTATTATTATTATTATTATTATTATTATTATTATTATTATTATTATTAATAAATTTGCACTAGTATGCGTACCACGGGTTAACTAAAAAAATTATATAAATATAAATAAAATAATCATATTATTATTTTTTTTTTAGAAATGATTCCAGCAAAATATATTACAATCTTTATTGTATTGCACATTTTGTTGGAGGAGAAAAATCCAATGACTCTCGTAATGAAAACTACAATCCAACAATTTTTTCATGAAGACCAGAAACATCGACATCTGCAGATCGAAGAAAAAGATTAATGGAACAGCATGAAAGAGGGAGAGTACCTACCACTGATGAAAACAAATAATGTTATAATGGTATAACGTTTATTTATTTTTCTGTCCTTTTAAATATTTTACAAACATGTATTTTTGTCGATACAATCATATACCATTAATTAATCATTCATAAATTGTTTTAGATTTTGAAGAGGGTGAATTACCGTCATCATCCATAGGAAAGGAGACCTGTAAAATATCTGTTCAAACTGATGATATTGCAATTGAAGAGATCCATGACGCTACGTATATAAATAATATAAATGTATATTTACTTATTAAATTATTTAAGCAATAAAAATTACTTGGCCACATTTCATTCTAGAGCAAAAAAAGAAACAGTTTTTTACCTTCATTTAAACTTTTCTTTCGAAAAATACTAATGTATACCGGTCTAAACCACATTTGATTATAATAACCGATATTGCACAACGGGATTATATTAGTTTTTATCTCAAAAGACACTATTTTGCATTCATAATAAAACGCGTTCAATCCGTTCTGTTTAAACCTATCAGCGCTTTGTTATCGCCCGTTGCCGCTAGAGCGGCGCTCGCAACGCACAGGCTGATATTGGGTTGGCGTATACTAGTTTTAAGTTTGGTTTTAAGTTTGACAGCTTACTATGGTAAATAAAACCAAACATGCAACACATCTAAAACCGCACCTTACTATGCTTTTTAATCTGAAAATTACAACCGGGGATAAAACTGTGACAATACTACCAGCCTATATAATATGACTACATATTATAATTCATATTAAATAGATATAGAGTTAAAAAAAATCTGATGTGGCTAGCACATTATCTTCCGTCAGATCTATGTATTTTATACAAATTCCATACAGAATACAGACAGTTTTTTGCGAAAGATCCTATATTTCTAGTACATTACCTTCCCTCAGTTCTATGTAATTTATACAAATTCCATACAGAAAGTATCTTAGAATCGATTCTATATTTGCAGCAAAATTATAACACAAACATACTATGTTAATCGTACTTGATATTGACAGCTGTTATATTAGTTGGTTCCAGTGTCATTGCATAGCTGACTGCTTTATTAAATTTAATTTCCTTATAATTTTTTAACTCAATATTCATTGAATAATCAAATCGTATATAGAATAAAATATGGTTTAATATTTATAGTAACATTAAATGTGAAAAAATGGTAATTAACAGCGTTTTTTCAAGAAAAACTGTTATAATCTTCAAATGAGGGTACTTGTGGTCGACCAATTATAACCAAAATCTAATCAGCTCTTCATATGGATATAACGAAGGGGAGTACGAAAGAATTATAATTTTTAGAATTGTAATGTTAGAGTTATCGACGGAGAAAAAATCATCTCACACACACACATTCACGCACACACGCACACACACACACACACACACACACATACCTTCTTTACCTAAAAGTATGACGGAAGGTAAAAAATTATAAAGAAATTAAAGTTCATAAATTAGGCAGCTATGCTATACTATAACTTTGGAAACAGCTGCTATATTAATAAAATTCATTCTGATTGAATATCAGTGCCAAGTGCACTTGACAGAATATGTAGGGGTTATAATTTTACTGAATAGATAGGATCTTTTACTAGAAACTTTCTGTACAGAATTGGACAAAATACACGTCACGTTGACAACCATGTCAAAATCAGCTGAGTGGAAGTAAACCTTTGCTAGTAAGTAATAATTTCAATTTTTGGCATCAAGGTGGATCTGCAGAGTCTGTATCTGACGTGTGATATATTCTGACGTTTCGTTATAAAAGCCATTTTTGTGTGACTATAACTTTAAATAACAAATGTACTAAAGTAAAATCATATAGTACCTAAAAACAAATAAATAAATATAAATATATACATCACGGCTTATTACCTATTGCTGGGTGTGCCAATCTGCTTGTGCACAGATATCGGTAATGATGAAATATTTGCACCGTGCGGGCGCTTACCAGGCGTCACCTCACAGGCACTCATTGTTGGCGTGGAGAGTGCACCATAGGGGTCAATTTTGTGCCATTTAAAATTCGAAAATATTTGGCGTCGGTCGGGATCGAACCCGGTTCCCCAGATTCGCGACCTGACACAACAAACAACTCAGTACAATATGATGAATTTCGTCAAATATCAAAAAGTCAAAAACATGTCACATGTCAATCACATAGTAGCATATGTTTACTTCCACTCAGCTGATTTTCACATGAATATCAACGTGACGTGCACGTACTCTATTGAACTGACGGAAGGTAATGTGCTGGCCAGATTTTTTCTCATACAGTGGGTCGATTCTGTTCTCATCTGTAAGTCTACAAATCTGTAAAAACGTGACAAAAACACAACTATTTTTGTTATACATAAGAGTGACAGGTTTCGTTGCGATTTTGTTTATTATTTACAATTCTGTAAGATTTACAGAAAAGAATTGATCCATAAGTTCCGTAAGTCAACCAAAAATCCAGTATCTTGATTTCGGGTACACCATACACCATTGTTCCTGAATATTTTCATCAATTTCATGACAGACTGACTTTGAATTATTACATTTAAAATTGACACAACCTAACAAAAATAAAAATTAACAAATTGAATGATAACGTTGAAAACGACAACGAAATTGAACATTTTGTTACATTTAATTCTAATAATATAACACAACAAACAATGTAACAAATATAAAGACCTATTCTGTAAAATATTCGCTTAACGAATCGTTTTATGAAATTCGTTATGTCTACTTAACGATATTCGTTATCTTCATATTCGTATTCTGTAACACATTTTAAAAATTGATAACCTTAGAGGCAAGTTAAGAACTTTATTTCCTAAAATCAAATTATAATTTCATATGAAATATATAAAATAATTCAATATCACTCACAATGATTCTAGGTTAGTTAAAATTGGCGGTAGTCAGCTATCAGCCTGCCAGCTATCAGATTCTTTCTTCTTCTTGTTGTGGTCTATGGTAGAACTACTACTACCATCTGTAGACAAATTGTGAAACTTGCGCTAGGCGCTAGGAAGATACACTTATTAAATTATTTTAATAATACCTTGCAAAAATACTATAATATAACGGGTTTTTGAGATCGGTATTTAATGTAAGAGCAATTTAATTTTGACACGAATAACAATACCGAATTATTGACAAAACGTTTACGTAACGAATGATTTTTTTCAGTCGTTAATATATAACGATAACGTTGTGTAGAATTAAATTATTGTTTACAGAATACTAGTTTAACGATTATCGTTTTAATAACGGTATGTACAGAATAAGCCTATTAGACGATTTTCGTTATTATTATAACGATCTAACGATTCATTAATAAATATAAAGCCTTCAAGTTTTACTATTTATTTATTTATTTTTATTTTGAACGTTTCGAGCAGAATCCACTCATCTTCAGCAACTATAAAATTAATGTTGAAAAATACAAGTACGTACAAATATACGTTGAAACAGAATTATTTTGTTGTACATATACAAAAGTTGTAAAATTACATGTTAAATGTAATCATCGTAGTCAGATGGAGCATGGCCCCCCAATTCAGCAGTACAACATGCCGCTAACACGGCCCATAATCAACTACTTAAGTAGTAATTCTGCTTCAACGTATATTTTTATGTAGGTACTTGTATTTTCAACATTAATTTTATAGTTGCTGAAGACGAGCGGATTCTGCCCAAAACGTTCAAAATAAAAGTAAATAAATAAATAAATAGTGGAACTTGAAGGCCTTATATTTATTAATGCACATCATCAACATGGTTACCTTATACAACATTTAAGTTCTAACGATTTGTTATGCTTACAGAATAGCCCTATAAATAATGTTTTATATTCTCCGTTCATAATGAAGTCATTACGATACGCAATTGAGTATCGTAATGACCTTCATTTCGATACGCAATTTTTTGTTTTAGACGGTTGGTACTAGATGACGTTTCTTTAACCCATTTTTACCTAATTTATTTTTAGTTAATTGACAATTCATTTTAATAATATAATGTCGAAATTATTATTATTTTTTATTTAGGGAAGATTATTTACATGAAAATGTACAAATGGTTACAAATATAATCACAAATTGAGTAAGTAAATGTTATTGTAGAAGGCGCAAAATATAAAAAATAGTATAAAGAACTCATTTTATAAGACTTTCTTTTAGAAAACTAGCGTTAGCGAGTTTTCTAAATAGAGACGCGTGAGAAAAAACATGTCTTATAAAACACGTTCTTTAATATGCTATTTCATACTTAAATCTATAATAATTATTATACTTCGTCTCACGTAAGAAATAGTAGACGGCGCTTGAGAGCTGATCGTTTTTACATGTATTAAATAAATAATTTAAATTTGTAAAACCAAACTTTTTCAATAATAAATAGTTTTATCTGTAAAAATATACAAGACCTGAATATTAAAAATTACAACAAAACATTGTTAAACATAATTTTAAAGATTATATTTGATAAACGACAACTTACAGGTGACATTTTTTTCGTTTTTGTCCCTAACTAAACCAACGCTATTTTCTTAAGTGAAACGATGTATCACTAATGCGGTTTAGAAATTTGACATTGACGTATATCGCATCGTTTCATTTTGTTATGATTATGTTTGAAAGTAGCGGTAGTGGGGATTAAAATACCAGAGAAACCAGGATTATTTCGTGGTTGCCGTGGTCCGACATTTTACCAACCTTCTTCAGGAACCGTTTTTCAAATAGAAACCAGTAAATAATTTGAGGACTTATAGAACACTAAACCGTAAACCTGATCGAATTGGATTAATATCCTGAAATCGGTAAAAGACATTAACAAAACATTAGGAGATGATACGTCAAACTTTGATGCTGAAGCAAAAAAAGATATAAAAAAGTTATTATGACGCAAGCTCCGGAGGTTTAAATAAAATGAATAAATAAATGCATATCACGGATTATTTCCTATAGTTGTGCAATCAAGCAAAAACAAATGTTTCACATTTGCATTTAATATTATAAATTGTTATGCTTTGTGTTTCCTAATACTCTCAACTTTTGTAAAGTTGCTGATGAATCAACAGGGAAACAATTTTATAACTAGAAAGCGATAGCGAATACAATTCATACTGCATAAGTATGATAATCGCTACTACTTTTTATTAACCATGTTGTCTTATTCCGAATAAAAACGTATTCAGCTGGTCTAGACCTTATATGAATGAATACGGTATCCAGTCGGAATAAGACAACTTGGCTGACAACAAGAAGTAGAGATTATCTTATTTATTCAATTCTTATTCAGTATGAATTGTATTCGCTATCGCTTTCTGGTTACAAAATTGGCCCCCAGGACTATCAATTAAGGGTGCCGGTGGAAATATCAAACTGGAGTGTTCTAAGTTCAGCCTGACAAATTACTGACACATTTTGTGGAGATGATTAACGATATGAATATTACACTACATTCATTTCTCTTAAAATGATTTGCATTCTGCTGCATATTGCCTGCATTATATTTATTGCCTTCATTTCTTAGAAGCAAAATTGAAAATTTTATTTTAAGAATATGAAATACCTTATTCGGCCTAATTCTCTAAGATAGTTGTTAACATAGTCGTTAGGTAACAACTGAGAGTTAACAACGATTTTTAACAACTCTTGTAACAACTGTCATTCAATTGGTATTCAGTAAATACATAATTAACGACATTGTTAAAAACGGTCGTTCTGAACAATCGTTGTTACATATAGCAGTGACGTTATGAACAAGTGAGTTAAAAGGCATGTCGATTCTCAATATTTGTGCATATTTCTACTCTATTCACAACCTAAAGTGACAGATTTTGATTCATTTGACGTTTGAGTTTTTAATAATGAGTGATAAGAAAATTCGGGGTGCAAGATGTTCCGCGGAACAATATTCTCTAATGGTAGATTTCATGATCATTTTGGACTAATTAAATAACAAAGCTACTTTTGCATTTCAGTTCTGATAACTGCTAGTTGAAAATTTTGCAAATGGTTGATTGACGTGAAAAATTGAAATTTTGCCCTGTAATTTATAAGACCCATAGCTAGGCTTAATTGTTAGGAGAATCTGATGAAGTTCTTCAGTTTAGTATATGTTTATTCATTCGATGCGACCGATTTCGAAATTTCAAGAATCTTATCATCGGGAATGACGCATGATCATCGTCTAGAAGTTTTAGCAGTAAAAATAATAGACATTTGACAATGCTGAAATGGCTGTTTAAATTTAAATGTGTAAGGTAAATGAAAATAAATTTCAAAAAATTGAATTTAGATCTTTTTGGGAGAGAATCTGAAAATTTGTTCAATATTAAGAATTAAAATATTTAAGTTTGAAATAAATTTAAACCCTTCATCTTGTAACATGAGACATGCGGGCATATACTGATTCAGTATGCTTGAAGCATGAGACCATCCAATTCACGAATTAAACGACACTTGCTCAGTTTGAATATCTCTGTAAATATTTTTTTCCCGCTGTCAGTATCAGGAATGGATTACTAACATCTAGCAAATTTCTTTGCAATCTTATGTATTATAATTATTGGGCATGTAGGTATATATTAGTTTATAAATAGTTTACTTTTGCTGTCGTCCCTCTATTTCCAGTAAAAGTTTATTTCCTATCGCAAAATTTTCAGGAAAAACCATTTAACAACGACTGTTCAATACTAGCAACGAGAGAAATGCAGTTGCTAGATTAACAACTCGACGTAACGACTAGTTGTTAAATTTCAGCAACTTGATGTAATAGTGAATTGGGATTTTGAACTTAGCAACTGACATTGAAATTAACAACTGAAAATGGTTGTTAATTTTAACAATTTTGCTTAGAGAATTAGGCCGTATATCTAAGGTATATAACTACTGGAATAGTCACAAATAGCAATTACCTTTAATAAAAAGTTTACAATTATTATTTTTATACAGGAAATTGGTTTCATTTATTTTCATTTTATAAAGTTTTCTTTTTTAAGAAAAATATATTATTTAATATTGGTAAAATGGCCACATTTTGTGAGGAAAACTAAAAAAATATATATATGTATTCAAATTTGGGTTACAAATTAAAACATGTCGTTGATGTCTTCAGTAAAATATAAACAATAAGAAATTTGAGTTACAATTATTATAAATCATTTATTTATATATCTTTTTATATTAGCGTATTATAACAACTTTTCGATTGTCATTTCCGTTGTTAAATGTAGTACTTTTAAGCACTATTATAACTGTTTATTTATGATAAATATTTACAACGCAATGGCAATTACTTAATTAACTAAATTGAACATTTGATGTCGTTCTTAATAATTTCGAAAAATAAAACTACCTTTTCTGTAATGTGTCCAACGTTTTTCTCCGCACACCAACTGTCAAATTTTTTGTAAGTTTCTTCATACAATTTTTTTGAGTTTCCTGGAACCAGTGTAGCCAATGCAGCCTCTGCACCATTTTCAGTATCAGAGTCAATCTCTGAGTCACTCATTTTAAGTAAATTTATTACCAAAAATTCTCAAGAAAAATTATACACTGAGCACGTTGACATCAATGTTTATTAAACAGCATATTGAATTCCATAGCAACAAAAAGATGAAACTGATTATTTATTTTATCGTATGGCATACTTTACAGAATACGATTATAAAGGTACAACAAATAAGGTATATTATTCCTTAGAATGGCATTTGATTCCTATGCCTGTCAGGTCGATCGTCGATCTTTGAAACTGATGCCTGCCTACTTTTAAATTTTGAAAAATTCAAAATGTTGACATTTGAGAATAGATATAAATAATCTGTTTTAAAACGCTAGTATAAAAAATCTTGTATGGAATACGTTGCGAAATCGTGTTTTAAGCACTAGGCGTGTTATACAACTCGGCTACGCCTCGTAGGATAATTTTCACGTCGCGTGCATAAAACACATTTCTTTCGCAACTTATTACATAAATAGCTATTTTCTACAACCGTGCGTGATAAGTACTTTTCACGCACTCATTACAGTGTGTAAAGTGTCCCCTACCCAACGTAAAAAAATAACGCATATGTACACCGATTTTTCTCACTTGAACCTCAAGTCATTGATTCCTGAATTGCAAAATAACAAGTAATTGTATGTTTATCTCTTTCTTACTCATGGTTTCCTACATTCTATCTTCGATACGTATGTCTAATAGCTTCATCTTTGTCTTACTAACGCATTTAGAGAAAGATAGTTATAAGAAATTTGAATATAACATTCGATAGCAGTGGTACTTAATACTTTTGCATACTCCTTCGCAACCCAAATTTAGGCAAAATTAGTGAAGTTACGCTTATGGCTCCACTCTCTTTTCGTTAAGAATCGTAAAATTCGAGAAGTATGAATTTCATTTTAGACAAAAAATGTATGAAATATCTCAAATGTAGGTTTGACATTTCAGGTGTACATATTTGTCAATGTCAATGATATTTTTATAATTTATTGGCGATATTTCCCCTTTCTTACAATGGTTTTCGTTCTTAGGTAATTATTATCTCAGGAATAATTATAAAATGAAGTATTATTTTAGTTTAAGAATGAAATAATTCAGTTCAAAATTTACAAATTTAAGTTAAATTTTAAACAATTTTGGATTACGAAGACTTGATTTTCAAACGACAAATTATGCTCTAAATAAGAATAATTATTATGAACGTGGTTTGAAATTGAAACATCAAAGAAAAAAAACACGTTGCAATCTTTTACTTTTCACAAGTGTAAACATGTAAAAAGGAAGAAATTTTAATCCAAGTACATACCAAATTTCAACTTTGTTGACCTTTATAAAATCTGTAATTAATGCATCAGAATATTGAATATTGTATGTACACAGAGAGTTTAATTATATAATTAGTATAACATCATAAATTTACGAAAAACTTATGCAGTCAAATAAAATTTAGGTTACATTTACTTATAAATATGTGATTAAATTAGTTCTAAAATTTCACATTAGTTGCCAATATTGGTTGTACTCATTGCGAATATTATTGCACCTCTAATGATTCAAATTTTCGTTTCGTTTTATATTTAGATTGTTATTTTACACATAACCTCCTGTGAATTCCATGTTTAAAATAGCAATGAGCTTTAAGTAATGTATCACTTCCGATTGATCGTTTGTAAACAAAATTTAATTTCTTGTTCCAATAAATAGAAAAGTCTGTAATACGAAATTTTGGATTATATTTTAAGATGTTTTTCTTTGAAATTCCGTTAAGAGCTCCAAATTAAGTACCACTTCCGGTGTATCATACAAGTATAGTCAAAATCTAATATGTTGTTTCAAATTATACACGAGTTCTAAATATCAAATTTGCATCATGTTTCAATATATTTTTTCAAGAAAATCTGTTTGTTTCATTTACAGTGTATATTCATAGTTCTTAATAAATTTGATTACTTTCAATATTATTTACTACCTAATTATATACTTGACAGGTAATTAACCGAATTTTAATGTTGCCTAGCAACGCTTATCTACTTTTCAAGCACTAGTGTGTGAAAAGTACTTTTCACTATTTTTACTATTTTTACAATGATATCTGTGTGTGTGTGTGTGTGTGTGTGTGTGTGTGTGTGTGTGTGTGTGTGCGTGTGTGTGTGTGTGTGTGTGTGTGTGTGTGTGCGTGTGCGTTCGCGTGTGTGTGCATGTGTATAAAGAGTTGATCAGATTTTAGGTAAAATTGTACAACCGGAAGTGATACTTTACTTGAAGCCCATAGCAGTTTTTAATGAAAATTTATTAAAATATAATCCAAAACGTTTAAATCTTAGAATTTAAAACTTTTATATCAAGTGGAATAACATATTAGATTTTAGCTAAAATTAATAAACCGGAAGTGATACTTTACTTGAATCTCTGAACAGATTTTCGTGAAAAATATATTACGATATATTCCAAAACTTTTCAAATTTGTTATTTAAGACTTTAAGATTAATCAGAATGACATGACAGGATTTTTTTCTAAAATTGATAAACCGGAAATGATATTTTACTTGAAGCTTTACAGATTTTCGAGAAAAGTATTTTATGATATATAAAATTTTGAAATTTGGTATTTAAAACTTTTATATTAATAAAGACATTTTTTCTAAAATCGGAAATGATACTTTACTTGAAGCTCTGAGCAGATATTTTTGAAAAATATATTATGATATATTCCAAAACTTTCCATATTTTGTATTTGACTTTTATATGAAGGGGAGCAACATATTAGATTTTGGCTAAAATTGATAAACCGGAAGTAGTACTTTACAGAAAGCTGTAAACAGATTTTCTTGAAAAAATATATTGATACATGATGCAAATTTGATATTTAGAATTCGTGTATAATTTGAAACAACATATTAGATTTTGACTATACTTGTATGATACACCGGAAGTGGTACTTAATTTGGAGCTCTTAACGGAATTTATCTTAAAATATAATCCAAAATTTCGTATTACAGACTTTTCTATTTATTGGAACAAGAAATTAAATTTTGTTTACAAACGATCAATCGGAAGTGATACATTACTTAAAGCTCATTGCTATTTTAAACATGGAATTCACAGGAGGTTATGTGTAAAATAACAATCTAAATATAAAACGAAACGAAAATTTGAATCATTAGAGGTGCAATAATATTCGCAATGAGTACAACCAATATTGGCAACTAATGTGAAATTTTAGAACTAATTTAATCACATATTTATAAGTAAATGTAACCTAAATTTTATTTGACTGCATAAGTTTTTCGTAAATTTATGATGTTATACTAATTATATAATTAAACTCTCTGTGTACATACAATATTCAATATTCTGATGCATTAATTACAGATTTTATAAAGGTCAACAAAGTTGAAATTTGGTACGTACTTGGATTAAAATTTCTTCCTTTTTACATGTTTACACTTGTGAAAAGTAAAAGATTGCAACGTGTTTTTTTTTCTTTGATGTTTCAATTTCAAACCACGTTCATAATAAATATTCTTATTTAGAGCATAATTTGTCGTTTGAAAATCAAGTCTTCGTAATCCAAAATTGTTCAAAATTTAGCTTAAATTTGTAAATTTTGAACTGAATTATTTCATTCTTAAACTAAAATAATACTTCATTTTATAATTATTCCTGAGATAATAATTACCTAAGAACGAAAACCATTGTAAGAAAGGGGAAATATCGCCAATAAATTATAAAAATAACATTGACATTGACAAATATGTACACCTGAAATGTCAAACCTACATTTGAGATATTTCATACATTTTTTGTCTAAAATGAAATTCATACTTCTCGAATTTTACGATTCTTAACGAAAAGAGAGTGGAGCCATAAGCGTAACTTCACTAATTTTGCCTAAATTTGGGTTGCGAAGGAGTATGCAAAAGTATTAAGTACCACTGCTATCGAATGTTATATTCAAATTTCTTATAACTATCTTTCTCTAAATGCGTTAGTAAGACAAAGATGAAGCTATTAGACATACGTATCGAAGATAGAATGTAGGAAACCATGAGTAAGAAAGAGATAAACATACAATTACTTGTTATTTTGCAATTCAGGAATCAATGACGTGAGGTTCAAGTGAGAAAAATCGGTGTACACATGCGTTATTTTTTTACGTTGGGTAGGGGACGTTTATTTTTTTAAAAAAAACACGCCATTGCCACTTGTTATAAAAACAAGAAGTATTTTATAAGTATTATTTTTGTGCTAGATTTATTTATAATTATAATTATTTAATTTATAATACAATGTCACATTACTTATAAAATAAAATTAATTAGACCAGTGTATTATTATCGAGAAACGTGTAAAAAAGTACTTGTAAACTGTTACGTCCCTCCAGTGCGAAGGACTAAGTAATAAGGACCTAGTGGCTCGAAGGACCAAATGTTCAATCCCTAAACCAGCGAATCCGGCCTAGAAGGACCAAATGTTTAATCCTGCTCGCAAGCCCAAATGTGATATCTCTAGATCAGCGAATCCGGCCTAGTCACACCAACAATGTGTTTGATGTTAAATTCAATGAACAAAACAAAACTATATGTAAACCAAATTAATTACAACCTTCGATAACTGGTTCACATCACTGGACTTGGCCAATACACGGGATAATATTAATATGTGAAACGTACTAATTAACAACGAACGAAGGACCAGCTAGTTTTACGAACTAACAAACGTGCTCAGTATAATTGCAACAAAATAACAAACAACTGAAAAACAATTCTGAGAGATAATGTGATAGCGTATTGAATACAAATGACGTAAACGATAATAAACCAAAGATAGAACAAATACGATATTTGTAGAAATTAACTAAATCATTTAATAAGTGTATGACCACACAAATTTAGTTAAACAATATTAAGAACCCTAAATGAACTTAATAACAACCAACTAGAATGCAAAACTTGTTGCATTGACTGTACCTATGCGACAATAACAGCAGGTGTGCTGTGGATGATGTCACTCGAACGTGAACTAGTGCAAACAGGTTTACAAAGAAATAATAATAATTTCACCCAAGGAAATATAAATCAAATCCCTAACAACACGAATTCCCGTGAGAAATCAAATTGTACAGTTCGATTTTACAATTGATTCCTGAGATGTGTCTATTAGCTGCATAAAATTGCGCCGTAAAGTATTCACGGACTATAAAGTACAAAATTAAATGAAAACCGAACGATAACTCCTTGAATTAGTCGTGCTAGGCTAATCAAGCTACGCGAACGATAATTAAACAACAAATTACTTTGCTGACCATATAAAAATCAGAAAGTTTATGCAAAATGGTGGAAAAACCACTCTCGCGAACGACGATGCGATACGTCTATCTCGTATGCCAGCCAGACACACTCTGAGCTCCCCGCGGTCGATTCATGTTGTAGATGGACTGCGCTTGGCGTGGGGTGCGCGCACACTCGCGTGAAACTAGTCGCAGTGGTATATTAATATTAATAAATAGTTTAAGATACTACAGATATTTCAAACAATTTTAAAATTAAACTTAAACACGTAGAAAATATATAACTAATTTTTCCAAGTAACAGAAACAGTTATTTCTATTTATTTATTGACTTGTTTAAATAGAGTCAGGGCGGGTTACTCGTTCTATTCCCATGTGCAGCGGGTTGCTACCTCAAAGGGGTTAACCTTTTCCAATTCCTCTCATTTAAGACATATTAGTCTTAAACATACCAGCCACCTTAGGGTCTCCCTAAAGACAAACTTAGGCTGTTGGCAAATGACACAGTTTTGCTATAGGGCGAGTGATTTCACCTTTGGCGGTTTTTGGGCGTATTCTAAATCAGCATGCTCCAGCCGGCCACCGACACGAATTATACCTTCAGTATCAATAAACGGGACTAACGACTTAATTGGGGAACGACAAACCTTCCCTCGTTGTAGTTGTGATAATTCATCCTGTAGTCCTTCTGATTGGGCCAACAGGACGACTTTGGCTTGTGCTCGGACAAGCTCTTCTGGTGAAAACACATAAGCACCTTTTCGTTTGCCTGAAGAGATGTCTCTCCACCGTAAACAATAAGCCATAGTTCGCACCATCCGATTATAGTTGGAAAAAACTGAACTGCTGCACTGTTTTCAATTACTGAGTTTACATGCAGTTTTCAAACCGTTTTCAAAACGTTTTTAGTTTTGAAAACGCCATGTATACAGTGTCAAAACGGTTTTGATTTGTCTCAAACCAAAACTAAAATTCATGGGTTTGACTTGAAAACTAGTTTCAAAACTACTCATGTAAACACTTAAAATTCAGTTTCGATATTGCGCATGCGTACATAGCATAACGTTTCTGTCGCTGTGTGTTACTCCGTGCTACTAACCTACAAATAAACTGACAGTTGTGTAGTTTTAGTGTGTAGTGGTACAAAGTAGAAAAAAATAATTGGAATAATGGCAAAACGAAGAATTTGGAGTGAAGAGGATTTGTCACTCACATCGGCCAAGTGCGCATGCGCCGAAACTGTTTTCAAATCAATCTGTAAACCTGTTTTGAAAATTACATGTAAACAGTTTCGCGTAATTTTGACTGAAAACAAACCATTTTCAAAACTGCATGTAAACGTAGTAATTGTTAGGCTTTTGAAAATCTCTGTCTGAGCAGAGTTGGTTTGATCTTCGTCAAGTTGAACCACTTCACTTTGTGGCCAACACGAGTAAGGTTGTTGTAACCACTCTGGTCCATTTATCCAGAGAGTACATGTCTTGAAACTTAGAGGACTGAGACCTCTAGAACCTACGTCGGCCGCATTGTGTTCCGATGCTACATGACGCCAGTGTTCACTCGGAAAATTTGTCTGTATTTGAGCGACTCGATTACCCACAAATGTTTTCAGAGTGTGTGGTTCCTTGCGCAACCAGACAAGAACTATCAGAGAATCCGAGAAGCAATGTACAGCCTCCGGTTGTTTTGGAATATTTTCGAGAATATTCTCGAGAAGTTTGGCGCCGCGCATAATTCCAAACGAGGTATAGTAATTTTTTTCAAAGGCGCTACACGCGTCTTTGCACAGAGCAATTGAACCACTGGTTTATCGTGTGGATAACTTGTAACATAGACAACGGCACAGTAGCCTCGCTCGGAGGCATCCGCAAATCCGATAAGATCGAATTTAGAACCCAAACAAGCTAACCTTGGTATCGAATAGTTGGATGTACAATCGATCTCGTTCAGAAACAAGTTCCACTCTGAGACAATATGAGCGGGAGGTTCTTCATCCCATTCTACCTTTGATTTCCAAAGCTCTTGCCTGATGAGTTTAAGAAACATCACCAATGGGGACATAATGCCTAATGGATCATAGATTCTTGCAATGCAGGACAAAATGTTTCTTTTGGTGCACAAATCGTCGGGTTTTGAGACCGTATACTCGTAGCAGTCGGACTTGCAAACCCATTTGACACCTAGCAATTTCACTGACTCGTCGTCAGTGAAGTGGACATCTTTCACTGCGCGTGCATTGTCTGGTAGTTTGTTACGTTACTTTTTTGGCTGTCGTTCCGTTTCGTTGTTTCCTCTTCTTTAATCTTTATTTCCTCCTGTGTACCTTCTTGCTCATTCTGTTCAATTCTTTCCAAACTCTTCATGGCAACATTGTTAGCATTTGGATAACATTTTTGTAGTTTAATATTGTTCAAGCTTAGCTGCAAAATTGTATCATATGAAGTATATTGTTGGAGACAATTTAGTAACATACCTATTCATTTATTCGTTGTCACAGTAAAGCAGATTGTACCACATACAGCTTGACATGTGTTTATTGTTTATAATGTTTTGACAACTTAGAGCGTGCGTGATTAACTTTCAGATGTCCGCACAGTAAAGTAATAATTACACTAGCCACTAGTTTAACTTCACAACAATTTAAATAAATAATATCATAGTTCCTTTTTTTAAATTTCTTTATTTAATCATAACAATATTAGGGCAGTACTGTTTGTTTATAATGTATTTGGAATTTATTTTATTCTTCTACTTGCCTTAATAATTGTTTTAAACTTAGTACACTGCCGTGAATGAGTCTTCTGTTCTTAACTTTCTTCTTTATATTCAATTTCTTTCTTTCTGTCTTTCTTTCTTTCTCCTTCCGCTATGAACCCTTTTTCTGAGTTTTGACCGAGATTGAGATATCTCGTAGATTCGTGGGTTGGTCGCGCAGTGAGACCGTTGTCCGTCGGCGTGCTCTTCATATTTTATTTATACGTGGAAGTAAATAATTTTCCGAGTGCGATATTTTAACCCAGAGTGGTTTCGCTTTACGCGGATTAGTTCGCACCGGAATTTTTGTGGACTCGTTATCCTTGTGTGGTGTCCTGTGAAAACCACGTACTTCGTGGCAGGACGACCCGAGTTTTTGGAAGCAGTCCGGCCCTTCGGGGGATCCTGATTACTTACTTCCCACGTCATCTTTCGGGGACATCTCCAGCTGGTGTGTTGCCGTTCGCCACTGTCCGCACTCCAGACGTTCAGCTGCTGCCCAGTTCCCGCCACTCCTGTTACCCACCGCCACTTGGATCTGGATAAGTTTTTGCAGACTTTTTTTTATATATCTTTCATTGTTGTTTCCTGAAAACTACTATATTTATAACATCGTTTTCTATCCTCTTTTGGAGAACTTCATAAATAATTTATTTGTAATATGTAAATTTTTATTAAGTCGTCATTGTTGGACGGCATTCAAGGTTTCATTGTTGGTATGGATTGTTGTACCCAGCACACAAGATTCATATAAAATCGTACACGTATATTTTTGTCGTGCGCGGGTTGTTCGTTGCCCGGTCTCAGCTGGCTTGTGCATGGCCTGCGTCGTATGGTTGGCCAACAATAGGCGTATAGATGTCTATCGGGTTACGGGCTTTTTTCGCGCCGTCAAAATGTTTTGATAATATTTACTATTTGCATTATTGCAGAGCTCACTTTATTTTGATATTTACATTGGTGTACATTTACAATTTTTTTTACTTATATTTTTGAGCCGTCAAATTGTTTTGATAATATTTACGATTTGCATTATTGCAGAGCTCACTTTATTTTCATATTTACATTGTTGTACATTTACAATTTTTTTCTACATTTTTTTACCGTGCCTTCTGCACGTTTTGATTAGCAGCTTTCATTAAATTCTATTTTATTAGATTATTTCTTTTATTTCGCAAACCTTAGTCATTTTCAAGCAACAACGTGACGGTAGGTAAGATCTTTAGTATTTTGGTTTCGTACCGTCCTTTTCGTAATTTTAGGTTAAAAATTACGTGGCGCCCTTATTCCTATTTTTTTTTATATAACCATACTTTTGGTTTTCAACCCTGCCCGTCTCCACTGTTTAAAAGCTGGCGGCCTCCCTACAGAACATCCCTGGGGAGTATCCGTGACTCAATTAGCCCTTTAGGGAAAAGTTACGTCACAAGTTCATCCAGTATTGTTTGAGAATTACTGGCCCATTTTCGGAGGGTGAATCCTCTCTTTTCGAATATATCCGTGAGTTCACGGCGCAGTGTCAGTGCTGACTGAATATCTTCAGCTCCAGTCACAACATCGTCCATATAGACATCATTTTGCAGGACTTTAGCTGCTAAGGGATATTGATTCCCTTCGTCTTGAGTCAACTGCTCAACTGTACGCAACGCCAAGAACGGCGAACAATTCAAACCAAAGCATATAGTGTTGAATTGGTACACAATAGGATGTGTGGCATCCGCAGGTCTCCAAAAGAACTTTAGAAATCGTTGATGCTCGCGTACAACTCTAATTTGTAGGAACATCTATTTTAAGTCCCCCGTAATTAAAATAGGATAAAATCTATTTCGCAAATGAAGAGTGAAAATACTCTTCTGTAGTACCGGACCAGGGTACAAGTAGTCATTAATCGACATTCCATTAGACGATGGCTTTGAAGCATTGAACACAATGCGTACCGGTGTCGTCGCACTATCAGGTTTAACCACTGCATGGTGTGGAATATAGTACGAATCCTGATCATTGAAATTGGGTTGCACATCAAGTCTCGTGACGTAACCCTTTTGCAAATATTCTTCGAATATTGCTTCATAAGCCTTGAGTAACTCTGGGTCTTTACTCAAGCGAGTCAGCTGTGCGTAACAAATGGACAAAGCTTTCTTGTATGAATTGCCTAGTATTGGTGGGTACTGTTTAAAAGGTAAAGAAACCTTGTATTTTCCCTCGGAGTCTCTTTGCGTAGTATTGACAAAATGATCCTCCACAATTTTATCCTCGGGTTTAGTGAAAACCGATGGAGTTGGAACATTTTCCAATTCCCAAAATTTAGACAACAGTTCGTGTGTATCTTCTTGTGTGTATGTATGATAGGACACCGCAGCATTGCTTGTTTGCTTGCTGGTATATTCTCCCATAACCACCCAACCAAAGATTGTTTTGATGGCGGTAAGTGTGCCATCGACTCCTTTCTTAACTCCGTTACGAATGACCTGACCCCAAATGTCAGCTCCTAACAGCATGTCTATTCGTTGAGATTTATAGCATTCGGGATCCGAAAGTTGGATATTCCCAAATTGATTAAAGGTATCCCGAGATATTGGATAATCTGGGATTCTGCCTGTAATGTTGTCGATTACAATGCAACTCAAATCGAGAACTGGAGTTTCTCTACGACATGGTTTGATTTTGGTATGTATAATACCACTCGTGTCCTTGACGTGGGTGTCACTGATTGACATAATCTTTGTTTGACACGCTGCAATAGACAGATTCAAATTGTGGACACAACGACTTGTGATGTAGGATTTCTGCGATCCTGTATCCAATAAGGCAGGGACAACATGTACCTTTCCTGCACTGTCAAATATATGCAGCTTTGCAGTGGGTAGTAATACCGAAGTATGTTTTCTGTGTTGACTTAGTGAATAAGCCCTAGCAGACATTGACGTAGTAGTTTCAGAATTACTACTACTTGCTTGCGAGTTTGCATCACTCTTGGGTGATGACGGACGATTGGTTTGCTCAGATTTTTTATCACGCTTGGGTGATAACGACTTGTTCGACCTTTCACCAAAATGCAGCAGCGTATGGTGAGTTTTGTTACACGTTCTGCATGTGGCTGTACTAGGACAGTTCGGGCGTATGTGGCCCATTCTAAGACAGTTGATGCACAACTTGTGTTTGATTGCAGCATCATGTCTTCCTTTAAGTTTAAGAGCTATAAACCCTTCACACTGACTGATGTAGTGAGACTTTCTGCAATACGGACAATTCGTATCAGTTGCCAATGTCATCGCTCGGGATGCTGGCTTGTGCCTTTTGAATTGTTTGATTGGCTCGTGAGTTTTGACTGGTTTGGTTGGCTCAACCTCTAAGCTTGAAACTTGCTTAGTCAAGAACGCAATTAACCCTACATGAGTGGGCTTGAAGTCAGAATCCAATGTTAGTTCCCACTGTCGTCTAGTAGCCGAATCTAGCTTACGACAAATCATGTTTTCCAAAATGACCCCACATGAGTCAACATCAACCTCTAAATTTTTCAGAGCAGCGATTTTTCGCGTGCTGTGTTCAACAATGATTTTAGTGCAGGAGCGTCTGCCTGCTTGACCTTTTGCACATCTTGGAGTGCATTCAGATGTACCGACCTCAACAACCTAGGACGATAATATTCATCTGTGATGGCGTTCCATGCAATATCAAAACTATCAGCTTTGACGGGGATATTTGTAATAAGCCTAGCGGCTTCCCCTTTTAAAGATAACTTGAGATATTGAAGTCGTTCAATATCTGACAAACTGTCCCGATTTATCACCAACTGTGTGAACTTCATAAAAGTCGTTTTCTCCCCATCGAATGTTGGGAGATTCAATTTAGGCAAGCTGGGTTGCATATATCGCAAAAATTGTGCTGATTGAATCGAATGTGATTCTGATTTAGCTCTGTCGGACCCTGACTGTGATCCGGTGTCTCCATCGAGCTTAAGCTTGTAATTGACACGTATGTCGCAAATGAGTTCGTTTATTTCATTAAACAACTTCTTAACTCGGGAAATTTCTGCCAATATATCCTCGTCGGGATTTTTGGTTTGTTTTAACTTTGAAGAATATTCACAATAAGTACAATTGAATTCTTGTTCCCAAGCTGCGAGAGACGGAAAAGTTACTTCAAATTTTACTTTACTTTTTTCATCAGTCTCTGAAGAATAGACTGATAGACGACGAATATGTTCTGTCACAACCTCTAATTGTTCGTGCAGTAGTTTAGCCATTTTACAGTGTGTTATTAAATGCAATTACTAATACCAAAGTAACTAGAAACAATAATAATCTCCGAATACTGCCAAATCCGGCTCGACGAAGACCAAATGTTACGTCCCTCCGGCGCGAAGGACTAAGTAATAAGGACCTAGTGGCTCGAAGGACCAAATGTTCAATCCCTAAACCAGCGAATCCGGCCTAGAAGGACCAAATGCTTAATCCTGCTCGCAAGCCCAAATGTGATATCTCTAGATCAGCGAATCCGGCCTAGTCACAACAACAATGTGTTTGATGTTAAATTCAATGAACAAAACAAAACTATATGTAAACCAAATTAATTACAACCTTCGATAGCTGGTTCACATCACTGGACTTGGCCAATACACGGGATAATATTAATATGTGCAACGTACTAATTAACAACGAACGAAGGACCAGCTAGTTTTACGAACTAACAAACGTGCTAAGTATAATTGCAACAAAATAACAAACAACTGAAAAACAATTCTGAGAGATAATGTGATAGCGTATTGAATACAAATGACGTAAACGATAATAAACCAAAGATAGAACAAATACGATATTTGTAGAAATTAACTAAATCATTTAATAAGTGTATGACCACACAAATTTAGTTAAACAATATTAAGAACCCTAAATGAACTTAATAACAACCAACTAGAATGCAAAACTCGTTGCATTGACTGTACCTATGCGACAATAACAGCAGGTGTGCTGTGGATGATGTCACTCGAACGTGAACTAGTGCAAACAGGTTTACAAAGAAATAATAATAATTTCACCCAAGGAAATATGAATCAAATCCCTAACAACACGAATTCCCGTGAGAAATCAAATTGTACAGTTCGATTTTACAATTGATTCCTGAGATGTGTCTATTAGCGGCATAAAATTGCGCCGCAAAGTATTCACGGACTATAAAGTACAAAATTAAATGACAACCGAACGATAACTCCTTGAATTAGTCGTGCTAGGCTAATCAAGCTACGCGAACGATAATTAAACAACAAATTACTTTGCTGACCATATGAAAATCAGAAAATTTATGCAAAATGGTGGGAAAACCACTCTCGCGAACGACGATGCAATACGTCTATCTCGTATGCCAGCCAGACACACTCTGAGCTCCCCGCGGTCGATTCATGTTGTAGATGGACTGAGCTTGGCGTGGGGTGCGCGCACACTCGCGTGAAACTAGTCGCAGTGGTATATTAATGTTAATAAATAGTTTAAGATACTACAGATATTTCAAACAATTTTAAAATTAAACTTACACGCGTAGAAAATATATAACTAATTTTTCCAAGTAACAGAAACAGTTATTTCTATTTATTTATTGTCTTGTTTAAATAGAGTCAGGGCGGGTTACTCGTTCTATTCCCATGTGCAGCGGGTTGCTACCTCAAAGGGGTTAACCTTTTCCAATTCCTCTCATTTAAGACATATTAGTCTTAAACATAAACCTTATATCCGTTGTTAAACAACCATTAAGTAGAAAATGAACTTCATTCTTATGGTGTTAAGTTTAAATTATATGGCAAAACCAGCCATAAACAGCTTTTTAGTTGGACAAAGATATTTTTTACAGCCTTAAAATCCTTCTTGAACATAACTGAATTAAATTTCGCGTGTAATTTAATTTATGGCATCGTTAAACGTGAAAGGGGATAGTATTGTAGTTGTACAAGGGAGTCTATAGGAAGAGAAGGGCAAAGGCCACCTCTGGACATCGTTTATTTCAAAGTAATTGATACCACTGTATTTAAATATGATAAAATCAAAAATTTAACTACGCAATGGTGATCTTTGTTAGTTATAAACTACTAAATTTTACATTACTTAAATTGGCTGCTTTGATAATGAATTAAAATAAGATTAGAAAAATATGATTATTGTTAATTAATATGTATAGATGAGCACTTATTTTCCAATTGACATTAAAAGTGCAATTTTTTTGACAGCTAACTGTTTGTAAATTATCACTTTTACTACCTAGGCAGTTAAAATATTTTTACTGACATTACATAGCAACATAATATTGATATTAATTTTCAACTGGCAAAAAAATAATATGTTCAACGCCATGTTGAACATATTACAAAAAGTTTTCAGCTTCAGCAGCCTCTGCTGTAAATCTGGTATTTTAGTGCTTAGTTAAACAAAGAACTATTGTTGCCATCAACGATTATTCATTATTTTACTATTTAGCCGTGTGGAGATTCACACTAAATAATATACTTTCTAAGTTTCTTTGTTTGTTTTTCAGGTAATTCAGGATTCGAAAGCATATGTAATTATTAGCTTTATAGCTTTATTGGGATATTTTTTAACAATATATGTTTTAAATTCAGTTTGAATTTTTTATTCAAAAAAATTATCTTTGTTGCATTGAATAGTATTCCTGATAGCTAATTTGTCTCTGATGTGGTCTTTAGTCTGCATTTAATGATTTCTAAAGGCTCATTCGCAGCTACGAAAATAAGACATAAATAAAATTATAAATAAGACATTACGGTTGGTGTTCACAGCTTCGAAAATAAAACGGCAGTTACCATAGTTACGCACAAATTCACAACTTCATGTAATTGTAGTTGTCATATTTGACAATTACTCTTATTTTTTGAAATTATGGATGACTTTAGTTCTGTATATAAAAATGAAATTTTATAGAATAAATTTAATAAAAATTATAAAGATAAGTTAAAAGCCTATATATGGGGAAAGTTAGGAAATGAATTTGGTATTAGAGGTAAGTATGTGTGTACATATTTCTGAGAGCGCCAGTCTGCTTCTTTTCACAGATTTCCGTAACATAATATCTGTACTGTTGAGGGCGTTTACCAGGCATCACCTCACTGGCTCTCAAAGCGGAGAGACCACACGAATTGAAAATAATTTTGAAGTCGGCCAGATTCGAACGCGGGCCATCCAAATTGAACACAACATATTTTATTTATAACAAATTATTTAAGGCACTTTTTAAATCAATAGGCGAAGATGCAGAGAAGAAATTTGTTAGATTAAGGCAAAAATAAACTGCCCTTTTTAATTAAATTTAAATTCATTTTTTGTAAGAAGTACAAATGACAATTCACAACGACATTTCCTTTTACACCCGAATTGGGCTTATGTATGTGCTTATGCTTGTGTAAAATATTTTGCAAATCCTTGTGCTTATGTCCTATGTTTATTTTTATTTTCGATAGCTGTGAACACTGTCATAAGAATCTATTGTTTATATCGTTATTTTTATGTCTATGTATAATTTTATTTTTATTTTTATAGCTGTGAATGAGCCTTAAGACATTTAAAATTGCTTGTTAATTTTCTTTTCATCTATTCTTATTTCATGTCTTTGACTTGCTTGTTGTTTTTATTTTTTCAATATTTAATTTCATATTGGTCGCGTTCAGACGGGGTTGTAGCGCCTTCGGTAGCCGAATGGTGTGTTAGTAGAGCGTAGCGAAAAGCATATGTATAACTTTGACAGTTCTTCTGACGTTCAAACTTATTCATTTAAGGAAGTAAATTAAGGCGGGAAATTTGAAAAATAACGTATTTGAATAAATTATAAACAACGAGTAAGCACTTGAACTGAAAAAGGAAGTTAATAAAGGCGGGCAAATTCAAAACCCACATGAAAATATATATTTAAAAAGAAAACAACTCTAGTAAATATTTAATTACAAAGAAAAAAAACATGCAAGACAACGTAGAACAATTAATTTTAAACAACATCCTCGCTTTGTTTTTTGGCAAGCGCAAAATTGCATTGCTAGTTCTATAAAATTTGAAATAATTTATTTGTTTACAAATGAACTTACTCTATTAAATTTATTATCGTTTTTATATACAAGATCTTTTAATCTTATACCATTTTCAATAACTCTTTTAACTTGCAATAGCTTGCTACTGGAATAGTTATTTTTGTGACTATCATGTGCTATTCTCCAGAGATATTCAGCGAGGTAGGAGTCGAACTGGCCAACGCAGTGGTTTGTCCCTGTAAACCTTGTCTTTATTGCACTCCATGTCCCTTCAATAAAGTTCGTATGAGCGCCGGTTTGAGGATCTTTAAACTTAATGCTGTGGTTCACACTTAGGTCAACGAATCCTTCATCTTCCAGGAGTCGCTAATAATTGTTGTCCCTGACAGTATATATTGTTGAATAATTTGGAGCAAGGTTTTCTTGGTTCTATCCTCCGCCACACATATATAACATTTTTCCGTTCCTCTTTCAATCCCACCTATTACTCATTTACCTTCCACACGTTCTCCTCTATTATACGTCCTTTTCCCAAATTTACTCTCATCAATTTCTACAATAACGTTCATTCCTTCTAATTTCACATTTTCTCTAGCTAACATCTCCACACCATTCACGATAAAACGACTTCCAATCAACGATCGTTCAACCGGTAACACCAAGTCGTTTGCTCTTCAGCGCATTGATCTGTTTCATATATATATACAGGGTGTTAATTAAAAAGCGGGCCATAGGCGCTTAACATGGGAAATCAGTTTTTCCTTGAGCAAAAGTTCCCAATTAATTTTAGACAAAAGTGTTTCAAATAAAAGTTGCAGGTAATTAAATTATACACCAGAATCACTAAACATATTTTATTTTGTATGTTTAGTGACCTGCAAAATCCGAATTTAAATTCTATAAATAGGTATTGCTCATTTGTAGTGATAGCCATGGAATTTAAACAAAATTACAAAGAAATGCATATCATTTGAACTGTCAGAAATTCGATTTTCAAATAAAAATTACTGATAATTATATTCTATCCTAAGTCCTTCAAACTATTTTGTTTTAGTAATCTACATGTAAATTATTGCTTATATTTTATTTATTTTTATTTTGTAACCTACAAAATCGAAATTTTGACAATTCAAACGATATGCATTTCTTTGTAATTTTGTTTAAATTTCATGGCTATCACTACAAATGAGTAATATTTATAAAATTTCAAATTGGATTTTACAGGTTACTAAACATGCAAAATAAAATCTGTTTAGTAATGCTGGTGTAGAATTTAATTCTCTACAACATTTATTTGAAACAATTTTGTTTAAAATTAAATAGGAAGTTTTGCGCAAGGAAAAACTGATTTCCCATGTTAAACGCCTATGGCCCGCTTTTTATTTAACAGCCTGTATATGTATATGTATATATATATATATATATATATATATATATATATATATATATATATATATATATATATATATACAGAGTGTCCCATTTAAGGTACGAATTCATTGGGATCTCGAGAACCGTAAGAGCTACGAGGTTGGTTAAATTAGACAAAAGTTGCCCCATTAGGAGACCATTTTAACGGTATTTTGTTATTTACGAAAAAATGCATAGGTCACTAGATATAGGCAAAAATGTAAATTTTGCAGTTTTTTATTTTTGCAAATAACTTTGAAGTGTGAAATCATACTGGATTTTGGTTTGCACATCTTTAGGGCACTTTTTTATGTTCTTTCGACTGGCGATGCTCAATTTTTTTTATCAATGTTGGTTTTCGAGGATTGATGTCAAAGTTTTAATTTTTATATGGACGCCATATTGGAAAGTTACGCCATTGAAAAGAGAATTTTTTTAGCTTTACAATGATATTAAATAGTAATAATTTATTTTTATAATTAACAGAGAAATTAACAAAAAAATTTAATTGAAAAAAGTAAATCGAAGGCTGCTATTTAAGAAAATAACTACTTAATAAACAAATAATGTTAAAAATACAAACATAATTTACAAAAACTTCACAATAAATTTTCTATTAACCCGCCATTTCGTTCTACGCATTTCTGCGCCTTCGTTCTGTTCCTTTTATAACTTTTCTCAGCATTCTTGGCCTAATTTGAGTTAGGATTCTTACTGCGGTATTTCTTAATTCATTTTCATTCTGATATTCCCGAATAAAAAGTTTATTTTTTAAGTGTCCGTATTTAAGTAGCCTTCGAATTACTTTTTTCAATTAAATTTTAGTATTAATAACATTTTTTGTTAATTTCTCTGTTAATTATAAAAATAAATTATTACTATTTTATATCATTGTAAAGCTAAAAAAATTCTCTTTTCAATGGCGTAACTTTCCAATATGGCGTCCATATAAAAATTAAAACTTTGACATCAATCCTCGAAAACCAACATTGATAAAAAAAATTGAGCATCGCCAGTCGAAAGAACATAAAAAAGTGCCCTAAAGATGTGCAAACCAAAATCCAGTATGATTTCACACTTCGAAGTTATTTGCAAAAATAAAAAACTACAAAAGTTACATTTTCGCCTATATCTAGTGACCTATGCATTTTTTCGCAAATAACAAAATACCATTAAAATGGTCTCCTAATGGGGCAACTTTTGTCTAATTTAACCAACCTCGTAGCTCTTACGGTTCTCGAGATCCCAATGCATTCGTACCTTAAATGGGACACTCTGTATATATATATAAAATTATTATCTACATTTTCCACATATATTGATGCATAGTCTTTATCTACAACAAATTTTTAAATGAAGATAGCATTCAAATTTAGCCTTATTTTCCGTTAACAGAAAATTCGAATAGAAATATTTATATGCGAGTAATGTCATTCTAAATCCCTTGTTCATTTTCATTTCGGTTATTTGAAAATGAATAAATAAAATAAATAAATATATCATCACGGCTTATTACCCATTACTGGGTGTGCCAATCAGCTTTGTATTTGCAAATAAAATGTTAGGTAAGTAGGTCCTTTACGTAATTTGCGGGAAAAAAACTGAAGTACTTTTACTCGCAAGAAAGCAATTATTTATCTCTGTTGAATTTGCTTAAATTATTATTAACGTATAAATTAATGAAAGGAAACAATTTACTGGAAATCAGTCAACTTTATTCTCATTCTCGACTAGATTCGACACCACATGGGTCTTTCTCAGGGGATGTTTTCTTTTATCAGTTTGATGGTAATGAAATTGCTATGTGATGTACAGAAAAATAGTACATGAAAATTATGTATTTATAAAAGAAAAACATAAATATAAAATGATAAGAAAAGTAATATAAAATATATAGTGTCAAAACTATATATTTGACATTACTTTTCTTATCACTTTCTATCTAAGAGTATATTTTTATATTTTATTACTTTGTTAATTTCATTTAACAGATAAATTTTGTTCGTTTTGGACAATTTTTATTTATTTTTCTTTTATAAATACGTAATTTCTATGAACTATTTTTGTGTAAATCACATAACAATTTCATTATATTTAAACTGTTAAGAAAAGTCTTCCCTTGAAGAAGACATATGTGGTGTCGAAACTAGTTGGGAATGAAAATAAAGTTGACTGATATCCAGTAAATTGTTTTCTTTCATCGTCCATCCCTATCAATAAATTACCAGATTTCATATAAATTAATACTAGGTAGAAAATTTTGAAAATAAATATTACTAAAATTAAAAAAATCTTTTTTAATAATTTGTTACATTTAATTTTTAATATTTTCAATTTTGTGGTCTAATAAAACATGTACTAACTTATTAAATAACTGTATATTAGGTCAGTTTTGAAGGAAAGCTTAGCAAAAAGTAACGACAGTTGGAAAAACGTGAAAAATCCACATTTACATATATTCCAAATGCGACACGAAATTTGTGAATAATCTACACGTGAAAATTAAATCAAATTGACAATTTGCAGACAAATTTTTACTAATTAATGCTGAACACTGCCGAATGATACGTAAACAAATAATTTTTAATTTTAATAATGTATGTGGGAAATATCTCTATTGCTAGATAGTGTCGCATTATCCTATGAGCATAATGGACAATTACCTGGAGCGCTATCAACAAGTGGGCCCTAAGCCAAAGTTTTATAAATTCATTAGTGTAGTAAGAATATCGAAATTGAAATTTAACACCTTTTTAGGCGGAGGCCCCAAACCAATCTTTTATAAAAGCTCACTGTCTTAAGAATATCGACTGTTTCCACTTCCCCTATATAGGTAACTGCTATAACTTTACAAACAATTTTATTTTATTTTGTACTACATAGGTACTAGGGATGCTCCGAATATTCGTATTCGTTTTAGCGGATATTCGCCAAATTTTAGGTACCGTATTCGTTAAATTTAGGTCGAATACACGAATACAATAAAAATAATAAACCAAGTAATTTTGACTGCAAAATAATTTAATTTAGCAATAAGAAACTGATTAAATTTTTTAAATTTATTTTATTTTTTTCATTAAAAATATTCTTTTATTAAAACTTTTAGTATCCTATCTTTATTAAGAAATTAATTTCCAGGTCAACATCAAATTATCGCAAAATTATAGAAAATTCATTAATATTTATTTTGAGTAGTAATATAAATCACGAAAAAATTATATTGAAAACAAAAACATTTTCCAGAAAAAAATATTCAGAGCTTTCATAAGAGCCACTTTTATTTTTCTGATTCATATGCAAATCTGGTGGCGTGTTTCCATTTTAAAATTTTTCGGATTGGTCGAAAATTAAGGAGAGAGTACTACAGTAATTACATATGGCCTGAAAATGTACTTATGTCATTAAGTCCTGAAATTTGTAAAAAAAATTGCTAATTCTTGTGTTGAAAACACTCATGAATTGACAGTACAGTTGTTTTTGCTGTCATGGTCCGGTAACACGTAATAAAATATTTCTAAGCGGTTTAGAAATATGGAAAACTTGTCAACACATACCGGACGGAGGTACAGAACATAATTTTACTAGAAAGATTTTAAAAATGCAATTAATAAACAAAAATAGAAAATGTTTTTTAAAACTTAATTGAAAAGCTGAACGCCTAAGACCACTATTTTCTTTCAAAATAAAATTGCTAGTGCATATTACTTTCCTTTTACCATAACGAAGGAAAACTTTTAGTATATATTTCACAACTACTTTTCAGTTGAATGTATAGCAAAAGTTTGCAGAATATTTTAATGAAAATTAGAACAGTAAATAACTACTTGTGTGTTTCTATTGGTAATAAAATTGACTACCTGATAGAGTTTATTTTAATAGGAATAGACAATACATTATAAATTTAAATTTTATTAAAAACATTAATCGTACTCCAATTTTTTTTACAAAATTCTAGTAAAGTTTTAAAGATAGTTTATAATAAATTAATTTTTATTATCTGGTGAGATATATTTAATATTAAGGTATATAAATTTGTTTGAAAAATTGATGACAAATTCTGTTAAACAGTTAAAGAGGAAAACTATATCTACTTCAATTTCAGAAAAAGTAACTTCAATTTCGGAAAACGTTACTTTAATTTCGGAAAATGTAACTTTAGTTTCATAAAAATCAATTTCGGAAAAGGTAAATTGATATTTTAGTACAATTTTTCTGAAATTTAATTTTTACCGAAATTGAATTTACTTTTTTCTGAAATTGTAGTTAATTTTTCATAAAAATATTTTTTTATAGTGCTACTGTTTTACCTTGTCACAGATATGTTAGACCTTGAATGATAAGCGGAGCGACGCAACGGTTTAAGGTATTTTTTTTTTCAATCGCATCTTACAACTGTATGAAACAGTGCCGACTGCAGAACTAAGGGCAAGGAAGAATGAAAGGAATAAGAAACTGGAATTTTCGTTTTTAATTGCTCACTGTATCACTTCTTCCATCTTTTTCAACGTAAAAGTATACACAGTAAGAAAAGTTTGGAATAAAATTTGTACTAGTAGGATAGAGGAATTTAAGGGCAAAACCATTAGCCCGCTATTGAGAATACAGATAAAAAGGGTAAAACAGGGTGCAGACCAAATTACTCAGAGGAAAGTAGCATTCTAAATCTAACTCAGCTACTTCAACATTTATTTCTAAGACTGCCAAGAATCTTTAAGTAAAACATGATTTCTAATGCCAAGTCCAGTTAAACCAAGCAAGCTCACATTTTAGGCAAATCGAATAAAAACTTTCAAATTATAATTTTGACAGCCGTGCATTATAATTCATTTGAAATTTCATTTCGATGCAAAATTGTAAGTTTGAGGAACGCTTAAAATTACGTTGGTATGCAACTGAATGAAAAATTATATTCCTACAATGAAAAAACTTACTGGTATAAAATTACATATTTTCAGAACAATACTAATAAAATTTAGTAACTAGTTACAATGTTTTAACTTTGCCGTATTTAAATAAAAGTGTACGTGCACAAAATGTAGCAAGAATAACAATTAATCATTATAAGCAATTTAAGAATTCTTCTAAAATCGCTTTATTAATTTCGAAGTTGTATAGGTAACGAATTCAGAAATGTAACTGTAATGGAAGATCTATAGTAGAACATCTACGGAAGATTACACATAAAAGGCTGATTTACGTCAGATGGCAATGATAATGATAAAAATACTAAATCAGCAGAATGAATCGTTTAGCTCAATGACCTAATTTCTTTAACATCGCTTCGAGTGACAAGCATCTTATTTTCAGTATTCGATTATAGACATTTAAATGTAGAATATTCTGACTCAAATTAAGTGAAAGTAGTAAAACGAAAATGTTTAATATGCCTTACTTTTGGCACTCCCGTTCATTTGCCTATGCGTATAAAGTGAAATGACGAAAAAAATTAACCTCATTTTCAATATTTTTTCAAATTAGAAATAGCTGTAATTCTGAATGAACAAAAACTTTAAATTATTTATAATTTTCATAATAACAAATTGTGGTATGTAGGAGTATATCTACTAACGCCCGGACGACGTCTATACAATACAAATAAATTATCATTGCTGATAAATGCATATTGGCATCCCAATAATAATTAATAATCCATGTCGTTATATTTATATTTATTTATATTTTTAGTAACGTAAAATTTGGTCTTCAACTAAAAAATATAAAAATTATTCAGGAATTTTATGAATTATGCGTCTATTGAAGTAATAATAAATACTCACATAATACCTCATTTAGTAAGGCAACATAAATTTAATTTAAAAAAAATAATGACGTAAAATATTTCAACTGGGGTTTAAAATAAGTATTAAAAGAAATCCTAATGCAGCTTGTCAAATATGGTTCTTGATACAAAACGCATCTGAAAAGGAATGTTGTTTTAGAAATCCATGTATGTAATTAATTATATTGAGCAAATACAATATTAGAATATTAGTATAAATAGAATTACCTGTGCCGTGATTTGAGAATTTAAGATATGTAAATAAGTTACGTTCGATTTGACAAAAACACACTTCAGTTGGTCTTGAAGTGAGTGTACGGGTGTACGGCCAAGCGAGAAAATATATTTGTCATGTCAAAACAAAATACCCCCACTAGTAAGTTAGTCAAATATCTCAACAAGTACCAGCAAAATATGTAGTGCGGCATAGGCAAGGGGGGAAGTGAATTACCTTATTTTGACTCAATAATGCACGGTCAAATCGAACGACAAAAGCGACTGTGAAATTGAAGTGTACGAAGATTGAGTAAGATTTGTGGCAAATCGAACACAGCTATAGTTGCAATCCTGTTCATGTCACTCACCCTGCTTTCGACATATGTTCTGCAGCTCGATTAACACAATTTGGTAAACATTCCATTATATCATTTATCCCTTTCCTTTACCCGTTATTTATAATTACCTATCATCAAATATCTGTTTTATTCAAATTTCAATAATCTTAGATACTTATTCATGTGTGCATGGATGTAATTAAAGCTGGTTTATCAAGATCAAATTCAAAGGTGCGCAGAGGAAATAAGATATTTCGAACTGTGTGAGACTACACAAAACGATGTTGTGTCTTGAATTACTTCATATAAAATACATTGAAATGTGGATTTGATAGAAAACGAACCGATAAAAACTTGTTTGTTAAATGAAAGTCAATATAGCAGTATTGCTATATAGCTATAGCCAACGAAATAAAAGATGATCGGCTTAGGACAAAGACAGAAGATGATGGCACACCATTGCTATTCAATGGCTTATCATTTATCTTTGCCTAAGGCTGATCATCTCTTATACAGAATATCCCAAATAACGCCCTGCATAGGGATCTCGAGAACTATAAGAGATACGAATAGGTCTATACCGTAAAATTACACCACACTGAAAAATTACGCCACTGAAAACAATTTTTTTTAACGTTACAATGATGTATTATTTATTTATGTTCATTTGTTTTAAACAGCGAAAATACAACAATGGGCTACTTACGTGGTACAGAAAATCCGATATCTAACACTATATACCTAAAGTTAAGTTGAAAACGTGTCACAGTAATTATTTTGCGTAAGATTATTTTTATTAAATTTATTATGTTTTGTCTCTAATTAGCTATTTAGCTACGTAACCGATGCTGTTGGATAAGAGCTACATTTAATGATACTGGTATTCACGTATTTTATTTTAGTTTATTTCTAGATTTCAGTGTGAGAACATTGCTATTGTAGTCATTGATTTGTGTAGTGATTCAGTCTTACACACACTTTTAGTCCACGATAGCAAGAGTAATGCAGATACGGATTTGTATTATTATTATCTTATTTTACTGCGTTGTCCTTTATCCTAATCCTTGTTGATCGGTCGTGCCCGGTAGGGCTTCCAGGTGTGATGAAAGAGCTATAAGGGTAACCAGGAATGCGATCTATGTGTCCACGATTCCTAGCCTCGTGGGTTTTCGTTGATTGACCGCGTGGTAACGGCAGGGATGGTTTTATCCTAGTTTTGTAACTATGCCCCTAAGGCCGAAGTAAAGCCACTAGGGTTGATCAGCACTTGAGCGGAATTCGGGTTAGGGTAGCTCCCTATTCCCAGGAGTGGCAATGGCAAGTTTGGTTGTGTAACCATATCTCGGTGCCGGTATAAACCACACCGCTCAGGGGTGTTAATGGCAGGTACAGTTGAGTATATGTACGCGTAAGTCCGGGGCCACACTGCTATTGAGTAGCAGGTATGCGTTTCGCATAAGGTGACTTATTCCATTTTCCCTGTTCTGTTGAACTTTGTTGCATACGTGTGTTATTTCTCGTGTGTTTTCTGAATACATTCCTTTGTGGTGGATGCGCCTGTGTTTTGTGAATGATTGCCTCCTCACTGAGTACTTCTCATGTGTTAATTCTTTTGCAGTAATAATCACGGCGTGGTGAAGGATTCCGCGTGACCGGGTTCGGCCAGGCGACGGTCATCTAGATTTGCTATTTTTGTTGTATTAATACTGTGTATACTAGTTTGGGAGATAAATGTGTTTTAATATGCTTATTTTCAGCGCTAACATTTAATCGTCATTTATAATAAACGAATGTAAAAATATAAACTTTATTTTAAAAAAATATATGTTTTTTAGTAAATTAAGAAAGAATATTTTCTGTGACGTCATTATTTTGAATTGGAGAAAGGAAAGAATATTTAAGAATGTAACAAGTAGATGGCGTGCGAATCCGAGTTTAAATTTGAATTTAACATTACTTAATTTTTCTCTCACTGTCTCATTTATTATTTGCAATTTGCGTGGTTTCTGTTACATTTATTACGTAGTTCGATTTGTTAAGCAGGATTTTGGAGGAGTTTAACTTAGCTTATACTGGTATAAGATTAAAATGGCAACCTAAAATATTAACCTCCAAACTATTGTTCAACGTGTAACAGGTGATCTGTCATGTTTAAATTACCCGCACATGCCGTTGCTATGGGCCGTACCGATGCTACGGCTTTACGGCCATTCATTGATGCGGCGTAATTCTACGTCATACATGGAGGTAATTTAAATAATCAAATTTCATTAATTTTTTTCTGGCCATTTAATGAAAATTTTGTCAAAAGAAAAAATATGGGTAGCAAGTTTTTATCGTCTCTTCAAAAATATTAAATAAAAAAATGGCACGCAAGTAGCCTATTATTAAGTTCTGGTTTAACCTTTTCAACAAATTAAATCAGCAATCATGTATTATTTGTTTATTTTTAGGATTGTTTTTTCATCTTCATTAATATTAGTAGAAAGTTTGCTAGCAGTTTATTATACAAAGGAAATATTTACGTTATATAAACTTTTGAAATAACAAATGTGATCTCTGCATAGCTTTGACAGGCTGTGTGGTGTTTTGCATATATAAATTTGAATAGTTTCCACGATTTTTTGATTTTTTTATATGTTAATGTGGAGATAAAAATATTAGACTCATATTTTTTATTTTTCATGAAAAGTTATAGTACAGGAGAAAAATTCAAAAGACGTTGTTTAGACGTCATTATAATACTTGTTTAGACGTCATTTTAAGACGTTGTTTCCACGTCATTTTTAGACGGTGTTTCGACGTCTTTTTAAGATGTTATTTCGACGTGAAGATAGACCTCGGATATATACCGAAAATAACAAATAGGTAGGAAAAATTACAAGGAAAAACAAACAATTTATTTTTGAAGTATATTGTATGACAAAAATTTAAATAAAGTATACAATAAAATATTAAACCTACATAGAATTCCTGAAAAAAATATTTATAAAAAATTTAAATTAATTAAATAATGCATCTATCAATATTAACCATACTTGTACATTTATTATCAATAATTATCAATAACTATTCTTAGCAGATATTCAAATTAATATGTAACAATAATAGATAAAATAATAACTGTTTGTTATACATTAACTTGTCTTTGCCCAGGAATAGTTCCTTATTAGAATTATAAAGTAGTTTTAGTTTGAAATGAAATAAATAGTTAATCACTTAAATATGAGAATATTTTGCTTCGCCTTGTTACTCGAATGTCTTGTTTTATGTTACCAACCAGTTCATGTTTAGATTTTAAAATAAAAAAATAAATTTCTTCTACTATGGCCATTGTTTTAAGTTGATGGATTTAGCCACCTGATAATTTTCACCTGTTACTGTCGATTACAATGTCGTCAATTCAGAACATAAGCTACTACAAAATACAAATACAGTGTGTACATTTATGCCTTTTCATATGCTGTATACTACGCTTACGATGAATTTTTGATAAACTTCTAAAAATGTTGTCTATAAAAGAAGCAGTAATAAGCATAATATCAAAAATGTTACATTTTACATACCTTTACCATAACAAAACAAAAACATTCGTACAAATATTATCGTTTGGTTTTTTGTAACCTAACCCCACTTCTAAATTGATTTCTAGACTTTTATAAGCTCAGTTCTTCCAGAGGTTATTCTAACTTGCAGTTGGACACAAAATGTGCAGTAGGAAAAGCAAATTGTGCAGTGGGAAATTAAAATCTGTGCAGTTGTTTTTCATTTATTACGAATAAACCAAATAAAGTTTAAGAAAAACGTAAACTAAAAATAATATAGGATTTATGTTTAAACAGGATGTTTCTAAACCTGTGTCACAAATTTTAAGGGTATATAGTACTGACTAAAATGAGTAAAAAAAGCTTAATCAGTATAGGTCCGATCTTTAATAGTTTCCGAGATACTAGGCAGTGAAAAATGAGTTTTTACGGAGTTACCTCTGCTATCTCGAAAACTATAAGTTACGCCTTTTGTTTTCAATAATAATAATTGTACTAATTTAAATGTTGTGGCGACCTTAGCCAATATTTACTGTCATATACATAATTTTGTTCGATCATTATCTTTGTCAGTTTTTCTTCGATTTTTCGTTTTTCTCGGAAACAATTGAAGATCAAACCTATTATGATTAAGCTTTTTTTACTTATTTTGGTCAGTACTATATACCCTTAAAATTTGTAACACAGGTTTCGAAACACCCTATATAAGCACTAAAATTGTGCCAGCTTTTCCCTCAGCCTTATCTACAGACTCTTCGTTTGCCTCATTCTCATTATTGGCATTGGCCTCAGCAAAAATAATATTGTACTATCTTTGTTGTTTGACTTTAGGGGTTGCCTTGACTCTTTGCTCGCGCTTATTCATCCAAATCATTATGATTTGCCGGGATCTCACTCTGACAGAGAAGGCATGTTGTAATAAATATATAAAAACGCATTTTGGGAATCTACTAACAAGCTATTCCGAGACACAATTTTTAGAGTATTACTGGTACTTATAAGTCTTTCCAAATCCGCACTTCTAGTATTTCGTCAAAATCTAACTAGAATTGAGTTAAACAAAGATCTTTCCCTAAAATATTATAAGCCTACAGTTATTTTTTTCCTTTATGTGCAGTGGAAAAAAATTCTTAGAATAATCTCTGAGTTCTTCCTATGTATTAGCACGTTTTGAGACAAGGCACTCTTCTTTTCCAGTGTAAAAAAATATTTCTGTATGAAAATATATTAACAAAACATAAAACAAAAACAAACCGCAGCATTTTAACATCAATCGGTATGTTTGCCTACACAAGCAACAGTAGCCATCTTGATGACATGCTGCATTGTTATTGTATTGTTTTGTTCATGGAGTGTCTGTTTGGATATCTGTCATGTAGAAAATACAATTTATTTTTCTTAATTTACGACCTTTTAATTTCAGAGGAAAGTTGTAAATACAAAACTCAAAGATCCCTTAATGCATTTTCTTTTAATAACATTTCTTGTAAGATTTAAAAAAATTTTTAAAGCACTATTAGATTTTGTTTAAAATGTTAAAAATTAAAATTTTCAATATAACAATTACTTTGATTTTTGTACCACAAATACAACAGATATAAATTGTTTCTTTTTCACAGTCGTAAAAAATGTAAATATGTTTTTTTTAAATAAATAAAGCATAAATATCATCGATGACGATGACGGATAACCATAATTAAATAAAAATGTATATTATTAAATATGATTTTTATTACATTTTTTCAAAATTTTAAAGATTATTGTTTATATTATTGCATTAAGAAAAAATAAAATATCAATTTGACATTTAAATAAAAATAATATACACCTTCGTGTGTTATAAACAATTATAATTTACCAAATTAAATAAATTTAAAAACAATATGAATTTTTAATAATATTAAAAATAAAGTAAAAATAATCGTCGCAAAGACGTCAAATTAGACGTGTGACAAAGGTTTAAATAGACCTAATTATGACCATATAAAGTCGTCTCATGATCCTCATGGCGACCACTAATCTGACGTCTAAATAATCCTATTTCAGACAAAAATCAACGTCACAATGTCGTCGAATAGACGTCAAATTAGACGTCTAAATAGTCTTATTTCAGACCAAAAATCAACGTCGCAGTGTCGTCGCACCCACCTCAAATTAGACGGCCGCATATGACTACATTCAACCTAAAATCGCCGTCACTTTTTGGTCGACCGTCGGTCAGTGTTACTTGTGTTGATTAAGTATGAGACAGAAACAGTTGTGACAAGTGAATTTAGGTATAAGAATTTAGCACGGGACCCATATATAACCTGCATTGCCTTGCATCAACCTCAATTGGACGGTTACTGATTCAGCACGTGTGTGCTTTTAATTGTATGTATTTTTATTTAAACGAGTAAGTTTAACAACAGTTTTCTTGTAACACGCGTGTTTTTGACTTGTTAAGGTCAACAAAAATAATTCGCGATAAAAGCCAGGCATGCGCACAAACACTATCAAATGAAATAACTTCGTTGCGGGATCTCGTTAGGATTATGGCGTCATTTAGCGACCGTTTTGAACAAACATATTTTACAATTTAAAGATTCATTTATAAATACTTAATAATAAATAATTTATCATTATTATTATTTTATATTAATATACTTTATTCCAAAATTTATTTGCAATACTTATTTCTTCAAAAGCCGGTGGCTTGGAAAACCCTATTGAAAATTCTTCCATATATATGCACCAGGTGTCTACTTTTTTCCCGAACATAGGAAATTCAATGTTATATATATATATATATATATATATATATATATATATATATATATATATATATCCGGATTAATACAGCTACTGCCATCTCTCCGCTCCCAAGCGCCAGCCTTCTCTATCCTCAGCATCTTCTATTTCAAGTCCTCTGGTTGACATAGCTTCCCTCATTCTTTCATTCCACGATAATCTTGGTCTTCCTACCTTTCTTCTAACAGGTGGTTTCCAGTTAAATAGTCTTTTTGGCCATCTGTTCTCGTCCATGCGCAACAAATGTCCGAACCATTTTAAACTTCGTATTTCAATTCGGTGTAAAATGGTCTGTTCCGCCTGCATCCTGGTTCGAATTGTGTCGTTTCTGACTCTTTCTAATCTGGAAACTCTGGCCGATCTTCTTAAGTAATCCATTTCTAAAGCCTGCAGTTTATTTTGGTAGTCTTTATGAATTACCCATATGTCACTGCCGTAACATGTTATAGATTCTACTAAGGTTTTGCCTATTCTTTTCTTATTGTGTTGGTTAATGTCCTTACTCCACCATATAGAGTTTAAGCACCCTATTGCTCGTTTTCCTTTACTTAATTTTTCTCTTATTTCTTCAGAATCTATGCCGTTTTTTGTGATGATTACTCCTAAATATTTAAATCTGTCGACTTGTTTTATTTGAATATTGTCTTCTATTATGATTTCAAAATTTAATTCGGTATTAGTTGCAAGATATTCTGTTTTACCGAAATTTATTTTCATTCCCCAATTATTATATGCGTCATGGAGTTTTCTCAGCATAAATTCTAGGTCATATGAGTCCTGGGCTATGATAACCTGGTCGTCTGCAAAATTTAAAGAGAAAAGTATATTGTTATTGATTGGGATACCCATTCCCCTACAGCTTTTTTTCCATTTCATTAAAGCTGTTTCTAGATATATGTTGAATAACACTGGTGATAAACTACAACCCTGGCGGAGACCTTTTGTTACTGAAAATGGATCAGATAATCTTCCATGATGTTTTATTTGAGCCTCATTATTATTATAGTATTCTTTTAGGATTTTGATTAATTTGTTATCTATTTTCAAGTCATATAGTGCTGGCCATAATTTTTCTCGTGGAATTGAGTCATAGGCTTTTTCTAAATCTATGAAAGCTAAATGTGTTTCTTGATTATGTGCAGATCTCTTTTCTATTAGTTGTTGTAATATAAATAGATTATCAGTACATGATCTGCCTGGGGTAAAGCCACTTTGTTCTTCTCCTATTTTACCTTTTACTTCTTCATTTAGTTTCCGTTGCAAGAGTTTTCCAAAAACTCTGCTCAATGTACAGTTTACACTAATTCCTCTATAATTTGATGGATCTCGTCTATCACCTTTTTTATATATGGAAGATATATGTGAGACTTTCCATTCGTGTGGGATTTTGTTTTGTTTTATAATATTATTAATAAGAAACAATAACCTTTCTATCATTTTTTGGCCACAGTTTTTTATTAATTCTATGGGTACATTACCCGGTCCCGGAGATCTTCCACTTTTCATTAAGATTATCGCTTCATTTAATTCCTCTATACTGATTTCTTCATTTCTATCTTCGTTGTTATCAGGATATTCAATTGTTTCTTGAGTGTTATTTGAATTAAACTCTGGTCTGTTTTCTGTAAGTAGCTCTTTATAATGTTTTTCAAGTTTTTTCATATTCATTGCTACATTTATTTTAGAGCAGTAATTCTTTTTTAGGTTTTTTAGTGTTCTCCAGGCTTCTGATGATTGTGATCCTCCTATTAAACATTCTATTTTTTGACATCGTTGCTCCCACATTTGATTTTTATTTTGACTTATTTTCCTTTTTAGTTCTCGATTCTTTTCCTTGTATTGTTCCCTATGTTCTACTTTTCTGCTAGATAGCCATTTCTTGTATAATTCATCTTTCTCTAGAACTAAATGTTTCAGATCATCCGACCACCATTCCTGATCAAATCTTCTTATTCTATCTTTCGTTCCTAAGGCTTCGAATGCGGCTTTATGCAATATTCTTTTAACTGCATTGTATTCTTCTTCAATGTCACTACTTTGATTTTCTTTTTCTAATTCTCTATTAATACGATTTTGAAACAGATATTTTATACTGTCTTGCTGCAGCAAATGTAAGTTATACCGTGGTATTTTTTCTAGTTCGCCCTTTGAATCTAGATCTAATTTCGCTTTTCTTTGTTGATCTTGATACGGAAATAATATTTCTGCCTTTACTAAATAGTGGTCACTTCCACAATTTGGACCTCTCTTTACCCTTGTATCTTGTATTTTCATACCTGCTTTTTGTTTGACAATTATATAATCTAAAATTGATTTTTGGCCTAAAGACGGTCTTTCCCAGGTATACTTGTGGATGTCCTTGTGTTCGAAATGTGTATTACATATTTTTAATTCGTTTATTTCACACAAATTAATCAGTCTTTCTCCACTATCATTTACCTCATCTTCTCCAAATGGCCCTACTACAGCGTCGTCCTTTTTTGAACCTACTTTGCCATTTAGGTCGCCTGCTAAAATCAACTTTTGATGTTTTTTTATATTATCCAAATGCTCTGTGAGCAGGTCGTAGTATTTGTCTTTCTCATAATCTTTGCTGTTATTTGTGGGAGCATAAGTTCCTATTGTAACGATACTTCTTCCAAATAATTTAATATTCAATTTAATTAATCTCTCTGATATGTATTCATAATTCGTTACATATTTTATCAAATTTTTCTTAATCATAATAGATACGCCGGCTTGTGCTCTACTTGATTTGTTTACACCCGACCAAAAATGTATGTATTTTCCTACAGTTTCATTTCCTTGTCCTTTTCTTTTCGTTTCTGTTAGATAAGCTATGTCTATGTTCTGTTGTTCTAATGCAGATGTTATTTGTTGCATTTTATTAGAGATACCTTGTACATTCCATGTTCCAATGTATATTGTCCTTTTCCGTTGTTTTTGACGTCTTAAGTGTTTTCTGTCCGAAATCCGAGGCTTCTGTTTGGAGTTTTTAGCGTTTAAAGGGATTTTTACAAATGATGGGTTGCTGGCCCGTCGCTTTAACCCCCAACCTGGAGGACCGGGATTTTCTGTCAGGGTTTACTCCCTTAGCCAAGAAGTTCCAGTTTTAAGGCGCCGGAGTTTCGCCTTTCACCCCCTCCCGTTAGTTCCCTCCCGACCATCCATTGGTCGCTCGGTATCCAGGGGTTACGCGGCAGGCTTGCCTTCGTGGACGTGGGAGTAGGATTTTCTGGCAGAGCTGACTCAGATGTTCCGAGCTTGTCTCCTGACAACTTCAGTAGGCCTATTTTGGGTTTTAAGTGGATACAACTACTTGGCATAGTTATATCCCCCAAAGCCATTGCCAGACTTAACCCCCGGAAATTCAATGTTAAAGTTAAAGTTTTAATTTGGCGATATTTCTTTACCTATTAATTTTAGAATAACAGTTTAACGAAAAAATGTTTAGAATGAAAATGTATATCGATTAGTACAAAGTTTGTTGTTAATAAGAAACACTTATGTACGAGTTAGAAGCAAATAAAATACTCGAATTAAGGCAATTATCAGAGTGCCACAAAAAATATAACAAAAATTTATATTTGATATTTTTGACATATCTGACAGGATTGACATTTCATTTTGTTTTATTATTATTATTTACAATTTTTTTTTACTTCCAGTTTGTCTTCCTATTTTAATAATAAAATCTAAAGATATATCAAATCTGTCAGAAACAACAAACACAAATTTTTGTCTTATTTTTCGTGGCACTGATGATAACATTAATTCGTGTGTTTTATTTTGTTTCAAACTCGTACATAAGAAACAATGGAACACAAACTTGGTACTCACCGATGCACTTTTTCATTCTGAACATTTTTCTTCCTTACATTTTTTTTGTAAAATTAATAGGTACAGAGATATTGCCAAATCAAAATTTTAACATTGAATTTCCTATGTTGGTGTCCCAGGAAATGGAATCGTAAAACAATAGTTTAAATTCATTGTATATTTTATTAAACCAGTATAGCTCTACACTGCATGAATGTTTGAACACTACCTACTGAATCTCTCAATTTACACAAATACATATTATATTTAGAAGTATAATGAGTTGCATCAATTCATCACTGCTTACGTTTCGTTGTTAGTGGAACATGTGTAGGTGGCCAGTCTTCGTACCACCCATTGCTGAGGGTGCCAATCTGATTTGTATAAAAATTTCGGTAATGATAATGACATTTTTGTACCGTGCGGCCTTTAACCAGGCGTCACCTCACAGGCACTCATTGCTCGCGTGGAGAGTCTAACACAGGGGTTACTTTTGTGTCATTTAAAATTTGAAATATTTCTTTTGTCGTCGTTTGGAATCGAACACGGTTCCCCAGGTACACGAGCAGACACTCAGTCATGCGGCCAGGAAACACTATAATTAAGTTGGTTCTGTTTTAAAATAAGTAACACCACGATTATGATAACTGTGGCCTAATTACAAAATTGTTTCTAAGTTTGTGTAAATTATTCCGTTAAATAAAACATTACCAACAAGTTCTTAATTTAAACGTAAACCCATATGTCGCATAAATTTCAAGACAGAAATAGCTCTCCGCATATATTCGCACTTGTTTATTATTTAACACTTCATTAGGAATCAAGTCAGATTTAATTAGTACGTATGGTAATTGTATGAAGCTGGGCATTGTTTATGTTTGTTCGCAAATCTTCGGAATTGGTGCTGTAATGAACAAATCTAGGACATATGAGTATTGTGTGCGGGACCAACCACTTTGCTTCAACTCATTATCTGCAATCACATGCAAGGTTCTTGGGCTACAGTTTGTAATTAGGTGGTAATGCTGAACCATAAGGGGACTGTTAACAAACTCTAATAGTTAGTACTCACTGACAGTTTCATAGTGTTCATGTAAGTTTAATGAACACAAAGTGGAGCGATCAAATTATATAAAATATTAGCTTTATTAGTGTAAATAATAACAGGATGATTGATCGAATATCGGTAGGAGTACGAAGCACTTACTGGCCGCAATTCTAATTACGTGTTTTGTACGATTGATGCAATAACAAAATTAAAAATCTGGTTTGGCCAACACAATACCTCACGCCATTTACAGCCCGAGTCACAAAAAAGATTAAGCTAATCCTTATTTTTAGATTAGCAAACTTTACTTTAATTTTGACAGTTAATTTCTTAAAATGTATTCTAATCTAATCCAAGTAACTACCTATTTTTTAAACCCCTTAACAGGAATAAATCCCAATTACAGACACACATCCATGCCTTAGTGAGATTCGAAGCCAGAGCCCCAAAGGCACTCATGACATGAGACGTTGCTCTAACCGTTGAGTAACCGTAGCTATAATAAAATGAATATTAAATTTTCAATATCGGGATAGAATATAATTCACATATCCAAAAATGAGGATTAGGTTAAGCATTTTTATGAATCGTTAATTTTTATTAATGTAAATACATACTTACATATTTACTTATGCTGAAAACTGTATTGAATTCCTTTTCTATTGTTCTATTAACTTTTTCATATTTAAAACGTTAGTAATATTATTTTTAAATAATTAGTTCTTTGGTAGTGACATTTACCTGTCAGTTACATACATTTGAGTAACTGCGTTTTGTTTATTTAAAGCGTAGGCTCTGGGATTTAAATTATAGATTTTATAAATTTATCCATAAAATATATAAAAAAGTATTAATGCAAATCTATAAAAAATTTAATAATCTTTTTTTTTATAATAACATTAATATCGAAAAAAATAACATTTAAAAGTATTTTTCGAAGAAAAACTATTTTGAGCTTCTAGTAAAGTGCCATTTCCGGTTATCCGATATACACCAAAATCTAATACGCTCTTTCCATTATAGAAAAAGTTCCAAATACAAGGTTTCAAAATTTTGTGAATGATAGTATTTGAGTTAGAGTGGAGGATCCGCAAGCACATACACACCTACACACACACACACACACACACACACACACACACACACACACACACACACACACATACACATACACATACACATACACACACACGCGTACACACACGCACACACACGCACACACACACGCACACCCACGCAAACACACGCACACACACGCACACACGCACACCCACGCAAACACACGCACACACACGCACACACACGCACACACACACACACACACACACACACACACACACATCATCGTGAAAATGTTAAAATTGGATTCTAGGGACCTTAAAACGTGGTTATTTATCTAAATTTCGATATGCGAATTTAGCACGATCCCTATACCTTCCTTACCAAGGGTAGCGGGATGTAAAAATTGGAAATATTAGAAAATTATTTTGAAATTAAAAAAAACATTTGCCGTTTTTGAAGTATGCTTTATGGCTCGATTCTAAACACAAATGTAAGCGATGTAAGCCCTTTGTAAATCCACGGTAACCAAAATGTGGTGAACATGATATTCTGAGCGTAGATGTAAGCACTGTAACATTAAATAGGCGCTGTTGAATTTATGTCGGCTATTTCTCTGGACGGAAGGCTTAAGCTACACTTTCACAGCTACTTTTTTAATGCGTAATGATAATGCATAAGACATAACTTTATTACATAGTGCTAATGCGTAACGTTAAGACAAATATAGCATTTTCTGAAACAAAATTTAATTGATAGTTGACATCTGTATTTATACCAAATTACCTGTCAAAATTGAAGTTTATCATAGCAGGAAAGGATTGCTGAAGCGTATTCCTTGTTAAATTGCATTCGAACAAGTGTTATTACAAATGTAGCACTAGATGCAGGTATTTGTTTTCTTCGAAATTATGATAATGTACTGCCTTGGAAACCCAATAGGTAAACATAAAATACATCCGATCATTCAAAAAATACGTCATGTCAAATCATGGACAATATTTTTGTTTTATAGAAATTCATAACAAATTGTAAAATAAAAATGTTTTGTATAATGAGTAAATCAAAATCCTATACACAAAGATGTAAATTTTAACATAAAAAAACTGTCAACACATCATGACTAAATTAAATTTTACATATTAATGAAAAAATTGTATCTGCCGGTAAAATTAATTAAAAGGACACCCAGAATTAAAAATATCTCATTTACAATTCTGTGACCCTACATATCCTACCTCATAAACATATATTTAAGTTAATAAACATTTATTATGAATTTAATTTTATAATAAAATACGATATATGATGCAATGAATTTAAATGGGATTTAAACAATTCATTATTTGATATTTTTCTTTAGTCGACGGTGACGCATACCGATTAAGAATAGCATAGTATGAACTATATATTCGTTATATTGAAAAATAGTTTTTATTGTATGCGTCTACATTTATTTGTCACAAATTAATATTATTTGTGACTAAATAATAGTTTCATTGAGCGAACAATGTTTCATTTGTTAAATGGGTTGTGTGTCTACGCGTAATCTACGATACATTACTTAAATACGTAAATAATGCTTAAACTACGTAATTAATGATGTCAAATGTAGAGAATGCGTACATAATATAAAAGTTCTATTACAATTTAATTTTATGGTAATATTACAATTTTCAGCTGATTGTATTGTTATATCAGGCAGGTATTGAAATGTATGGTGCACGTTACTTGAAATGTTGACACTGTCAACTCAATTTGTGGCTACTTGCAAGCATCAAGCAAATATGAAAATTATACGACCCATGATTTCCAGTTCCACGTCGAGGCTAAGTGTTGAATATTAAATTTTTAAATATTATTTAGACATAAGTGCCATATACAAAAACAACATATGTTTTGTGTTGAAGAATGTAAGAACAGCTGTTGCTGTTATGTCTGCAACTGAGCAGTCGATATGTTGACAAAATGGTGGAATGTAAATGTGTAGATGAATAAATTGTTCATTATTGTATTTCATTATGCAAAGAGTTTTGTTTATGATAATAACTAAGACGAACCAGCGATCCCGATTCATCATTTGATAAATGTACCTTTATTACAAATTATGTGGTTCATTAATAAACCGGTGGAGTACATTGTAAGTATTAGATTTCCTTTTCCATAATTATATAATGCTTGATACAATGTTTTAATGTAAACAATCAGTCAGAATCACACAATAACCAAACTTTCAAAATGTGAAATTTCAAATGTTAGCGGGACGCGCTACCAACATAACTGACGAAAAACACCAAGACATATTTTTGACAAGTTTTTTAAAAATTTAATTGCAAAATTACCTCAATAGAAAAAATAGTATAAAAAACATTTTGTAAGGCCTGTAAACGCACTCGTCCTTTGTAAAACTCGCCTAGCGGCTCGTTTTCTAAACTTGGACTTATACGTTAACAGATTGCCTTATGATACTTGTGTTTTATTGTATTGTTAATCACGTAAACACCATTGTCTACGCGTAGACAATGACGTATTTTACAAAGCATAGATTAAAGGCACAACCCTGATTTGTTTCATTTTTTGTATGCAAGAGCTCATTTCTGACAGTGTTATATTCTGGCAATTTATTTTTCGTTAGATAATTTCAGGGTAATTATTTTCATACCAAAGTACATACACCGGTACCTAAACAATGTATATAAATTATTAAAGAATATAAATATTGTATTTTCTAAACAACAAATAATATACACGAATGTGCAAATGGTTCACAGTACTTACATATTACAGTGATCCAAATTACCTAAAAAACACATTTTCAATTTATTTATTTTTTCTGAAAGTATACTTAAAACTACTCACGAAAATACTTTTATGTCACATAAGTTTCTAGTTTTACAGATATATTTTTTTAAAGTTTATATAAAATTTCAAATGACGTCTTAACTTTGCGACCGTATTGTCACTTATCGAGTAGAAATGGAACTATACTTGACGTTTATATTATTGTCCTGAAACCAAACGTTAACAGCAACAAGTTTTATACTCGTGCTTGTTTTTATTGTGTATTATTTAATTTCATTATATAAACTAATTTTGAAGAAGCAAATTCACTTAATTTGCTGAAAATTGATTTTATGATGTTGGTTATACAAAAGTTATGTTAGAAGTAAGTGACATATCTGATTCATATACAGTACAGGCACGAGTAGGAGTATGCCTCACTATCGTGTATTTGTGTACAAAATAAAATAAATAAATAAATATATCATCACGGCGTAGTACCCATTGGTGGATGTGCCAATTTGCTTTATACACAGATGTCGTTAATGATGATGACATATTTGTACCGTGCGCATGAGCACTCATTGCTGAATTATGACATAAAAGCAAATTCAGAATATTTATATAGAAAATCATATACGAAAAGTATAACAATATTACATATTTTTATGTATATATGTATAATAGCTAATTTTTACATTTATGAAAGACAAATCAACAATTTTTTCTTTTTGGTATGTTCCCATTTAAAGTAAGCTGTGATCATAGAAAGAAATGTATACTTGAGCGGCCTGAACTCACACAACCTTTTTGACAAAGTGTCGTGTCAAACTAACATTCAATTAAATAATTTTAAACTAAACCATATGTCCACTTTGACTTTTGTCAAATGTACTGTAGAATACACGTAGTACAGAATGGGTATTTATACTTTCATATTTTTTATTATACATATGCACATTCATATTCTTAAGGGTGTAATACGTGAGTTAATAAAAAAACAAATAAAATAAATATACTGGCCTTTATTTAATAATTTGATTCTTCTTAGATTGTACGCCAGGTTATGAGAAGTAGGTAGGTATATAAATTTGTTTGTAGGATATTTTCATGGATACAAGCTTCAATTGGTTATTTTTATTTAATCCTTTATTGTTAAAAAACAGGATTTGACAACGTTGACAAGTTAACTTGACTCCGCAGCCTGCGCAGGCTGTGAAAAATGTAATTTATATTTTTTGTCTCAAATATGGTTTTAACAAAAATCAAATATAAACCAACACCACATTATATATAATTTTTGACAAAGCTTTACTATTGTAAACCACAATTGTTTTGACTTGAGAATGGCCTTATTCAAGGCCGAAACGTTGTTAAATCCTGTTTTTTAACAATAAAGGATTAAATAAAAATAACCAATTGAAGCTTGTATCCAAGAAAATATTCTACAAATAAACTTCCATAGCTTCAGAAACTTACATTACAGTATATAAATTTGGTTCAAATAAATTATTATATATCCAATAGTAATGAAATAACTTTTGCGCAATTAAAATAATACTTGATGTTATTAAATGCATAGTTCTCAGGAAATAGAAAGCATAATTGATCTCGATATATAATCGTATATATTTGAGATGGATAAATGCTTCAAATAAATTATGACATTGCTTTAATTGTAGACATATTTGTAACAATTTAAGCTTAGGATGTATTTGTAACAAATAAATTTTTTGTTCTCTTAAATATATTTTTTTCTCAGAGTGTCTTCAGGCGACCCAAGATAAGGCAAATAAGAGAGCACGATGCCATCTTCAACGGCTTTCCACCACCTCGGCCAACTCAGTCTCTTCAAGTGTAGTACAGACTTCGCCCAATATTCTTTTTTTTATATTTGATTGTTATATTTCAATTTTATGTTATAATTGTATCACCCTACGCAAAATATCTAATAAATAATAATTAATAATAATAATAAATAAAAACAAAAAATATTGGAAGAAGTCTTTGCCGTAGTCAAATCACATATTGCGGCGTGAGGCTTGGCCTGAGTCTTCTCAGTTTTTATCAATAAATGTAAAGGATTCCCACGACGCGAGGTTAGGCAAGGTTTGTTAGCTTGCACTGTGGGAATTGGAATTTACGATATTTGCATCCTGATTTACATGAATGCAAAAGCACAAAACTGAATTTCATACCATGAACACCAAAATTCAATCTTGCAACATCCTTCAACTTTAGCATTGTATAACTCGGTTAATATACTAGAAAACTTTGAAATTAACAAACATTCTAATCCAGTAATACAATATCTCTGATGAACAATTAAATGTAAATTTATCATCTCTATATTCAGATGTTACAAAGCCACCAATTATTGTAGTTTGCAGTTGGCAAGTAACATCATCATTATCATCATTGTTAACTAAAGATATTTTACATGAATCTTCGTTTCTTTTACCGTTTTATTATAATTATAAAGTTATTTATTTACTTTGTAATTTTTTGCAACAGGTATTCTGGAGATGGTTTTAACAAAGCCGAAACTGGTCGACAGTATTTGAATTTCATCTAGCAATAAAAACGTGATGACAAGAACTACTCCCAGAGTATTAATTCTATTTCTTTTCGTCATTTTTATTTGGTAACAAATTTCATCATATTACTCAGTTCGGTTAAATAGAAACCGCTTCTGGCCGTAATAAACGTTGACCCCACGACAAACACAAATGCCTCTCGTTAAGTTGGAAAACTGCAGGACCTTATCTACTAAAATGTACAAACTCATGGAATGATCTGATAGAAAACAAACAAATTTACAACGCTACGCTGACGACGTGTTTGTAACAAATTATTAGCTAATTTTTGTTTAACAAAATCTTAGATGGTAATTCATTATTAATATTAATTAATATAATACAAAAGTAATGATTGAGTCAGCTTTAAAGAAACTTTTTATATATGCATAAACATTGTTAAATAAAGATATTTTACTATGTAGGAATATTCAAAATCAAAGAGTATGTGTTTAGGTTTAAATTTGTTACAAACTTGTAGTATAGTAAATCCCAAAACTTTTCTTAACGTCCCATCAGCTATTAAACTTTACTTAGATTTTCTCACATCAAATGTTACATGTTGGGAAACTTAGTTTAAATCCCGGATGTTGTATTTCCTTCTATTGGTTCTCTCGTATATCTTCTTTAGCGCTGTCTTCTCATCCAGATGTTGAAGTTTAGCAAAACAATTACATTCAAAATAAGATTCCACAACTACATAGGTATTATTATTTCTCATATCCAAACCATACATACATAATAGTTATTAAAAATACAAAATATACTAATGTAAAAATTGTCGATTTGGTAAGTATATAAATTAAATAACTAGGGTGGCGAGTACGCATCTTTTCCGGGAATTCCTCCTTTACGCTAGTTGAAAACCAAGGCAGAGGAGTGGCCTAACTAAATTGTATTCATCCAGAAAGCAGTACACTTTAGAGTTGCTAGTGTCTCTCGTGCATTGCTCTTCTAATGCCAAGTTGCATCACTAATACTTGAAATTTATACTTGGTTCTATTTAGTTAGTCAATTCAATTCTACATAGTAATTATTGGAATCAACATCAGAACCAACTTTAAATTTAAGTGTCAGTGGTGCATTTGGGCGTAAGTTAGCGCATATGAGCGGGTGGATCATAGATTGTTTTTGACCACAATGACATAAAGTGGATTCTACCTTGAACCCCTATTTACGCCAAATTTTCCTGTTCACATAGTAAAACTCAGAAGGTACCTATAATAATTGAAGGTCAGATATCTGAAAATTATTTAAATTGTACTTTTTATAATTTCCTTTTGTCAGAAGTTGAAATTTTTAATAAGCAAAAGTAGTTGGAGACCCCGGAAAAATAATATTTTTTTTTTAGTAGTTTTGGTATCGTTGAAATAAGTCTATGTTAACAGATAAGAAAGTCAATTTTGTCACTTAATCGCAAACTATCTAATCACAGAAAAAGTAGAATGTTTTTTCAAAATCTATATATTAGGAGACAATATAATATTATTACTGTTTGAACAATAAATTTATATTAATATTTTTTTATACTCTACAATCACTCGCCTTGAATAAAATATAGCTATTCTTCTGGCCTATTCTGTAACTTAGTGGTAAATTTTTACAACTGGTTAAAATTCAAGCAAGTACTTTAAATTATAAAAGAATTGGATTTATAGTTGTGAAGTCAATATCTATGAGATAAATTTTTTAAACAGTGGTTAAAAATTAATCAGAATAGATCCTTAGAAGGGTCAATAATTCGAGGATCATCTGACAATAAAATCAACCTTGGGTTGCGTAGAGTAACTTGCCTAATATTAAAACTATACATTTAGTGGTTTTATGAATTATAAATAGTTGTCAATAACTTAAGTAATACATAAAACTGATTTAGTAGCTAAAATGTATTGTTATACGACAACAATGATAGCACTTCGCTATTTTCTAGTCCGTTTTATTTTAACTAATTTTCCATTACGGAAATGGAAGATAATTAAGTTCTTTAACACGTGTATAAACGAGAGCAAATTTACAGTGTATAAATGTTTGAAATTCTTGTCATTCCGTTCTAATTAAAATCAACATGTTTTTATTTCCGTTTATAGGGAGCTTTAGCACTCAGATTTTCAATTAGCTAAATTGATTTGATGTTACCGGCATTCTCAGCTCTATAAATACTTTGTTTTCAGCTCATTCTATCAGCGTGGAAATAAAAAAATAATTATATTTCCCTAGTTGGATTAATAAATTTTTTAGTTGACTCTGAAAAGAGTAGGTATTCTCAAGTTTCACTATTTGATGAAATTATAGTTTCTTCTAAACGTTTTATTCAAATACATCTACGAGTATTGAAAAGCTAATATGGCTACTACATTACCTCCCGTAAAATGATATGAGAAACATACTATAATATGCGTGAATCACACTTAATACTCACTGGCATCAACCAATTATATTTAAACTCTTGCATAGTATTGCAAGGGGTGGAAGATTTATAAAACTTAATTTCTATATATATATATATATATATATATATATATATATATATATATATATATATATATTTATCTCTAAATCGAATGAATTTGAAGAAGAAATAGAATTTATTTATTTATTTATTATTGATCTTTTTACAGAAGTTAATATCCCAATTACAAGGGGGTCAAAGATACACGAATTAGCAAAAACCCGAAAAACATGTTTGACGTAGACAAACAAAATGTGAAACACAATATACATACATAAAAATAATAATAATAAAAAAATAATGTACAATACAAGGAATATATATATATATATATATATATATATATATATATATATATATATATATATGCATAAGATTTATTTTATTTATATCAAAATGTACGTAAATTAGAATTCAAAATATTTTTAAAAGCAACGTAGTTTTTGTTAAAAATGTCAACCTCAATATCTATTTTCCTTACAATATCATTGTAAATGAAACACAGTCGGGTAATTGGACGTTTTAGAAAATAATTTCTTCTTAGGTAATGAATATAAAATGTAATGCTCGTATGTATTCTGGATGAAAGGCGCGGAATATGAATGTAAACATTATTTACGCCGTGTCGTCGATTTTGTTTGATAATAATGTATGTAGATAAAGACAGGAGAACATCTTGCGTCTAGACCCCAGTGTAAACATATTGAGATATAGTAGGGCAGCAGTATAACTATAGTTCAGGGGATTAAAATTTATTAAAAATTTTCGTGTACAATATCGTACAAATTTTCTTTGCACCCATTCGATGTTATTACTGTGCAAGTCGTATATTGGATTCCAAACAATAAGACAGTACTCAAGTCGAACAAGCGAGTAATACAGGGATTTAAGAGTTGCTTGATTTTTGAAAAATTGCGAGTTGCGTATTATAAAACCCAAGTTTTTATAAGAAGCATTTACAATATAATTATAATGCAAATAAAACTGTAAATTCGGATCAAATACAACTCCCAAATCCCTATGATTATTCACTCTTTCTAGACACTCACCCTCCATCCAGTAAGGGACAATAATCTGACTGTGCTTCATGGCATAAGACATAATTTTACATTTAGAAAAATTGAAAAATAGATATGAAGAAGACGACCAAGCTAGAAGATTATTAATATCTTTTTGTAGTTCATGACAGTCATTACAAGTATTTATGACTTTAAATAATTTCAAATCATGAGCATATAGGAAACTATTTAAAAACTCCAAACACTTAGTAATATCGTTAATAAATAAAACAAAGAGAAGGGGGTCCAAATTGGAACCCTGAGGAACACCAGAGTAAGGAGTGAAAAAATTATATTTGTAGTTATTGTACTGTACAAATTGTTTACGGTCACTAATATACGAACGTATTAACTTAAGCAAGTCTGGAGAAAAATCGAACTGATGCTCCAATTTAAACAATAGTACATCAAAATCAGTATTCACAACATCCACTTATGAATTTTCGCTGAAAGCATTGATAGTGAAATCAGTAAATTGACTAAGATTAGTCGCAGTTAATTTGCCCCTAATAAAGCTATGTTATGCAGGTGTAAATTCTTTACTGACAAATCGATACATGTTCGTATACAGGATTTTTTCAAAACATTTAGAGATATTAGAAATAATAGAAATCGGCCTCTAGTTTGAAAAGTGTCACCAGATTTAAAAATTGGACAGCAGCCTTTTAAAATGTAAGAAGGAACACTATCAGGGCCAGGAGAACAAGACACTTTTAGAGTTTTAATAGATTCAAATATGTCGTCTTCTGAAATTCCTTTTATATTTAAAAAGTTATTTGAGGTTACGGGATTATATATTTTAGAGAAGTCTGTTACATTGATTTGGGAATAGACAGTAGAGAAGTAATCTGCAAAACCTTGGACAGTTGACTGTGTATCATTATAATTGATATCACCCCAATGCATGTTCCCAAGTATTCGTGTATTATTTTTCATTTTGTTAATAAAAGACCAGAATTTTCTTGGTTCAGTTGCAATCATATTTTCAGATCGGCGAACAAAATTTTTATACTCAGTTTTAATATCAGGTTTGATTTTAGATCTGAGAGTTTTAATTGCGAAAAATATCTAGCATCATTAGTTTTTTTGTATAATTTATGATGTTTATCTTTAAGTTTAAGATCTGAAATAATTTGTTTCGTGAACCAAGGAGGATAGAGAGACAACTTCCTTTGAGTGGGTGGAACACAATCTCTGAAAACATGATCAACAATATCATAAAATAAGTTCAAAGTTAGTAAGAGGAAAGTTGAAAGAATAAGTATTATTAAATGTGGAATTGGGAAGTAGAGATGGACGAACATTGACAATGTAGGATGAAGAGGATCTTCACGTGTTAATCAATAAAGAATTATGTATTTTTAATATTTTATGACCAATTACAGGACAAAAAATGAACAGTAATTTAAAACTAGACATAAAAGAATACAAATAATTAATAACGAATTACATATTAAGGTTAGCAAAGGAAAATAATATCAATATCGGAAGCTAAATTGTTATAATTTTTTGACAATACATGAGTAAGAGATTTTTGTGACATATTTCTTCTACTAGTTTTGTAATGAAAAGATTGTACATGTCTGGAATGTTCACTTATAACTAGAATCTAAACTGCTATTCATATCAACGTGTAATACGAAAAACTATTTAATTTTTGGAATAAGAAATCGATGTTCGTTGTTAACGTTGTGTACAAAAGTGGTAGTACTCGTAATATCCGCAGTACGCATTCTGAAGGCGCTGCATGTATGCCGCCGTTGCCTGACGAGGGCAGGGAATCGCATATTCTGATGCCAATTGTTATGTATGTAGATCCATCTACCGGGAAATTGTATTACTAGTAATAAGAAAATATATAGATACACGGTTGGCAACAAATAAAGGTATAGAGGTTAGAAAGAGCGGCAAGAACGCGTGTATCACAGTTCTATAATAAATATATTTATAATAAAACAAGTTTTTTAATTCATTTCAGTTCCTAAGTGGGCACACTACAAGGAAACTGGCGACGAGATTCGGAAAGAATGCCGAACGAAAACCAAACCGGTAATGTTACAAATCCAGCTGCAGAACGTGGAAGCGAAAATGTTACAACAACTCCAGCTACTGAACATGGAAGCAGCAAAATTTTTGGATTAAACATCGAACCTTTTCATCCAGATAAGTCCGTGTGGAGTACTTACCTAAAAAGACTAAATAATAAACTTAACCTCTATAATATTCCCGAAAATAAAAAAGTTTTGGTACTTTTAGATATTATTGGAGAAAATATTTACGAGAGGCTATGCGATTTATGTGAACCTAAGCAGCCAGAAGAACAGAGTTTTGATTTCCTGACGGGGAAATTAACAAAAATTTTCATCCTACGCCCAATAGTTTAGCACAGAGGGTAAAATTCCAACAAAGAGTGCAGAAGAAGGAAGAAACAGCACAAGACTACGCGGTTGAACTCAGGAAGCTAAGGAAGCGGAGGAAATGGCAACTTTCATAGATCGAAATAAGAAAGCATTCGCCAAACTTGCAGAACCTGTTGGAAAACTACCGTCAATAAACTAGAAGATTCAAGGCAAATAAATAAACTGAATAATAGTAACAAAGAGTCCAAATATTACAGATGCAATTACACAAATCATGGTCCAAAACAATGTAAATTTATCAAGGCAGTCTACAACAAATGCGGAAATATAAGACATATTTCACCAGCATGCCTATCTAAAGTAAAAACTAAGTCAGAAAGTGAAAAATCGAAAAAAGTCACAAAGTCAAGAGTACAAGTCGATGAAACTGAAAATGAGCAAGAAATCATAATCTGGAACATTAGACCGAATCAACAGAATATTGTCACCGACGTGATGATAGAAGGAACAGAAACACGTTTCCTAGTTGACACTGGGGCATCTTTCTCATTAATGAGGTACAATAATTACCGTAAATTAAACGCTAATGCGGAAATTAAGCCTGCTAGAATGCAACTGACGACATATACAGGCGAACCGGTAAACTTAGTAGGAGTAGCAGATGTTAAAGTTGAATCGAAACACTCAGAAGAACAAACTCTGAAACTTTATATTGTAAAAGAAGTTTACAAAAATGTCATAGGTATAAAATGGTTACGCACATTAAAATTTGGTTGGCCGAAAATATTTAGTGGAAAAATCAATGCATTAAAGTAAGGAAATCCGAAAGAACAGTTGGAGAAGTTTAAACATAAATACGCAGTCCTTTTTCAACCAGGAATAGGAAAAATTAAAGACGTGAAAACAAGAATTAAACTAAAACCAGGTTATACACCAGTGTTCAGGAAGCCAATGAGAGTCGCATGTGCGCTAAAAGATGAAATAAGTCAGGAGATTGATCGATTAGAACAAGAAGGTATAATTACAAAAGTGGATCACTCCGAATTCGCAACACCAGTAGTTCCCGCTGTAAAAAGTGATGGTACTGTACGCTTGTGCGGAAACTTTAAGGTAACAGTAAATCCTCAACTCATAGTGGATCAACATCCAATACCATCGATTCAGTATATAAAAATAAATAAAACAAATATATCATCACGGCATATTACCCATTGCTGGGTGTGCCAATCTGCTTTGTACGCAGATTTCGATAATGTATAATATACTCGAAGATTGACGTAAGTCAAGCTTTTACAAACATTGAGATTCACGAAGAAGATCGTCATTTTTAACTCTCAATACAAATAAAGGGTTATATCAGTAGAACAGATTGCTATTTGGCATTGCGTCAGCGCCTGCAATTTGGCAAAAGACTATCGAGCAATTGCTAAAAGGCATACCTAATATTGCAATAATATATGATGATACTGCAGTTGGTACTGATACCATAGATGAACATTTAGAAAATATTGATTAAATTTTCCAACGATTGGCGGAGAACAATGTCCGTTTAAGTACAAATAAGTGTCAATTTTTAAATTCTAGTATAGAATATTGTAGAGTACCGCTAAGTAAAAGTGGAATAGAAAAATGTACAAGCATTATAGAAGCAGTTATGTGAGTGAAGGAACCAGAAAACGTTACGGAGGTAAGAGCATTTGAGGACTAGTTAATTTTTATGGAAAATTTATCAAAAATTTGAGTAGACGAGCACATTCGTTAAACGAATTACTGTGCAAAGATGTCAAATTCAATTTTGATAAAAAATTCAGAAAAGCATTTAATGAAATAAAAAAAATGCATTACTTCAGACACGTTCCTCGTACATTTTGATCCGAAGAAAAAAAGCATTTTATCGATTGATGCTAGACCAACAGGAATAGGGGCCGTACTGTCGCACCTCATGGAAGATGGCAGTGAAAGACCAATTGCTTTCGCAAGCAGGTCATTAAATAAAACTGAACGCAAGAACAGTCAGATAGACAAAGAAGCTTTGGGTATAGTTTGGGGGGGGGGGGTTAAGAAATTCTTCCAATATTTGTATGGCCGTAGATTCAGGCTAATCACAGACCATAAACCTCTAATATCCATATTTAACCCAAATAAAAGTATGTCAGGATTCTCTGCAATGAAGATGCAACATTACGCATTATTTCTACAAGATTTTAACTACGATATTGTATACAGGAGAACCGATGAACACGAAAATGCTGATTGCATATCGAGATTACCAATGAAGAGCGAAGATCTAAATCAATACTCAAATGCCGATATCTTCGAAATCAAACAGATTGAAATATTAGAACCGAATTGAAGAAATACATATGCGTGAACTTATGCTAGCGCTTATGGAAGGGACAACTTTACCAAGAGGTAAAACTTTCGGACACCCACAACATCATTTCTCCCTTATAAACGACTGTTTATTTATGGAAATTAGAGTCTATATTTTCGAAAATTTAAGACCAAATATTTTACGGGAGTTGCACAGAGGACATCGAGGTATAGTTCGTACCAAAAATCTAGCTAAAGCACATGTTTGGTGGCCAAAAATAGACGAAAATGTCAAGAACATGGTAAGAGAATGTGAAGACTGCCAGAAAATCCAAAGCAATCCCTAGAAAGTAACAGGTTATAAGTGGATATATCCATCTGCGTTTATGGAAAGAATCCATATCGACTACGCGGGACCATTTCATAATTACTATTATTTAATAATAGAAGATGCTTTTAGTAAATGGATAGAAGTATATCCATTGAAAAGTATGACTTCAGAAATTACTATAAAATATCTAACTAGATTCTTTTCTACATTTGGATTACCACATATCTTAGTATCGGATAATAGTACTAATTTCCAAATTAATGAGTTCAAGAGCTTCTGCCAGAAAATCGGAATTATACAGAAATTTTCTGCACTATTCCATCCTTCAACGAATGGTTTAGCTGAAAGGGGAGTACAATCGTTTAAAAGATCTTTAAGAACACGGAATAAATATTTTTTTTATAGCATATAGGAGGACATCCCATAGTAGCACGAGACAAACTCCAGCGAAATTATAACTAGGTAGAAATATCAGGTCGAGAATCGACTTAGTAAAGCCAGACGCAACGCAGAACAAAAATTTAGGAAATTTGAGGAAGGAGAATCGGTCATAATCAGATTTTACAATAGAAATGAAGACAAGTGGAAATTTGGATAGGTAGTAAAAAAGGAAAGAGATTTACATTATGCAGTAAATGTAGACGGACAGCACCACCGGAGACACATTAACAAATTAGAGGAATTAAAAAGTACTCCGAAAGGGAACATTTAGATGAACAAGATACCAAAGTAGAAGGCAGAAAATATCAAGAAACAAATATGAAAATAGGTTTTCCAGGTAAAGAATACCATTTTACTATTAAAAATCAAAATGAAACAGATAAAGAAGGGGAAATACAGAAAAATATGTGTGTGACTTTCAAATAGCTGGAAAAAAAATCATGCACATGCACAGAAACTAAAAACTTTCCCAAGTGACAATGAACAAAAATTAGATGTTTAAGAAGGCACTTGAGATGAGGGTCGAAATATATAGAAAGACACAGACAAGAGTTACAAATATTGAGGTTAGGAATATAGATTTATATACATATACACAAATATGACAATATTTCAGAATACAATATAAAACATATACTAACGTGCAAAAAAATAGGTAATTTGGGAATACATCATAACTTCAAACTGGCCTAAAACATACAATTATTTAATTTTAACTTAACATTTCTTTACTATATACTGACCAGCGACAAGTTTAGGCCAATTTGAAATTATGATGTATTTCAAATTGACCTCAATACTCGTACATATTTATGATTATGTGTTAGTATATGTGCACGTATGTGTATGTGAGTGAGAATGAAACGAGGGTATGTGACCGTAATCGCCACACTTTTATCTCTGGAGACTAAAACAAAATTTTGCATCTTATATAAAGAAATGTTAAATAAAGTTTGTTTGACGGAAATTTGCAAAGTTTTGGAAATATAAAATATTATGAAAAATATTTTAACAAATTCACACTATACCGTTAAGTATGATCACAAAACTTTTGTGCGCTATTTTAAGACTTTTATCTCCTTATGCAAAGTCTATAAAGCTCGTTACTTACTCGTATAAGTAGATACTTTTATATATTTATGACTTTGTAGGTTATTAAATTTATGAATACTTATTTATGACAATATCAATCTGAAATTTTGATATGCTATAAATGGTATCTTAAAAATGTTTTGTATTTTTATACTGTGAGCTAGTTTCACATTTAGTTCGTCAGAATTTCTAATATCAGAAATTTCGGAAACAAGAAACATAAATTGTTGTTTTATTTTTCATTGCACGCTGATAATTACCTTAAGGCTCGATCCTACATCCTTTAGTTAAAGTGACAGTTTATTAACCATTAGTTAAGAATTAAACTGAAGCTTAGAAGGGATGCTGACTACAGTTTTAAACTTCTGGTTAGGTCTAACCAAAGATGGTAAGAACAATTTTGTAACATAACCGTTGGTTATCACTAACTGTCACTTTAACGAGAGGTGATAGTTTTTCATTCTGAACATTTTCTGCAAACAATACTTGTACTTTTGTTCTAAAATGAATAGTTAGAGTAAAGAGATATCGCCCAATCAAAATTTTAACATTATATATCCTATGTCCGGAAGAAAATGGCACTTATATACCGCTGATTCACTCTTAATCGTATAAGTGAAAAATTTCCAGGACAATTATATCTCTGTCCTTCAAAAAAGTGTATAGTTACTCAAAGAGCGCATGTACGACCGTAAGTTGGCTCTTGAGAATTTTAAATATTTCAAAAGATCAAAAGAATGCAAAAATTCCTTATCTTTGAAGCTTCTTGATCAAATGAATCAAGAATAAATTTTTTTTAAAAGTACTGTAGTCCATTCAATGGGGACCAAAAAAGACCTTTGCCTTGCAAAAGGTGGTGTTGAAACGATTTTAACATATTGCTGTTTAGGTTGGGATGGGGTTGAAAAATTCAAGTTTTTGACCCTGGAGAGGCTTGGTGCGCCATCTTGGATCAAGGGTGTAAATAAAGAGTTTTTCTCATAAACAGTAGCCCATATTAAAATTTTACAAGGAAACCAAATTAAAACTCATAATTTTTAGTACAAAATAGAGTTCTTAAATTTTCTTTTACCTAGGATGAACTTTCTAAGAGTTATGTTACGAATAGTTAATTTAAAAATAAACAATATTAGGTATTTATTATTTTAGTCTAATAGGTTTTACTATTTATAACAGTTTACAGTCGCCATTGAACCGAAAGAAGTAAACGACCGATTATTTTTTAAAAAAATTTCAACGCTTTTCTAAGAATTCATACTACTTTGACCCGGTTAAAGATATGACAACGCTTATTACAAAATTTGAATTCAGCACGAAATTCCTCATCATATTATGTATTACACAATTTTTGCCCATGTGTGGATCGCGAGTTACTAACTACTTGAACTTATATGATATCCCTCTAAAATATTAAACATCTGGAAATCGGCTTAATTCTTATCGCCGAGGCTCCCCGCCGTTAAAACCTTGAATTTTTTATCCCCGTCTCAACCTAAACAACATATGTTAAAATCGTTTGTACACCACTTTCGTACGGTAAAAACCTCTATTGACTAGACTACTACTCGTAGTAGTAACTCTGATGAAAATAGAATCAGATGTAGCGAGAAAACCATGTATGAAAAAGTTTTTTTAGAGATTACTTTTTTTAGTAAGATCTATTTTCAAAATTTAATCTAGTTTTTAGATAGAAAAAGTGCTATGTAAAACAGACTTTTACTCCTAACAACACAATATAGCATTCAGATGATTTATTTTTATGAAAATATTGTTATTTAAACAAAATTGATATAAACTAACTGTACTCGGAACGTATCGTTGGTTATAAAAAACAATTGCTAAGCCATTCGTATGCAAAGATAACAAACGAAGTTGCAGGAAAAACAAAATCGGGGACAATCTAAAGCTGCTCGTACCATGAAAATATTTTTACGTATCGGGAAGCTTATTCGCGAAAATGTCGATTTTAATCAGGAAGATATCCACAAATAAAAGGAAAAGTTTATTGATAGACTTGAATTGACAAACATGAGTGACGTAAATTGACAAAAATGGAATAAAATTTTAAAGCAAAATTTTATATTTTATATGATTTCAATGCTAGCATACTTTATTTAAGATCTGCAATGTATATGACAAAATTACTTGAAACTAATTGTTAAACATTGTTATTTACATGCAAGGATGTTGTACTTATATTTTAATGAAATTATTGCAAACATGCAATTAGTTTATCTATTAGTACATATGTATCCAGAATTCGAAAAATGCGAAGTGATTGTTGTTAAATCCTCACGGGTGGTGTAGGTACGACTTACGTACGAGAAAAATAGTTTATTTATTGAAAGCAAAGATGGGCGTCTACACGTCAAAAATTCGAATTCTGGACTTGTTATTTAAGGAGATCTGATATCCATAATTTAATTCTTGATATCCAAAATTAATTTATGATATCAAAAAATCGAATTACGAACAAGTTATTTAAGGAGATGTAATATCCACAATTCAATTCTTAATATCCAAAATTAATTTATATCAAAAATTCGAATTCTGGACATGCTATTTACGAGGATGTGATATCTATAATTTATTTTAAAACATCCTTAATTTAATTTTTGATATCTTTAATTCAATTAAAAACTAAGTATTATACATGTGAAAAATTATATATAAGTTGTTTTAGTTAAATAATTCTTTGGGTATGTAGTAACTATTATGTTAAATAAAGATTTATTATTATTATTATTATTATTATTATTATTATTTATGATATACCTAATTTAATTCTTGATATCTTTAATTCAATTCTCGATATCTAAAAATAAATTTTTGATATCTATAAATATTTGAATTTAAAACGTCTTAAAAACAATTTTGGATATTAAAAAATATTATAAGGGCATCTAAAATTAAATTAAAGACGTCTTTATTTCATTTAATGACGTCTTTAAATAATTTAAGATATCTTTAAATGTAAAATAAAAGTTAAAACGGCGTTCCATACCTGCGTAAATGCATAATAAATCTAAAATAATGTATTAAGAATTAGGTATTCATGCATGACATATCCAAAATTAATTTAGAACATCAAAAAGTCGAATTCTGGACATGTTATTTATGAAAATGTGATATCCATAATATAATTCTTGATATCAAGAATTGAATTTTTGATATCGAAAATTAATTTGACATCAAAAATTCGAATTCTGGACATGTTATTTATGGAGATGTAATATCCATAATTCAATTCTTGATATCGAAATTTAATTTATATCAAAAATTCAAATTCTGAATATCTTGAATTAAGGATATCAAAAGTGGAATTAAAAATATCAAAAATTTAAATACAGATATCCAAAATTGAATTCTGGACATGTTAAATTTACTTTTTGATGTCAAACATTTAAAGATTTAATTTTTGATATTTATAAATTTATTTTTGATATCCTCTATTCAATTCTGGATATCTGATATTTAATTTTGGACATCCTAAATTATTTAAGGATGTCTGAAATTAATTTTAGACGTCCTTAATTATTTGAAGATGTCCATAATAAAAATTTTGATGTCTTTTAATAATAAAGGATATCTGAAATTAAATTTTTACGTCTTTAAATAATTTGGTATGTCTTTACATTTAGACTAAATAGTAAAACGTCGTTCCATACGCAGACAAACATTTGCATGAGACTTAATATGAGCGAAAAAATTGTTATTTGGAACGCACTGGAAACATTATTAACCAAAAGATTTTACACATTCACTGTTTAAGTCAGTCGATTTATTTGAGAGTGATAGAATAATTATATAATTTTGCACGCATGTATGGACCAAAAATTCATGTTTGTTAGCAAATATTCGGTATATATAATCGAACACACATCAATGGACCCAAACAATCGCTTTATGATCATTTGCGCTCACCTCCACACTTGCGTTGACAATTTTTTCTTTATTTAAGAATAAATTATTAATTTTACCTATTACTTACAATCTAAATAAAAACAATTCCTAAATTCTAAATATTATATTAAACTGTCAAATGGCGATATATTTACCGTTGCTGCTATTTGAAGAATAAAAACAAGAAACTCCTTGAATGCTCTGACGTAGTACTACTTAACATAGAGAAGTAAAGAACTGAGAGATAGGAGCATGTGTTTTGCTGTTTTGAATAATATGATTAGCGGCTCAATTGTTACAGATAGAGGTTAGGTTTGTGATGGTTAATTCATTAGTTGTTTATTATGTCTCTTGGTTTGAACCTTGTTGTGATAATACGACACGATTTCAAGCAAAATGTAACTAAAATAAGAATGCATAATTAAGGTCCCAATGGGAGGATTCTAATAAAGCAAAATTTAAAGTAAAACTTGCTATAGCATTGTGAATTATGCTAAAAAAAATAAGAGAAAAATGAAAAAAAAATTATATTTATTTTTCGACTTTGGTTGTGACGTATGAGTGACTGATGATATGTCTGATAAATTTTGTGCGTAAAACTACGCCATTTTTGTGTGTAATATATTATTTCCATATACTGTTATTTTGTATGTTCTCTGATTATAGTGTATTGTATGTAACTAAATATATTTTATTTTTATAGGAAACTATAATACTTTTTCAAAAAGAAGAAAATGTTTCAAAACGGAACACTGACGGGTAGGCTGATATAATAATAAAAAAATCATATCGTTTCAAATTTTTTGTGATAAAAGAGAGCATGATAAGTTTCGAAGAAATGTAATGTTTCTGTATTAATTTGTTTTCCGTTAGCTCGCGAAATTTTACATGGTCATAACTTACTTAAAAACGGTGTAAATTTATCCGGGAGAGCCACTTCCAAGAGATGGCAGCACGGTACGATCGACGGGTAAGCTATGTATAAGGGTAAAATAAGATACAAATTTGAAGTTATCTGGCATATTTATTTTTAGCTTTTTATGCAGATATAACGTAGATATAGTTAATAATGTAGAAATAAATGGACTATGTTTCAAACATCGAAAATGAAAGGAGCAGCTAACTTTTATTGTGATACGAATTACATGTCACCGAGTGGAAATGTGTGTAGCTGTAAAGCAGGGCATGGAGAAAAGTACAAGAGAGGCAAACTATTAGATTTAAAATTCGTTAGTTAAATAGTTATTTATAAGTTATTTTTGTCCAAAAATTGTAATATTAAGAGGAAATGTCACTGGATATTTACCTCACTCATGTTATATTATAAATGTTTTAGTTGTCAATAAAACTACCAATAAAAAATATTGATGTTTTATTATTATATTTAGAAAGATAATTGTATTTTGTTTTATTAAAAAAAACCATCTACATGTATTATGTTTTCACGACTTTTTCTTGCTGTGGCTCGTTTTCTGATATTTTTACAGTTTTTTCTTTATCTACCCTCTAAACAATTTAAAATAAATATATAATGTTAAGGAATAACAATTACTACTTGCAGGTAGGTAACATGTCTATTGGTCTTCTTTGTACCACATGTCCTGTGAAATTTCCTTTGTGGTCATTTTTTGCTTGGAATAGCATTTTTTTAAATATTTTTCTTTTAATGACTATAAAAACAGTATAATAATGTTTTGAAGTATAAATTTTTATAAATACATGGAATTAAATTTCTAGGCAATAAATATTGTGAACAAACGTACATGAATGGTGATATGTTCCTGCCGATTTTTAAAGCGATTTTCCATTATTTTCTAATATTTCAGTTTTCGGGAAATAGAGAGCGGACATGTCTTTACTTGCATAATTATTGCACTGCGGTACAGCACAATATCTTGTTTTGCTGTTCATTTTGGGTTCTTGATTACTATATAACTCTATATGACGGCATAATGTTTTCCCTACGACCTATATGTTTTATTTTGCCACCAAATGTCAGTTACTTTGTTGGCTCTTACCAATAGGGCTAAAACATAGAAAATCTGTGTTTTAGCTGCAACAAGTTTCTAAATTAATTTATAGAAAAAAAGAATTGGTACATATTATAAAGCAAAACAAATACTTTTTTTAATATATCAAACACGTTACATACCTGTTTCATATAGATCCACAAAATAAAATCTGCTAACTTAAGAAATATTCTTATCAGCCATGAAACGGGCAAAAACAAAACAAAACAGTTGTTTGTTAATGGAACACTCTATTTTTATTATTTATTAAAAAATAGAGGTAGTTTGTGCAGCATGTCCTATGTTGAAAGTTTATAAATTTTTATGAGGTTTTCCATTTAAAAAATTGAGTTTTTTGAACTTTTTTCCTCCGGCTACCCATAGTAAGGGAGGTATAGGGATCGTTCTAAAAATCGCATATCGAGATTTTGATAAATGGCCACATTTTAAGGTCCCTAGAATCCGATTTTATTATTTTCAGGATAATGTGTGTGTGTGTGTGTGTATGTGTGTGTGTGTGTGTATGTGTGTGTATGTGTGGATCCTCCACTCTAACTCAAATACCATTATTCGGAAAATTTTGAAACCTTGTATTTCGACCTTGTTCTAATATGGAAGAAACTAGTTTGGATTTGGTGTAAATCGGATAATCGGAAATGGCACTTTACTTGAAGCTCAAAATAGTTTTCTTTGAAAAGTACCTTTAAATGTTATTCTTTCGAGATTTATGTTATTATAAAAATTAAAGATTAAATTTTCTACAGTCTTGCATTAATACTTTTTCTATATATTTTATGGATAAATTTATAAAATTATCTATAATTTAAATCCCGGAACCTAAGCTTTAAGCAACCACAACTCTTTGGTTACACAGTTCATATCTCAAATGTATGTAACTAAGAGATAAATGTCATTGTCAAAGAACTAATCATTTCAAATTAATAATAGTAAGGTTTTTTTTTAAAAAAAATAGTAAACAGAACTATAGTTATATGGAATGGAACTTCATACAGTTTCCAGCATAAGTAAATATGTAAGTATCTATATTTAAATTAATAAAAATCAAATGTCGGAAAGTAAAGTGTTGACCACATCAGATTCTTAAACTACAAATTTACGTTGACGTAGAAATTACATTTTTTCTAAAATTGTCAATTATTAATATATAGTAGTATGAACAAAAGCTTTCTTTGTAAAACTGTTTTTACAGATTATAGAAATTTGATTCTATTTTCGAAATATCGAGTGATAAAGAAGTGGCCGTTTTTAGAGAAAAAATCAAAAAAGTTGAATTACTTCGGAAGTGATTGACTAAAAGTAAAATGATTTTATGGTTTCACATGTATAATTATATGCTGAATTCAATGGTAAAATAAAAAATATAGTTATCCATTTAACATAAGAGAGTAAGGGTCCACTTCCGGTTAAACAGGAAATTCTACTGCTTTGAAAATACTTTAGTCGAAATGGGCATGTCGGAGAATCCCTACAAATTAACATTCGTAAAATAATATTGAACAGTTTTTAAAATAACGATAGCGTAAGCTCGTCCTGGGACAATCTGTACAGTAATGTTCACCTATAACGAACAACACGGGACCGGCAAAAACAGTTCGTCGTAAACGAAGTTTGTTATAAACGAAAACAATAGCACTGTTCTTACACATATCGTACTTTTAAATTTGTTCGTTTTATCCAAAAGGTCGCTAAAACCGGATTCGTAATAAATAAACAGACATTACTGTATGTACGTATGTATTTGTATTTTCTAGGAATATTATTCTTTATATAGGTAATGTAAAATATTCGTTGAAAGTAGCGACCAACTTTTAATTAATAGCATATTTATGATTGGGCATTAAATAGTGTTGCGTATCTCCTCTTAAAGAATATAACATAACGTATGTAGGTATATACTTATAACGAAAACAGTAGAAGTTAACGAGAGATATTTTGTATAAAGATCTGAATTCCAGTTAACCATTCTACATTCTAATTCCTTATCCACTTCACTTTGTTCTATTAACTCAATTGAATCTGTAATTATTTTTTTTTTATAATTATAATATATATTTTTTACTTCTATTATATATTAGACAAAATATATTCGATATTTTGTGTACATATATGCAATATTTTATAATATTTTACTACCCTGAAGAATATATATTTTTTACTTCTATTATAGATTTTGAACATCTCTATCATCAGAAAAATGTTCAGGCACAAAGACCTTAGTAACAATATGGGTCGCTAGTGAGTCACTGGGAACTACCAATTATACAAAACGAGTATGTAATGCATGAATTGAAATAAATTACGATTGCACAAAATCATGTGATAATAATATGGCTTACAATTTACAAAAATGTATTACATACTCGTATTTATTTATTGTTATACAAAAGCAATATTGTCAATACTGTTCATTGAATAGCACAAACTTTATTGAATAGAAGAATAAATAATAATATATTTAGTAAAATGTTAGTCCTATTTATTAATGGTAAATATTTTCTTTCAATTAAATCAAATATTTATTATTCTTTTATTATTACGAGTATGTCATGAAAATTTAATTATATTTACAGAATATTACAATACAATATTATTTTAGTTATTTCGTCTCGCAAAGAAAAAGTTCTTTGTTAGGCACAACAGCCAATTAATGAAGACGCTTTTTGTTGTTTACGGCTGGAGTCCCCAATCTTTTTCAGTGAAGGGCCACAAAAAATAATTATAGCATAAATATGATGAACTGGTCTATAAAAAAGAGAAAAAGAAAGAAACAGAAAAGAACGCATATTTTACAACAAATGACAATAAAAAAATAGTACCATTATGTATTTCTATAACATAATCATTAAACACAATAACAATTCTTTATTTTAGTTATTAAAATAAATTATATTTGTTATTTTGTTTTCAAAAGTAACTAATCTTAAATAATCTTGCAAATGTTCTGAAATGTGGAAGCCGTACACAGTTGTACTGGTAGCATTGTTGCAAGTTTATATATGTACTACAATTAAAAAAGGTTTCACATGTTCAACGTCTCATAGTTCGCATTTTAAGAGTCAGACAAAATCTATTTGTGCGCCGGACGCGACCTGCGTTCTGTAGGTTGGAGACCCCTGATTTGTAATTTTAACTTTGTCTTATCTTCCTTAATTAAAATGGAAGTTAAATTTTATTATGTGAAAACGTATAACTTGTTGACACCAATTAAAAAATTATGTAGGTACATTACATGAATACATAACACATGTCTTACCTTGCTCAAATTTTGTAAATGAAACTGATATTTGAATGTAGAAGAAATGAATGTCAAATTTTTCAAACTTTTCAATTATTACAGAGTTTCGGATGACTTCGGAAGTTTTGTAACACTATTCAAATTCAAACTTTTAGAAGTTTAATCCAAGTTTATATTTGTCTATCACTAATTTCACTAAAAGTTATTTCATCTGTGCAGACGTTATATGGTGGTCCTCCTCTGAACTTTCAGGCAGGCGTCGCGATGCTGACTGAAGCCGCGTTCGTGTTTTGTTGAAGCGTGCGTGCGCTCGTGTTTGACGCAGCCAGAATCCTACTCGCCGTACTCCCACTTAATCAAAGGAAATAAACTGATTGAAGTAGTTCATTCACAAATTACGATGAAGACGAAAAATTTGGTAGTTTTCAGAGGAAAATGTACGCGAAAAAAGAAGTAAAAATTAATTATTCTTCAGAAACTAATTGGAAATCACTCTCGAAGACTGAAAGTACGCATTCGAATACAGCAGTGGAAAACTCTTTCATACATCTACCGGCACTTAACACCGTATCTGTCAACACATTTATGACAAAACACAAAAACACTGTGTTGGTACTCACTTGACTTAATGCCATGTGACATTTTTATTTCCAAAATTTAAATCTGCGTTAAAGGGATCTAATATCGAGCCCGAGATGCAGAATATTGTTCAGCATAATCAATAATTATCATGTTGGTACTTTATTGTATACGTAAATATTTTTAATTTTTGAGTGCCATCGTAATATAGCGACAAAACTTATGAGCACTCTAACAAAAAAAGACCTTTATCATTGCTTCCAACAATGAAATATTTGCATGGGGCGGTATCGGGTTAAGGGAGGAGAGGACATTGAGGGTGGCAATATTTGTTTTGCGTAATTTTTTGAATAGTCAATGTTCTAAGATCAATCCAATTATTTTATAGCCACACCTCTTGTAGACTATGCAGACAATGTAAACAATGTCGACAACGTAAATATTTCGGAATAAACTGCTTATATTGAAAAAAGAAAATGAATTCGAAGACTCTTTTCTTAATATTTTTGTACAATTATATTTTTGTACTTAACAGATGATGAATCTAAAACGAGATTTCAATAAATTAAGCCAAAGACAGTTGTTTTTTAAAAATTTAAATATCTTTATACCTATAATTTTCTAAAGGTATATTTTTTAATAATTTTTTGTAAAACGCAAATGTTTACCTGTGTAATGTCTCGTTCAAAATTTAAGATTAACATTTTTTTGAGCAAGGTGATGCCATGTATGTCATGTAATGCTTTTAAACCAATTGCTGAAATCAGCTATAATAAAGTGACCAGATCTCATGGACGTCGATGCTGGACAAGACGAAAAAAATTTATTTGTATAATCAGCCATAACACTAGGTCGGTTTAATTAGCCAAATGTTGCCCCACTAGAATACCATTTTATTAGTGTATCGTATAACTTTTAAATGTAAAGTAGTACCTCATTTTGGTTTGCAACTCTTTAGGGCAAATTTTATATTCTTTGTGCGATTCACGAACTTTTTGTCACTGTTGAATTTCAAATTTCGGTGTCAAAGTTTTAATTTTTATATAGACACCATATTGCAGAGTTGTACCATTGAAATGAGAATTTTTTAGCTTTTCAAGGATCTACGATGTGTTACTCATCCATGTTTACTTGCTTTAAACGTCAAGAATTCAACAATTAAATTTATAGATTCAGTGATTCATGGAACAATTGAAAAATACAATTAAAGATAATAATTTGGTTATTTTTAAGTTTATCATCTTCATTCTCATTAATATTTTTTACCTAAGTAGCATTCGAACATTATACATATTTCGTTTTGATGTGCCATTAGCTACTATATATCGTCCGTCTAAAAATATTTTAATTAATTAAAATACACAAAACTTTAACAATTTTCAGAACGAAATTGGGAAATTAGCAGTGAAGAACAATGAAAATGAGAGAAACTCTTGAAAATAGGCAGTTATGCCATCTAATATCTTTAAACACTATTTTGTTCCTTAAAAAACTAAAAAAAAGTTAATGGCGGATATAATAAGGGATACATACGTTGGACAAAATGACGGACACTTATCAAAGCTGGATAAGTCGTGCAAATGCTGGACAATCCGGCCTAATGCTGGACGGGGTACAAATACAAAGGCTCGACTGGTTTAAAAATTGGATCGTTTGAATCATAAAAACCGCTGGAAAATATTGAAAACTTAGTTCCAAACTGAGTGTTGTGTTGCAAAAAATGCACGAAATTTTAAAAATTTTATTAATACTTCAACGGGATTTGGTTCAAGAAGGACGGCGTAAAGTGTCACACCAGCCATTAGTCAATTTTTTACATACATAGTTATCAGCCGTTTTGAAGATGTTCATGGCCATCGTGCAGTTGCAATTTGACACCGTTGACCTTTTTTAAATATGGAAATGTTAAAGACTGTTGGTACTCCAACGATCCACATATAATTGTCGCACACAATTGGGTTACCAGGATGAGGTATTCCCAAGTCAGCCACGGTTGTGATTCGAATGAAATTGTTTTCCTTATATAATGTAGGCAGAAAGTGTACTCTTAATAACAATTCGGGAAGATACCTACCGATGACCAACTTGTTATATGTTGGTACAAATCTCAATCTACACATAATATACATAGCAAGGTATGGTCTGCAAGTTAACGAGCTTAGCAAAATGTGGAAAAATTTTCGACTATAGTATGGATAAGATGTTAACAATAACTCGAAATCTCGGTCAAACAGCATTTATTCGTACATAACCGACGAGTCGGTGCACACTTGCATCTTTTTTACAGTAGTAACATCTGCCGTCGAGATTAGAACGTAAAACCTCTACTTCGCCGGAGTAGATCTTTTACGAACCCCAATGGCTGACATGAACTTTTCACAATTTATTTCAAATATACGGACGTGTTAGTATTAATGTTAATATTACACAAAATATATTCGATATTTTGTGTACATATGTAATATTTTATATCTCACTACCCTGAAGAATGTGCAAAGTATACCGAAACATCGGTTTTGTAATAAATGATATATGACTGAGATTTTGAGTACACACCCTATAATTCACCACAGTAAGCGTATTACTAAAAAGGATTTTCAGACCAATACAAGATAAAAGGTATCATGTGGTGACTGAATATTTACTTATATATGTTACGCAATAATGACATATAGTTATATTGTAGAAGTATAATTTAACAATATTGGAAACAAACGGTAGTTGTTACTATGGAAACTTTGGTTTTTGTTTTTGGAATAATATTCAGTGATTGAATGTATGTGTGACAGTATTCGAGTTAAGAGGGCCAAAAACCTAAAACTAACTCGTGTTTGTGCTAATGTATGACTGTTTACTTTGTTTATTGTCCAGGGTTTTGTTCAAATTACAACGCAGTCCAGGAACAAGTAGCATATGACCTTACATATTTTCGACATCATTTTGTAAAACAAAATATGTAGAGTAGGTCATTCAAAGATTGGTGTATCGGAACACTCTAACTCCTATGTGTCGCTATATTTTGGCGTGTATGAGAATGAAACAGTCCTGCGTGTGAATCTTTGGTCAAATAAATTTATTAAAATTCGAAATTAAATATGTGAGTTTCTGTGGTAGCCTTATTCTTATTATTTTATTACTTTTTTGGTACTATTATATTTAATGCAAAATACATACATACATAAGTGACAACGGCGTTGCGACATGTACTACATATCAAACATATATTTACTGCTATTCAATAGCAAATCTATTTAATGAAGCATGACGCCCTTGCGGGCATGGCTTTGTCTTGAGTCTAACTGAATAGTCAAAAATTCAGCTGAGGCTGAGTGATTCGTAGGTCTCTATAAGTAAAAGAAACCTCTAGAATATCGGTGTATGTTCTTCACATTTTAAAAGGTTCTTAAGAGTCAGGAAATTGATAATGACGATGGTCCACGTCCATTCTCTTATAATCATACAAAAAAAATATGCAAGCAGACAATCACATATCGGCAGGCAAACCCAATTTATTCAAGATTTATTGTGGCCTCATAATCCGAACACTGACACTCTTACATATACTTCCTTTCTCGCAAAATCATACTACTAAGACTAATATATCCATAGTAACAACTTCCGATTGTTTAACATTGTTAAGTACTATAATTTAACTAGAAACAATTATTGCGTAACCTACGAAGAAAATTATCAGTGTATGTTTGTTTTGATTGGTTATTTTTGCACACGTGATCAGAAATACAGGAATTCATTTGAATAATTTTTTAACCAAAAATTTTTCTACCAAACATACATTTTTGTATCATAGAGCTATGGTATGGTTCACGTACTCTACCAAAAATACCTTCCAGCAATGGCTCGGCATACGTCAAGCCATTTCCTGTATCCGTAATAATCTTCTAAAGTTAAAAAAGTAATGTAAACATGTTCCTCTTTAACATAATAAGTATGCCAAATGCAAATAGATCTTGTAATAAAATTCTAGTTGACATAAATAGTGTATTTAATATCATCGTCTATAACACAACAACCTTTTAGGGTCAAGACCTTAAGTACGAGTATCGTAAGAATTCATTTTGTGACTGAAAAGTACTAGTGCAGTTGGAGAACATAATCCATGCGACAACCACTAATTACTACGCTACCAGGGAGGCAGCGGTTATACTTCCTCTACAGATAACAGTGTTTGGAATATAATTGATATAATTGACATAATTGAAGAATATTTTACATAATGGCAAAGACTGAACAAATAAAAAAGTTAACATCTTTTAGAAACATGACTTCTTTTAAGTACCTCAGTGTAAAAAGATCTTTTTTGGCTGATTTGCAATAATGTGTTAGGGATATTATTAGAGTCTGGAGACTGCACAAAATATAACATTAATAAATTTACGTACGTTTACATCTCTGTTTTTAATAGATTTATAACAAATCCCGGGTGTCAGTTCTCTGAAGCTTTTGTATATATTCAGGGAGATATTTTAACACATAATTGGATATTTTTGCATACTGTCTGGAGTTTTAAGCCTTCGCCACATGAATGTTTATTTCAATGTCAATCTATTACTTAAAACCGCGTCTCTATTCTGCATAATGCCATTAATTCTTTTAAACAGATAAACATAAATCCTTCATACATTAACGAGTGAGGAAATTAAGTAGGAGATTATGGATTTTGTAAAGTATTCGTATTAAATTTAATAATGCACTTTGTTAGTACTAAAGTTTCAGATTCATGAATAAATTTTACAATTCTTTTTAAAAATTTCAGTTATATTCAGTCAATTTATTAATAAAATTATTCAATCCTTATAGTGTTACAGTAGATTATATTTAAGAGCATTGTTTATTCCTATTCCTGTACTAAAATATGAAGCAAAAATTAATATAAATTGTGCCTGTACTAGAACGATTAACATGTTAAAAAATCAACATTAGACAAACAAATTTCTAATATGAACCTGCATTTACAAAAAAATATTGAAATCTATTAATACTGGACTTTAATTCTAATGAAAAAACAAAAATTCAGCAGCATTTCGCGATATCGCTTTAAAATAACAGTCAAATGCCAACAGATTTCAATAACACTATTTGAATGCAGGTTTAGTAGTTAAAATGTTAATAGTTCTAGTCAGGGGTGTGGAGTCAGAGTCGAAATCAGGAGTCGGAGTTATGGAGTCGGGCAATTTTTAGTGGAGTCGAAGTCGTAGTTGGAGTCGGCATTAATTCTTCCGACTCCGACTCCAAATTTAACAAAATATAAATTGCTTTCTTTACAACTAGACTCGGAGTCAGGAGTAGGAGTGGAGTCGGAGTCGAATATTTAAAATTTCTGGAGTTTGAGTCGCAATTTCTTCCCCGGCTTCACAACCCTGATTCTACTACAGGAACAATTTATATAATTTTTGCTTTATATTTTTGTACAGGAGTACACAAATGCTCTTAAGATATGTTTCGTAAAGATAATATTAAAGTGATATCTATTATTAAATGCAATATTTTCGATAGTTTTAGTTTATGCCAGTATTGCATTAGACCTCAGAAGCAAAGTTATTAGAGAATGTAAAATGGAATTAGTTCTTGTCACAATACAATTTTTTCACACATCGCCATTTTTTAAATTTCAAAGAAAAAAGCTGTACTAGTCTTCTGGATGACGATTGTTAATTTTTTCATACAATTTTTATTTTCCGACGATAACACTATGTTTGAACATATATATTTATTTATATTTATTATTTTTTAACGCCTTAGTCTTTTGCCCTGATGAAGCTGTAAATGGCAGCGAAACGTTGGCCTCAGACTAAACAATAAACAAATTTAGACTGCATTCCTGCTATTATTAGAGAATGTTTTATGCCCGGTTGTACCGTTGGCGACTAAACTTAAGTGTTTCTTAAATTGACATTATTGTATCGGAACGAAACGTCGAAAGAGTAATTGAAAATTGCTGTAAAAAATTTGATTTAAATTTTTGTAAGCACTGCTTAAAATTTAATTATCAGCGTTACAACTGGGCATTAGTAACTTAAAAACAAAATAAACCAGGTGGCGCTGGACATCCGTTACATAGGCATTTAACATGGTAAACAGTTTTTCCTTGCCGTTGCCTTTTGGAATATATCAATATATTTTTCACAAAAATCTGTTGAGAAGTTCAAATAAAGTATCACTTCTGGTTTGTCAATTGTATCCAAAATCTAATATGTTATTACCCTTTATTTAAAAGTCTTAAATAATGAATTTGAAAAGTTTTGGAGTGTATCATAATATATTTTTTACGAAAATCTATTGAGAGCTTCAAGTAAAGTATCACTTCTGAATTATAAATTTTAGCCTAAATTAAATATGTTGTTCCTCTTCATATAAAAGTCTTAAATACTAAATTTGACAAGTTTTGGAGTATATCATAATATATTTTTCACGAAAATCTGTTCAGAGTTTCATGTAAAGTGTCACTTCTGGTTAATAAATTTTAGCCAAAATGTAATATTTTGTTCCTCTTAATATATGTCTTAAATACTAAAATTGAAAAATTTGGATTATATTTTAACATAGTTTTTTTTATTAAAAACTGTTATAGGCTTCAAGTAAACAGTCACTTCCGGTTGTTCAATTTTACCTAAAATCTAATCAACTCTTTATATGACTGTAGGAAGCTTAAATACGGAAAATAGAAATTTTCGAAAGTTTATTGTAAGAGTTATCGTGGAAGAAAAAATCGTCACGCACACGCACGCACGTACACGCACACACACACACACACACACACACACACACACACACACACATCATCGTAAAAATAGTAAAAACGTGTTGTGGGGACCCCAATTCGTGCTTATTTACTGATAACTCACCATTGAATTTTTGGACCGATAACATTACCTCCTTTACCTTCGGTATGACGGAAAGAAAAAATAAATATAAATGGAATAAATATACCACTTTAAACATTTTTTTTTTCTTTAAATAATACAAAAAATGTTAGCTATCAAATCACATTAAAATATACGATCACGATAGTACAACTACTAGTACATTTATTCCATTTATAATTCCTTTTTTATTTAAATGAAATGATATTTATATAACCACAAAATTTCCTATTTTTTTGCGGGCTTAAAAACTATTATATGTATATGTATATATATATATATATATATATATATATATATATATATATATATATATATATATATATATATATATATATATATAATGTGCATCCAGTCACATGGGGGGAATCAAGGAAATCAAGTGAGGTTTGGGGGATTGTTTTGGAAACTGGGGTGACGAAAAGTAAATAAACATTCATTCATATTTTGTCATTTTTTGGTAACGTTCACGTAAAATAAAAATTGTTATCTTTTATTATATTTTATAATTTATACAGTTTAAGTCAATTAATATTTTTACAATTGTAACGGCTCCAGCCGTCACAACTGGTGACCCCGACAACTGGATCGACACAAGAAGAAAACAAAATTTTAAATCATCTTTTTCTGCAAAAGCTACCTTCCAACATGCAATTAATATTAGCCTCCTCCAAAACATCTAGCATTGAGGAAAAAGCAGAAATTGCGGATAAATTAGTAGAAGTTGCTCAGCCGAACACTACTTCACCACAACCTGTAAACACGTTTGAAATCAGAGAATTGCAAGCGGAACTTGCGAATGTCAAAAAGTTACTTACTAATTTCTCCAACCCGCCTCAGCGTAGACTTTCGATGTGCCCTACACCTCATTCTTCCAGACACGAAGATTCACCCTCCTTCTTCACTACCAGTGATGGCAGCAATATCTGCTGGTATCACTACCACTTCGGTGATAAAGCAAAAAGCTGTCAACCTGGTTGCAGCAAATGGCAGAAGCGGAATTTGAGTTCTCCTCGTCAAACGGTCAATATTCATACTATAACTGATTTTAAAAATACTAAGTTACCTACTTGTTCCAGCGCTAATCTTTCCGTCTCCAGCCCCCTCTTCTTTGTAATTGACAAGTTGTCAGGCTGTCAATTTTTAGTTGACACTGGTGCAGAAGTGAGTATTATTCCACCTTCATTCACTCAAGTACGCAATACTCAAAAACATTCACTCAACGCCATCAATCAAACTAAAATTCAAACATACGGTACTGTCAAACTGACACTAGACATTGGGCTTAATACTACTTTTTCCTGGAAATTTATTATCGCAAATATTAAACATGCCATTTTAGGAGCAGATTTCCTACAATACTTTCGTATAATCATTGATATGACTAACCGGGAACTTTATATCAACACTTCATCTTTCAAAAGACATTGTATTTCTTTGATCCAATCAGATAACAAGTTTCAAAATATTTTAAACGATTTTCCTTCTCTTACTGATCCTTTTGACGTTAACCGAGTCATCAAACATCATGTCACTCACCGCATTGACACAGATGGATCTCCTGTTTTTACAAGGCCTCGTCGATTACCACCCGAAAAACTAATAGCAGCCAAAAATGAATTCAATAATTTACTCGAACTCGGTATTATTCGGCAATCATCAAGTAATAGGTCATCAGCTTTACATATGGCCAAAAAGAAACCAAACACATGGCGTCCCTGTGGGGATTATCGCGCATTAAATAGCATAACTGTTCCAGACCGATACCCAATTCCTCACATACAAGATTTCACTATGAATTTGGAAAATGCAACTATTTTTTCGAAAATCGATTTAGTTAAAGCCTACCATCAAATTCCTATGGAACCGTCTTCAATACCTAAAACCGCTATTTCAACACCTTTTGGACTATTCGAATATACACACATGCCTTTCGGACTCCGTAATGCTGCACAAACATTTCAACGATTTATCGACGAAGTAACACGCGGTCTAAATTACTGTTTTGCTTACATTGACGACATACTCATAGCAAGCAACACACCAGAAGAACATGAAGAACATGTAAAAACTCTCTTCAACAGACTCCAGCTCTACGGAGTCATCATTAATCCAGACAAATGTCAATTTGGCAGATCAGAAATTGAGTTTCTTGGGCACCACATAGACAAAAACGGAATCACTCCTTTAACAGAAAAAATTCAGACACTACAAACCTTTACAATACCTAAAACACAAAAACAATTACGCGAGTTTCTTGGTCTTATAAATTTTTATCACAGATTCATTCCACATTGCGCCACAATTCTTCAACCTCTAAACAAATTAATTGACAACAAACGCTCAAACACAAAAAAACTGACACTTAATAGCCAAGAACTGACAGCTGTCAAAAACATAAAAAAAGCATTAATAAACGTCACCGCATTATCTAACCCAAAACGAAATTCTCCTACCAGTATAATAGTTGACGCATCTGACACGGGCGCGGGAGAAAACAACGCTTGGAAACCACTAGCGTTCTTTTCAACTTGTTTCAATGAAACGGAAAAAAGATACAGTACGTTCGGGAGAGAATTATATGCAATTTATTTAGCAATCAAAAAATTTCGTTATTTTATTGAGGGACAAGAATTTTTTATCTTAACAGACCATAAACCACTCACTTACACTTTTAATAAAAATTCATCGAATTATTCCCCAAGAGAATTACGACACTTAGATTACATTGCTCAATTCACTACTGACATAAGACACATCCCTGGTAAAAGTAATAACGCAGCAGACGCACTCTCAAGAACAGAAATTAACTCCATCACAAACATACCTTATACTTCTTACGACGAACTGGCAAAATGCCAAGAATTTGATCCTGAATTACGTTCACTACTAAATAACACTAAAAGTCTCTTACGTTTTAAAAAAATAAAACTACCACACACATCACTTCGATTATATTGCGACACATCGACCAAAAATCTTCGACCGTATATTCCACCGAATTTTCGTCGATCCCTATTTAATCAGTTACACTCCTTATCACATCCCGGAATTAATGCTTCACGAAAACTTATTGCCTCAAAATTCATTTGGCCAAACATGCACACAGATGTAAAAAACTGGACACAAACTTGCGAAAAATGTCAAACCTGTAAAATCACTAGACACACAAAAGCACCCTTTAAAAAATTCCAAATCCCTACAGCGCGTTTTGATATTATACATATAGATCTAGTTGGTCCATTGCCCATTTCTAAAGGTTGTCGCTATATACTTACGTGCATTGACAGATTCACGAGATGGCCTGAAGCTATCGCTATTCCAGACAGTAAAATAGAAACCATCGCAAAAGCATTCATATCAGGATGGATTTCCAGATTCGGAATTCCTTCAACAATCACAACAGATCGCGGCGCACAGTTCGAATCATCATTTTTCAACCAGTTACTATTACTAATTGACTCCAAAAGACTACGTACAACATCTTACCATCCAGAAACTAACGGTATAATTGAACGGTTCCATAGACAACTTAAAACAGCATTAAAAGCTTGTGATCATCCGGATGAGTGGCATGATAATTTACCTTTCGTTCTACTAGGACTTAGAACTGCTTTTAAAGAACCATTGCAATGTAGCTGCGCAGAGCTTGTGTATGGGGCAAAATTACGGTTACCCGGAGAAATTCCTAAATCGTTTTCCAGCAAATTCATTGACCACTTAAATTTACCTTTATATCTAAAAAAATTAAAAAAGCATATGTCTCAGTTGACAGCCGTACCTCCTTCAGAATCCACATATAACAAACATCATTACACAAACCCAAATCTTTATCGCACTGACTTCGTTTTCATTCGCACAGACTCCATCAAGACTCCACTACAACCACCTTACACCGGCCCATACAAAGTCATCGCGAGATCAGATAAATACTTCACTATTTTAAAAGATAACACACATGAAAACATATCAATAAACAGACTAAAACCCGCATTCCTTCATCCGCTACCCCCATCACAAAACAAAACTACACAAACTCCACCTGCACCATTCGTCAATTAGGCAATGGAAACGGTAGATTAGAAGGCCAATAAGTTTAATTAATTATCATAATTTTTATAATTGTTGTAGTAATTTCTTTGTAAAATATCTATTTTCTTTTCGTCTGGCGGGGGAGTATTATAATGTGCATCCAGTCACATGGGGGGAATCAAGGAAATCAAGTGAGGTTTGGGGGATTGTTTTGGAAACTGGGGTGACGAAAAGTAAATAAACATTCATTCATATTTTGTCATTTTTTGGTAACTTTCACGTAAAATAAAAATTGTTATCTTTTATTATATTTTATAATTTATACAGTTTAAGTCAATTAATATTTTTACAATTGTAACGGCTCCAGCCGTCACATATATATATATATATATATATATATATATACATGGTATTCATTTTAAATGGACCACCGTTGCTATCTGGAAAACTGTAAAAGCTACAGACAGTTAAATAGGCAAACAATTTCTATTTTACAAGAAAAATTTATAGAAAAGAAAAAATTTTTTTTCGACCTGTGGTTCTCAAAATATGGGCCTAACTTTTTTGTTTTAAATATAAACATATATTTTTCATTTGTTTTTTTTTTTGTTAGAGAATTTAATTCTGAATTCAACAGAATAATATTTACATATCTTCACATAACGATTTTTTTGCGAAAAGTTTATATAAATTTTATATTAATTTGATTAAAATATACTATTAATTAGAGTGCCACGAATGAAAAAAATGAATGTGTTAATTTTTTACATAGAATTAGAATGCCGTGAAAGAAATAAGCGCGTTGCCGTCTTAGATGACATTTGTGATCAATTGACAGAACAAAATATTTACTTCTTTCTGTCAGGGCATTCTAATTTTATATTAAAAATTAACATGTATTCAATTTTTCCATTCGTAGCACTCTGATTATAATCATATTTTAATAAAGTTAATATAAAACCAAAACAAATTTTTCGCGAATAAATCGTTATGTGAGGATATGAAAATATTATACTGTTCAATTCAGAATTAAATTCTTTAACGAATGAAAAAATAAAAAATATATGTTCCCTTTTAAAATAAAAAAGTATAATCTCGTGTTTTGAGAACCACGGGACGAAAAATTTTAATTTTCCGTTCTTTAAATTTGTCTTCTAAAAATGTTTGCCCATTTGATCGTTTTTGTATCACTTATAGTTCTAGAACCTATATATATATATATATATATATATATATATATATATATATATATATATATATATATATATATATATATATAAATAGTTAAATAAAACGACAATGTGTCTAATATCATGTTATTTCGTGTTGAAATTTGCAATTTTTCCTTTGTTGTATTCATGGTTGTAGTCGAAGTAATAATTTATGTTTTAACTGATAAGTTTGCTTTCTAAATATTCCAACTTAAATGAGATTCGTCCAGAGAAATTTATCTAACCCTCTGAATTAATAAGATAAGCAAAATAATATTTAGGTCATATGTGAGTTCCCCTCTTTTTGTACACATATTTCTATTATGTAAATTTACATAGGAAATAGCTATTTTCATAAAGCTATATCAGACTTTGTGAACAGAACATCTTTATTTAAACAAATACGAACATTGTTCACAAGTTTAGATTGTCTATTCTTACATTATGTAATTATTTAAATTTCATTTTAACTACATATTTTATTTTTCTGGAGTCTATATGAATTCTTTTATATAGGGAATACAATAATAATTTATGTATTTGCTGTAGTTTCATATTAATTTAAGAGGAAAGATGGAGATAAATATAAAACTTACTTAGAATTAAGTATGTAGGTAACTACTATACAGAATGATACGCGAGAAATATAAACGATATGTTGAATTCACAAATTACAGCGTCCATATTTCAAAATGTCATGTATTTGTATTGTTATCTACTCTTTTTTCACAGACCTAATAACAAACAAAAAATCACTAGCCTTATGGCGATTTTATCTCATTATTGTGTAGTTTTCAATTCTGAACAAGAGTCTTGTTCACAATGTTCTCTAAAATTAATAGATCATTTTCCGTTACAATTGTCGTTTTTAGTTTTGTGTTTTCTATAGTTTGAAATATTTATGAGACAAAACTTTGTGTGTATTTGTGCAAAACTGTGTATTTGTTTCTGCCTCATACCCATTTTTAGCGTGTGTCAGCCTGTAGTACAACGCGTGCGTATCAATTGAATAGGAGTTTCCACAATTTTTTTGATTTTTTATATGTTAGTGTAGAGATAAAAATATTACACCCATTTATTTTTATTTTACATAAAAATGTATAGGACGGGAGAAAAATACAAAAGAATTTTGTAATTTGCCATGACGTCATCCTGTGACGTCATAACCCCAGCAAGCCTTTGGCCAGCTCCAGCAAGAGAGAAACCTTGATGAACTGAGAGATAAAAACAGTTTTGCTAAGTGAATTTAGCTACAAAAATGTAGCGGGGGGAAATATAAACGTAATCCACACATAACCTGCAATGACTTGCATCCATGTGTGATCCACTGTCAACTGGGCGGTTACTGATTCAGCACGTGCGTTTGCTTTGCATTTGTATTTTTAATTAAACGAGTAAGTTTAACCACAGTTTTATTGATACACGCGTGTATTTAACCTCTCAACGTCAACAAAAATAATTCGCGGTAATAGCCAGCAGCCGCACAAATCAATCAATCAAATGACATAACTTAGTTGTATGGCCTCGTTAGGGTAGTAACGTCACTTGGCGAGCGTTTTGAACATATGTATTTTTCAATTTAATTTAATTTAATTCTTTGATAAATACTATATAATATATTTATTTCTTCAAAAGCCGTTGCTTTGGAAAACCCTATTACATACCCAAGTAGCACACGAAGCTGGAAAAAAGCTGCAATGACGTTGCTGCAGTAAATCATATTAGCAATTTGGCTACAACAGCTAGCATGGTAACGTTATAATAAAGTTGTTATAGAGCTGTCACAGCAATAGTGGTAAAACATTTTTTTTGCTTTGAAAGTGTTGTTACAGCGATTTGGCTGCAGTCAATTTGCTATGAATTTAACTAAAATACAGTCATTTAGTTGTCTACTTTTGACGCTGTAAATTAGAAATATAGCAACGAAGGCGCATATAAAAGCAATATACCTGTACTATTTTTAAGACATTTTATAAGTAATTTTGATGTACTGCTAAAGTTGTTTGACTCAAAAATAACTATTTGGATGTAGACTTTAGAAATAATAGCTATTTTTCGTCTGTGTTTTTACGTTTCATGTACACAGTCCGTATAGTTAATCTAACAAATTTATAGATAGACATGGCGATATAATACAATCGAGTTACGAGTTTTTAAAATAAAAATTTCGCTGTCTATGACTTAAAATCTAATAACGCCATTTATTCTGTCAAATATACACATGATACCTTCAAATACGAAACGCCCTGCAAAAATATCAATAATTTCCATATTCATTAATAAATACGGAAATTTTAATTTACAATATTTATTTACATAATGTGGTTAAAAATATATATTTTGTACTTATAATGTATAAAAATTTAAATTATTTTCCATCTTATATAGTACCGTAATAGTGATTAAAATAAATTTTAAAAAAGTGAACATTTCTAGTTTACAATATGGTTGCCATTGCTATCGACTATCTCGATTAAAAAAGATGTCTGCTTGTCCAAAATACAGAGATATAGCTCGTGCGAACATAATATTGCAGGAAATAAACTCAATAATAGCAATTTGGACGGCACAGTTATTTGGTTCTAACATCCTCATCAATTTACATGTAATATACCCAAAAACAGCTATTTGGCTGATTTTATATTCATATATGAAATCCTAACATATGGTAACCCAAGTAACAATTTAAATTTTATGTTAATTTTTTAGATATCTTGAAATCTAATTGATAAAACTTATGTTACAACTCAGTAAGCATGTAGTTGGCAATAAAAACTTAATAAGTACCTATTAAGACTAAAACGGCCCATCTTATTATGACATACAAGTGTTTATAAATCGAAATGATAAAACTTGGAAGTTTTAAATTCTTTGTACCAGTAACTTAATACAAGATTTCAAAAAAACTAGTTTTAAAACTGCTATAAACCCTAAAGATTTATAATGTCTTATGCTTAGTTACGATAAAACTAGAGGTTTCATAAAGGTTTTAGAATTTGGTTTTAGAGATAATATTAAAATTTATTTTTGATATCTTATCCTTGACTTCCAATTATTTATAAAACTATGAATAAAGACTCAAAAGTTTTAAACTTACCTTTAAAAATATTTTTTTAAATATTCTAATATTTAATGCAGCCTACGGATAATTTTACACAAATGTATCCAAAGACAAAACTATCTTATTGTATATTAATCGAATATATTTACAAGAGTTTACTGAAATACATAAGATATCAACTCTTAGTATGTCAGTAACAAAATAGCACAATTTTTCAGAAAACGTGCAATAAATTTTTCATGCAATTTAATATTTATCGTAAATGTAAACATTCTACTTCCAAATAATTAATGCGTCTTCATAATTTAAAGAAATTAATATGTTCTGATTATTTTTAAAAAAATAATAAATATATTATTTTATTTGAATTCTGTTTTTGTGTAAACTACATGAGAATTAAGTGTCCCTAAATTCTTTTTTTCGTCTAAAAGTTAAATAATATCTTTATAAAAATATAAAATGACATAATGTGCAAAATGGCGACTATGGAATATAGAGTTTAACAGAAAAAGTATGGCGCATATTGCAATAAAACTACTTTTATTTAAATTAGGCACAATAAAACTCTCAATATTTATTATTTTCTTAAAACTGCATTAAAATGCTTCGAAAAATGTACATTAGTTTTATTGTTATTTTTTATAAGCACCATAAATCTGTCTTATTTTAAAAATAACTTGAAAGAGACCATAATAAATACAAATAAATTATTTGCAATATTTAAATTTTATATTAAATGATTTTACAAAACTATTTTGTAAGTAATTTATGTTTATCGTAAATATTTTGATGAATACAACAAATGAAAATAATGACAATGACAATATTTATTATTATTAATATTTCAAGCCGTTTTTACACTGTCATATATAATATTGAATCTCCAGATTAAAAGGGGTGACACATTTATGGTAAAACTCATCACTTTTTAATCTGAAACATTTTGCTATGTAAGAATAGTCACCAATTATTTCACATTTTTGACAACCATGTTGGCTGTTGAAATTTGCTACACCTAAAATAAACAATTTGTACCACTTATATAATTATAAATTATTGATTTAGTGTACCTTTAATAAAAGAGCGTGCAAGTGAATCACATATGAAGCATCTAATTTGAACTTTTATTTCACAGTCGTTAATAAAGATTCCGTTTTCTAGTATATTTTGTAAATCATCTACCATAGGCGATAGAAATAAATTCAGATCAACCGGTTTTTTTCTTCCATAATAAATTCCTACTACCATAGGTGCTAGATTTGGCATTTCGTGAACGTTAAATAAAATTGGCCAAAATTCTTCAGCCGAGGACATCCATCAATATTTATATTTATTGATATTTTCATTGGCCTATTAACATTTTTCAAACTTTGAGAAATACGTTTGAAAATCCATTAAGCCAATATATCCCATCTCCAATATTTGTAAGTACAACAGCTGAATTGTTGGTATTTAAAAATGTTCTAGGATCTTTAGGGAGTGTATGTGATAAATGTTTATTTAAAATTGCTAATAACTTCCTTAAAGAATTTTGCTTGATCCTATCTTCTAGAGCCCACCTTCGTAGTTCATTTCGCAATATGTTATTTTTATTTTCTTTATCTAATGACTTTTCAAAATTGTCGTCTTTGTCTTGTTCACTTGACCATACATTTTCATTTTCGAAGAGTATATTACTTTGTTTATCATTATTAACATTACAATTTTGTACGAATGTGAACTTTAATACATCATGATTTACTGCACACGTTCCACTATTTTGTAGATTGGCAACAAAGGTGTCAATTTTTTTTTATCAACTGATTTACCTTTTTTAACATTTATTGAATGGATTTTTTTTTCTTATTTTTGCTTTAAAAATTCCACTACGTTTAATTTTACTCCACTCCAAACCAAGTTATCAAAAATGACGTTTATACAATATTAAGTGAATTATAAATCTAAAAGTTTTATTAAAACCAATTTATATTTGTAATAGCATTAAACAGAAATTAGTAAGCACACCATAAAGCTATGTGGATTTGAAGACTTGTCGGTTTTATTACCTTTTTTCTAGTATACTTCAAGATACAGGTATAAAACCAGATTGTCTAAAGAAACGGAAGTTTTAATAAATTATTTTAAAGAATATTAAGAACCTAAGTAATAAAACTTAATTTACTCAAAACTAACACGGATCATATTTAACCTTATTAAAATAATTTAGTTTAAGATATACCGTAATAAATAATTTATAAAACAAATTTAAGAATAATTAGTATTTAAATTGTTACTTGGGAAAAATAGTCACTATATCCATATAGCTGTGTATCCGCCTCGATTACAGCTATTTCGCTGTGTTAGCATCCATTTATACTGCTTTATGGTATAATCTAACCCACCGGTCAACTCTGTTGTACCATTTGGTACTGAACTGATTTGATGACTATTTCGGATTTTACGATAATATGTCGTACTGTATTTATATTTTTTTTATTTTTTGCAGTTCAAACACTAATAATTTTTTTTTTATTTTTTACTAAATTTATAAAACTTTATACAAATTAACATGCGAACATGTATGAAAACATTTCACATATTTGACATTTAATTACCCATAATAGTTATTTTACAGCAAAGATTGCAGTCAAAATTGTAATCCAGCTATTTAGCAGTTTTTAAAAATTGCAGTAAGCATTTTATAACCAAAATTATAAACTAAATTTTATAGCTGTTATTTGGTATTCATATGGAACTACAAAATATACATTATAACAAAAATAATAGACAAATGATGACAGCTGTTATGTGCTGTATAATTGTAGCTGTGAAATAAATTTAATAGCTCATTTTAAAGAGACAAAGCTTTAGCTGTTATCTTTCTCTTATTCTTAGATGTAAAATTTACTATATAGCTAGAATAGTATACCACGAAGCTGGGGCTGTAATTCGGCATTTTTAATAACTAGAGAAGAAATTTTGCAGTCAGAAAAATGGCTGGGTGGCCAATATGGTTGCAAACAGTATTTGCGATAACACTTATATAGCCAAAAAAATCAGACAAAATAAAGCTTCAATAGTAGCTAATATACAGCAAAAACAAGGCTGTCATAACATTTTCCCAGTCTTCCTTTAGCTGTATTTGCCAGTTTTTCCAAACTGTGCTACTTGGGTAGCGACACTACCACTACCCAAATTTTAATTTTGTTAATTGACATAACATTTTTTGCACGTGTCCTTCTATCCGAGGACTTTTAAAAAACGGATAGTAGTGTTAGCGATTACGTTAACCTTTCGGATCAAGTAAATTTTCTTATTATACAGGTATAAGCAGTGATGGGATTAAAAATCATTTCCGTACCTCCTATTACAATTGCATTTCCTAAAAAATCTGATGTGGTCAGCACATTACCTTCCGTCAGTTCTATGTATTTTGTATAAATGTCATACAGAAAGCTCCTTGCAAAAGATTATTTTTCTTGTATATTACCTTAAGACAGTTGTATGTATTTTATATAAATTCCATATAGAAAGTTTTTAGCAAAAGATCCTATATTTCCAGTAAAATTACATACTGTCAATTGCACTGGATACTGACACCTTCCAATCAGAATTTTCTTAATATAGCAGCTGTTTCCATAGCTATAACATAGCTAGCTGCTTTATAAAATTTAATATCTTCATAATTTTTTAACTCAATATCCATTGAATATGAAGTATAAAATATAATCAAATCGTATAGAGAATAAAATATTCTTTAATATTTGCAATAACATTGAATGTGAAAAATGATATTTAACATCGTTTTTTCAAGAAAACTGTTAAAATCTTTAAAATCAGGTACTTCCAATTGACCAATTATAACCAATATCTAATCAGCTCTTCACATGGATGTAACGAAGAGGAATACGAAAGAATTATAATTTTTGGAATTGTAGTATTATAGTTATCGCATTAGAAAATTTTGTCACACATACACACACACACACACACACACACACACATACACACACACACACACACACACACACACACACACATGCAGACATCATCGTAAAAATAGTAAAATCGTATTCTAGGGACACTAAAACGTGCTTATTTATCAAAAACTCACCACCGATTTTTTTGACCAAAAATAATACCTTCCTTACCTAAAGATGACGGAAGATAAAAAGATTTCAAATACACCCTACATGCTAATATATAGCCTTATCATTCAATAGATGAAAAACTGTTATGAGAATTTGTCAGACAAATTACTTATCACATTTTTAATAAGAAGAATAAATATTGAAACTAATCGACTTCTAAAACAAATTGCTCGTTCCCGGAATATTTGCTGTACTATTTTGTAAATACCTGTACAGGCCCAAGAAGTAAAAGAAAAAATACTCGTAATGTGCCAATACCATTTCTTGCTTGAGAATCGTGCTCCGAATGTCATATATTTACGTGAAAGTGAAATTTTTTTTGAACAAGCAAACTTTATTGTTGTGGAAATGAGGTATAGAACAGCTCCTTGGACGAAATAACCTCACGTACCTTACAGTGTGTTAATAGAATTGTAGATTTCAATTCCTGTCTATTTCTATTCTATTTTATAACTGAATAAATTCTTTTGTGTGGGAGAAGAAAATGTCAATTTAAATTTACTTTACATTTTCTTCCTCCAGCATTTAGTATAACAACAACGGATTTACATAAATAAAATTTATTGCTAGAAACTTGGTAGTAGTTATACGAGTACTTAAATCAGACAAGCAATCACGTACGTCATCATTTAGCTTATTTCATTAAAATAAATCGTTAATATTGAATAGAGATAAAATTACATTTTGAACTGTTCAAAATTGTATGACCTTATACATCGTGTATCCAGACTAGTGTACAAAAAAAAGTAATAGCTTATTCCTGAGATATTTTTGAGCAAACAATGTTAGTATATGAATATATATATCCGGGATTTTTCGTTTCAGAGTTACAGCCATTTAATTACATTTTTATTAATCTCTGGTACTAGTTGCACTATATTTTGAAACTTTGTATGAGGATATTACTTATTTAGATACATATTTATAATTTTTGTTTCTTTATGTCACCCAGAGGCTTCTCGATCATATGGCGAAGCCATGAATGTTTTATATAGATTTTTTACTATTTAACTTTTTTCATTTTTATTTAAAAATATTACATACAATACAAAAATACACAAAAAAGGTACTCTTGCTAAAATTTGATAAATATATTTTTTAAATTTTTTAAATATTTAAGTTTTTAACTAACATTTTTAATTTTTTTAAATTAAAAAAAATTAAGCCGTGTTAGAGCTACCGAATTATAAATTACAATAAGCACTACAATTAATACAAGCACTTTGACTTATGACAAACAACGCTAGTGTTCACAGCGACAAAATTAAGACGTTAAATGTAAGTGATAAGTATACAAACCCCAAACTTTTCTTCTTCTCTCTTTCTGACAGAAACGTCAAACGGCATAGCGCACATAATCTATTTTAAATGTGGTATATGATGCAGGATGTAATAAATAAGAATATAGAACGGCGAAGAATCACATGTACCTATACTTGTCACTTTTTACAGGATGTCTCAATTCTTACCCTATTTTTATCACAATGAAAATATTATGATCCGAAATATGTTTATCCGTCAATTATAGTATTCAAGGACAGTGTTCAAACAACAAATATTTCTCTATTTACAATTGTTTAACAAAAATCATTTAATTTTTAAATTTATATAGATTGCTTCATCGATTTTTCAATACATGTCACTTTCTCTAGGGCTAATTCTAAACGCTATGTCAGTTTTAAAACCGGCAGCTTTACCCATACTGAAAATAAGGTATGTAACGATAGTTATAAACAGTTTTATTTTTTTATATTGCTTTCTTTCCTATGGAAAACTTATTATTTTTCAAATGTTCACTAAATAGTGTGGATAACTGTTTTATTTTAAAACTTAATATATCTCAAAAACTACTGTGTTTATCAAGAATATCTTGTTTGTGTATTTTTGCATTGTATCTAATGTTTTTTTAAGTAAAAATGAAAAAAAATGTTACTTGGTAAATAAATACATACATAAAATCACGCATTACCCACTTAGGTTAGCACAAACCCGAAAGAATAATAATAATATCAACCACAAAAAAATCACTCTCTCTTTCAACAACATTCTTACTAACCTGACATCATACAACAAATATCCTTCACTCTTAACATATTAAAATGACCGATTGTCCCTGGCGACATACCGCAATCGGACCACAATAATACTAAATAAATAACACTAAAAAAACGTCCATGGGTTCCCCATACGAAACGTCTTTGGTTGGAGATGCAGAAACAAAGGAAAGTCTAAATATGCATCTAAATAAGTAGCATCCTCATAAAAAAAATCAAAGTGCAACTAGTACCAGAGTCATAAATAATAATGTGCTTGATAAGGTGCACTTTTAAAGGGCTGTAACGCTGTAACGAAAAGTTTCCGGACACACCTTCATGTAACATGTTTTGCTTACGAACACGCTAGTATTTTTTACACTAGTTCTGATACAGCTTGTATAGTTATTATTAAAATGTACCCATATAAGAGTTCATTATTTCTTTCTATGACATCAATAATAAACATTTACCTTGAATAATATGTTTATGTTGCTAAACTTGACATCACTGACAATTTGCAATGTTTACATTTTGAAAGTACTTACGAGTAAATTGACAATTTCAAAAACATAAGATTTTTGTGCGTTGTGACTTGTAGTATTTTCATCTTATAAATAAGCCCTGTTCAGGACTATAACTAATTTTTATTTATTTAAAATGTTTCATTACAATTCTCAAACTTATGCAAACTTATCAGCTAGTGACGTTATAAATATATTTACATTTTTTTAATGACGTGCATTTGGTTGCTTTTCTGATTTGAACGTATGATTTTTCCGTAAATTTATTTTGCTTAGATTTTCTTTTACAAGTAAGTACATACTTAATATGGCAGAATACAGAATAGTCTCATAACAACGAAATGCTATTTTCACTTTTAGAATTATATAATTGCTTAAAATTATGTATTAGTTCCATAGTGATTTATATTGATAAAACGTTTTCAAAATATAATTTATCTTTATTATAGTCGCCGTCAAATAATTATGGACTGGAGATTTCCACACTGTCGCCAATTCAAGAGTAATGTTGTAAATTTGAAGATGAGCATCAGTCCATACTTATTTGACGGCAACTATAACTCCCAAGTACACCTATAATTTAGTTTTTATTATGACTACCAGTGGCGGTGCGTCAGATGAGGCAGGTGAGGCCAGGCCTCACCTCTTAAATTTAAAACATTTGTAAAATTTTATAATTTTATTTTTCATTTAAAATGTATTGAAGTAACACAAATCTACAATATTTGAACTCATAAACAAACATTGTTACTATAATATGCCAAATAACCATGCAAATAGTGTTGTTTTCACGCGAATTTACACATAGAGGCCAAATTATACTATCATGGACAATAATAGCGCAATACATAAGTGCGAATGAGACGGAACGATTTTACCCTCTCTACGCTCTACATCTACACTACTGCAGATGAGCCAAGCGATGAGTTGGCCTCACTCGTTCCGAGCAAAGGGCACGTAAGCGCTTACAACAGAAAATGCTTGTTTCACACTAGTATATTTGTATTATTTTCAATTAGTTTTTGAAAAACGGTTTAATAATTATTATTTATTGTTACTGTTGTTATTTTTTTATGTTTTCATAAATTTGAAACTATTATTTATTTCTATTTTAATTGTATCTACTGTTACTTTTCACAGTTATTTAAATTAAACATTTATACACAATTAAACAATAATAAATCATCTATTGTAGAAATATACAAATACCAAAAACCAAGAGACAAAACAACAGTTCGAACTACTTACAACAATGAATAATCTAATTGAACTGTTAAGAAAAAAGTTAAATAAATAAATAAATAAATCATTACAATGATTACTTTTGCGTCTAATATTTCCATTATTAGTTCTTTTGAATTATATAAATATAAAAAGTATAATCTTTCAAGCGCAAAATAGCAAGATAAAAGCATCGGAATAATAGGTGAAGTTGAGAATTCTTGGCTTCGGTTGAGTGGTGGGGAGAACCCACTAGCTGCTGCTTGGGCTTTACGCTACCCGCTACACGCTTACGCCGCACAGATAGCCAGCTATCTATTACTCAGTAATATAATATATTAATTTAATGCAATAATGTATTTTTAGATTTTCTGTTTCTGTAGTTATTGCTGATATGCTCACATCTCGCATCATAATTATAATTCAATTACTAAACGTCTTCTAATGAATTCGTAAATTTTATTGGAAAAAATGAAGATGCAAATAAAAATTTATTGGTAAATTTAAAATCGCAAAAGGAATATATATTTAAACGTATTTTTTAATATTTAAGACTGACAATGTTACTCTTCTTATAGAATTTTTCTTAATTTTATGTTAATATTTTATTTAAATGAATTATTTATGTAACGGTTTTCTTACAATAAAATAAATTATTAGTTTTTGACTTTTAACCGATTTTATTTTTTAAGAATTTGTTAATTTTGTTTTATTGTAAAGAACTCTGTATTAACTTACTTTGCATTAAATCACGTTTGACCTTGAAAATTTTTAAAAAATCGCCTGCTGCGCATTTTTTTCTCACGAATTTTAAATCCATCGATATGTCCCGTATTGTGATATTATAAATTTGGTCTCACCTCAGTCTAAATTCACGCACCGCCACTGATGACTACTCAGTATTAGAAAAAGTAGCTCGCGAATCTAATATTGAAACAGTCGACCAACAAAATTGTTAGTTAATTGTGTAAAAAGTTTGACGCTTAAACAAAACAGCTGAAATTAAAACAAGTAAATCAATATTACGTTAAATTTTTTACATATATTTACTTATAAATTGGTTTACGGATTAATCAATTTTCATTTAGATGAAATTAGCTTTCGAAATTGTAAATTCTCTTTTTATTATTGCAAAATCGAAATTCATGGGTGATAAATTAGTTTTAGATATGAATTCTGTTTTGATGAATTCGGTTTTAATTTTTGTGAAATCAATTTTCGTTAATGTGATATGAAATGTGTGAATTCGTATTGTAAAAGGTGTAGATCAAAATTAAGTTTTTAGTTGATATTATTTCATTTATTACAAATTTGACCAATCCGAATGTCTCATTTTCCATTGTCGTGCATTTGAAATAAGTGATTAAATAGCATCTAGCATTTTATAAGCTATTAAATTGAATCAAGTTTTTATATGCAATTTTTGAACATTGTGAACGTATATTTAGCCGGATAATTAGTCGCAGAAGCAAGATACTTACATGCTTTTTACCTCTAATGATATTCTATATCTTTAAACATGCCGAATTATTCAATTCAAGCAAATTTTATTTATTATTTTTTGACAAGTAAAAATACAAACAAATGAAATAATCTTGACATATACCCCTCGTGCTAAAGAATTGCATTGACTAATTTGATGTCTGGCTTATTTATAAAATTTTGCTTTTAAAAAAGTGTTATCGTACATAATAATTTAATATAAAATCCCTCAAGCAAAATTTATTGTATAAGCCAGACATGTCAAATTTAATCGATTAAATTCTTAGCACTCGGGATATAATTATTGATTAAATAGATAGAACTTCTTCTTACTCCTTGTGTAAGTATTTAAAAAAAGTATTAAAACGTATTTTTTTGTCAGATGTCAGATGATATATCACAAGTTTAAATTACAGTTAGTAATCAAAAGAGAACGTGCATTTGACGGATAATATGAATTTAAAATTTCCGGGTTGAAGGGGAAAATGTCCGTTTCAACTCGTCACGTAACTATATCAAAAGTGTCGTGAATTCTGATTGATCTATCATTGTCATGTAACCATGGGAACAACACAAAAAGAATAAGTAATATTATATTATTTCTATATTACTGCATATCTTATATACATATTTTTCCCAGATTCCATTATTATTAAATTGTTGATAGTAATATTTTATGTAGTTATATTCATTTTATTTTTTCATCTGAACTTTGTAATGTTACCTGATACAACTCTGTGCTTTTCTCAGCTGTCAGCTATAAAAAATACTGTTCAAATATTTTCCAATAAATACATTTTTCTCTCTACCTGTACGAAAAGTAAAATTTTACTAACTTATTTTCGGACAAAAAATAACACTTTTGTGAAGGTTATCACTTTTCGTCCGCAAACTTTTTTTGTCCGCATACCTGTTTCCCACGCTAAGCCATCACTTTTCTTCCGCAAACCTTTTTCGTTCGCAAAGACTACTACGATTTAATAATTATTGTAATTGTGTGTACTACCCTTTTAGATCTATTATTAGTAAGGTAGACAGAAACAGAAAAATATAATATGCACCTCGGCAAACAATGCGGAATATAGCAGAGCTTTAGTTTGCTTACCGAAGCAAAGTCGGGGTAAAGCAAACAAGCGAATTTTTTGTCCTTTGTACATAAATAACTTGTATATTCTTGTTAACGTTATCCTGTATACACAGAAAAGAAAATGTCGATGTGCAAAGTAATATCTGTTTAGTGATATTGGTGTCTCAAATTAATTGGGAAGTTTTGGGCAAGGAAAAACTAACTTTCCATGTTAAACACCTATGGCCCGGGGTCCGTTTTTTAATTAACAGCCTGTATGTGTTTGAAACTACTATCTCAGATATTACTTGCGTTATTGAGAAAAAGTTTTCATCAATTTCAAAAATAGTTTTTTCTAACTCTTTATCCACACTTGTTCCAGAAATTTTTCATTCCAAAACTGTGCACTTCCTATCAACTTTACAACTGTTTAACTGCCTCACTAAAATCACTTTCTGCTTTACTACAACTACTTCACTGGAATCTTAGTTTAATCCTTATTATCTAAATATTAACTCATACAGTGACGTGGTACCTAAGTGATCTTAATAAAAATTTAGAATTAATATTAGGACTTTAAAAATAAAAATAATTAACTGATTAAGTTTCAAACAAGTGAAATGAATGAACTACACCTATCTTGTTTGGGTTAAGGTTAATAGTATCACGGTACCGCATCTTTAAACTAATATACTCGTAATTAGTGTTTCATTGAAAAAGATTCATAAGGGCACAATGTCCAGTAGAATGCCATAAACATTTTCCATTAACATACAATCAGCCCAATTCTGTAACCGAGTTACTACGCGAATAGTAACCATTTGATTTACTTTTGCTATAAACAAACTCATTCATAGTTACTTTGCACTATTTGGTATTCTGTAATTCGAAAGTCTTTACAAAGATTGTAATTTGCTAATATAAAAGTTCATATTCATAGCAAATGATGAAACATGGTAATGACGATGTAACATGTTACAACAATGAATATATTTCTGATAAAAATAAATAAGAAAATAGCTTACTCATATTTTATTACAAGAAATAAACTGTATATGATATAAATGTTTATAAGGGATAAAAAAAATCGTTTAGTCTTTTGGTTAAAAATATTATTTAACCTTTCAAGGGAGAATGCTTTAAAATAAATATAAGGATGCTCGCATCATTTCATTTGAACAAAGCATAAGATCTAAAGAAACCAAAGGTATAGAAAAGAGGTAAAAGATAGTGGTACAATCCCATGTAAAAGAAATAGTCGTATATGATTTTCACTGTGAAACAGGAGTCTCAAACTATAGTTTCGAGATGTGTAGTGCTACATTTTATATATTCGTTAATAAGAAAGAATCTCGTGTGGTAGTCTTAATCTGCACTTGCTAGTGTATTAGTGTTTTGTATAGGTACTCCGTAATCGTAGGTACTTCGAATAAAACAAATGGTTTATGAAATGAAATGAATTCAAAAGTTATAAAATTATAATTAGCTTCCAATCTTAACTATTATATCTAGCACTTTTATTAAACTTTTTATGTAGTTTATTCCACTATTCCACTTGACAATATATTTAATGCAATTAACAACTCAATATTTTTCCTTGAAATTTAAATAAAATATCTAACTAGCAAATACACTTTCCTATTTCGTTTCGGGACGTTACATTTTATAAATGACAAATTGTGAAAATAATTTCTGATGTATTCAACATTTCAGGTTAGATAAATCTTTAGAAACTATGGTACCTATTGCAGTACGCATGTGCAAATAGCAATGTGCTACTAATTTCACTTTAATAATAGTAACTGTCATTACAACATAACTTGCGTACGCTGTTATAATTTTTTGCTACAGAATAGGAACAAATTCAAAGTGCCTATCCAAGTCACTATGAAAGTTATATCATAGTATCGTAACTATGTAGTACCTAACATCCATAGGAACTAATTAAAGAATTGGGCTGACAGTCATGAGTTCATTACTAGGCAGAAACAATATAACTTTAAAAAAGTCATTTGTTCTGCGTTGTTAACAAAACTCGAGAAAAAAGTACATCTGCTCGATATGAAAAAAAAATAATAATTAGTGCACTATTGACGTATTCTTATTGTTAGTAGTAAAAACAAACCAGTTTGGTTAGGGTATGATCAAAATTATCAATGATTGAACGTATATTACAGTCAAAGATTTTTGCCTATCCCGCCACCTAAATTCGGATTTACAGTTAGACGAATATTTAACACTTAAATATCGATCAATATTTCACCGAGTAATTGGATTTGTTCTGAAGAAATATTTATTATAGATGTTTGTATTAAATTTTTTTCTTTGTACAGCTTTTGGAATTTCTAAAAATTTATTGCAAACATTTGTATTTATTATTTAATAACAAACGCACAAGAAAAAAGAATCAGAGCGCCATTCATGTTACAAATGGTTTTTCCCTGTAGTACAAATGAAAATTTATGACTAAATCACAATGCGCTAATGTGATTTACACCTTTTTACCTAGTTTCCCATTTTTTTACTTTGTGCTTTAGAATGTTTGAATATCTGAATAAAGAATCATTTATTACAGATTCATAGTCCTCATAATTCAAAGTGCAAATAAAAATTAAAAATGAAAAATTTCTTGAATAATTGTAATCTAGTTAGTGAAAAATGAATTATTGCTCAAGTTTGAACAGTTGAGTTTCTCTTCTTTCTTCCAATTATTTAATCAATAATACAATAATGAGCCCAAACGATATCTTTATTGTTTGAAATCTAGAAAAATATTAAAGAATTGAATTATTTAAATATATTGACAATTGAAAATCTTATGTGTATTTGCGAAGCACATGTGTACTTTATATGATATATGCTGCCATATTTAAATATTTTCCTATTTAGTGGTTAAGTGTGGCACTAAGATTTAAATTTGTCTTAAAAATATTAAACAAGTTATGCAATATTCTAAGACGCATTTGTTAAAAATGAATTTCTCAAACTAATACAGCGAGTATGCTACTTATATATATATATATATATATATATATATATATATATATATATATATATATATATATATATATATATATATACCGGGTGGAACATCATACCTGTGTACATAGGCGATTCATATGAGAAAAACAGTTTTTTCGTGCCCATTGCTCCCCAAATTATTTTAGACAAAAATGCTTCAAATAAATGTTGTAGAGCATAAAATTCTGCATCTAAATCAATAAACAGAATTACTTTTACATGCTTTGTAACGACACAAATTAAATAAGAAAATATTGAAAATTACGTTGAAAATATCAAATAGCCATGGAATTGAAACAAAAATAGAAACAAATAAATGTCTGACATTTGACAGATAAATAACTAATTTGACGGTAAAATATCAAAATGAATTCAGTTTATTCTAACGAAGAAAGGGTTTTTTTAATAAAAACTTTTTATAGTGGAAATTGTTTACGTATAGTTAGAGATTTATTCGCCGTGAAATTTCCAAATAGGCCAATTCCAAGCGCTACAACAATACGCGCGTATATTAAAAAATTTGAATCCACGGCAAGTGTTGCGGCGGAAAATAGTACAGGTAAATTTAAATTTGAATATTTTTTAAGAGATTTACAAACAAATCATATCTTTATTTATAGGAAATAAAAATAATCGCATTAATTTAGAAAACGAACAAAGAGTTCTGGAATTAATAAATTTTAATCCTAAATTAAGTTCAAGAATAATAGCGCAGGAATGTGAGATTGCTCATTCTACTGTATTGCGCATTCTTAAAAAACAAATACCACCCTTATAAGATGCAATGCCATCAAGACATTTCGCCCATTGATGAAGAAAGTAGGCGAGTTTTTTGTGAAGATATGCAAGAACGAGCAAATCGGGATCGTGATTTTCTTCCATCTATTTGCTTTACCGATGAGTGTACTTTTACATTAAACAATGAACCAAACGTTCAAAATGATAGGCACTGGGCTCTAGAAAATCCAAGATTAAATGTTACCACCAGAACGCAATATCCTCAAAAAATTAATATTTGGGCAGGCATTTTTAATAGCAATATTATTGGCAACTTAAATTCTGAAACATACTTAGAACTCTTGATTAATGAGATCGGCCCTGCATTAGACAGCGTAGCGCGCGAAAATCAGGAGGTTTGGTTTCAACAAGATGGCTGCCCAGCTCATTTCGGAGTAAGTGTTAGAGATTATTTAAACCAAGCATTTCCAAATCGCTGGATTGGTCGTGGTGGAACTTTAAATTGGCCAGCCAGATCTCCTGATTTAGCACCTTGCGACTTTTTTTTATAGGGTCATCTTAAATGTAAAATTTATAAGCAGCGCCACCCAAATATTAATTCATTGAGAGAAGCTATCATGGAGGAGAGCGCCTTAATCACAAATAGGCAGCTCGCTAATGTAAGAAATTCATTCTACAATAGACTTGGTTATTGCTTGGCTGAAAACGGAGGATTATTCGAATATTTGTTATAATAATAAATTGTAGTGATTATTTTATTCAGAGAATTACTGTTTGAAATTTGAATTGTAGTAGATAGGTCTTAATGTTTACATGAATTATTTCCAATTTAAAAAGATTTTCAATAAAAATCCTATAAAAAATAAATATTTCATTGAAATGTACAATTGTCGTAATAATAGGTATGGAGATTTTTGTATGAATTTAATTTACCTATTTATTTGTTTCTATTTTTGTTTCAATTCCATGGCTATTTGATATTTTCAACGTAATTTTCAATATTTTCTTATTTAATTTGTGTCGTTACAAAGCATGTAAAAGTAATTCTGTTTATTGATTTAGATGCAGAATTTTATGCTCTACAACATTTATTTGAAGCATTTTTGTCTAAAATAATTTGGGGAGCAATGGGCACGAAAAAACTGTTTTTCTCATATGAATCGCCTATGTACACAGGTATGATGTTCCACCCGGTATATATATATATATATATATATATATATATATGTATGTATGTAAAATATCTTACTGTACCTACTGCAAATTTGGAAAGAAATTCCAATAAAAATTAAAAAATTATAAATTAAAACAATCGAATTGAGTACTCATAGGTAATAAATATGAACCTAATGTCGTTCAAATGTATGTATTTCTTTAAGTATAAATAAAAAATCCATTAATAAATCGAAGATAATAGAAGCATCCCATGTTTTTTTGCCAATTATCTTTTTCAAGTGAATTTAAAATTATGCATTTATTTAAATATTATTTACACCCCGTAAATAATATTTAAATAAATGCATATAAGTTTCCAGTTTTAGAGTAATATATATATATATATATATATATATATATATATATATATATATATATATATATATATATATATATATTTGAGCTACGTATACATTTAATTTCATGGTATTGTCTCTTGCTGTCGAATAATATTTGAAATACATTATTTGATCTTTATGTGTTATCTTGAAAAGGTGTTAGAAAAAAAGTGACAATTCTAACTTAAATTCTTCTAATATTGAATATTTTTGTGAATATGTGCATAATATGACGTATGTTTTAGATTTTTTAAAAATACTTTTTTGGGATGACCACATATTTCATAAAATGAACAAAAAGCATAAAAATAATTTAAGGTTGTTGAATGCTCGGATGATTTTGATAAAAGTAATAGAACATACGCTCAAAAAAGAAAGCAGAACATAGTACAAAATTATTAAAATTAAATATTATACAAGCTAGTAGTACATTGAGTGCACGTTTCTAAGTAATAATTACAGTAAAAGATGATGCAACGTAATTTTTAAATGGGATCTGGTAATTTTTTTTCTGGGATGCACGATGAAAGAAAACAATTTACTAGAAATCAGTCAACTTTATTCTAGTTTCGACACCACATGTGTTTCCCCTTGAAGAAGACACATGTAGTGTCGAACCTAGCCGGGAATGAGAATAAGGTTGACTGATTTCCAGTAAATTGATTTTTTTTTGTAATTTTTAAAGTTAGTTATAAAAATTTCTGTAGTATCTTATTTCTGTCAGATGCTCCTTCAGACAGAATGTTGAAAATAAAATGTATTTGCAAGTATTTAATGGCACATAAATATTTTATATATATATATTTATAATAAATAATAAATAATAAATAATAAATAATAAATTATAAATAATAAATAATAAATAATAAATAATAAATAATAAATAATAAATAATAAATAATAAATAATAAATAATAAATAATAAATAATAAATAATAAATAATAAATAATAAATAATAAATAATAAATAATAAATAATAAATAATAAATAATAAATAATAAATAATAAATAATAAATAATAAATAATAAATAATAAATAATAAATAATAAATAATAAATAATAAATAATAAATAATAAATAATAAATAATAAATAATAAATAATAAATAATAAATAATAAATAATAAATAATAAATAATAAATAATAAATAATAAATAATAAATAATAAATAATAAATAATAAATAATAAATAATAAATAATAAATAATAAATAATAAATAATAAATAATAAATAATAAATAATAAATAATAAATAATAAATAATAAATAATAAATAATAAATAATAAATAATAAATAATAAATAATAAATAATAAATAATAAATAATAAATAATAAATAATAAATAATAAATAATAAATAATAAATAATAAATAATAAATAATAAATAATAAATAATAAATAATAAATAATAAATAATAAATAATAAATAATAAATAATAAATAATAAATAATAAATAATAAATAATAAATAATAAATAATAAATAATAAATAATAAATAATAAATAATAAATAATAAATAATAAATAATAAATAATAAATAATAAATAATAAATAATAAATAATAAATAATAAATAATAAATAATAAATAATAAATAATAAATAATAAATAATAAATAATAAATAATAAATAATAAATAATAAATAATAAATAATAAATAATAAATAATAAATAATAAATAATAAATAATAAATAATAAATAATAAATAATAAATAATAAATAATAAATAATAAATAATAAATAATAAATAATAAATAATAAATAATAAATAATAAATAATAAAGAATAAATAATAAATAATAAAGAATAAAGAATAAATAATAAATAATAAAGAATAAAGAATAAAGAATAAATAATAAATAATAAAGAATAAAGAATAAATAATAAAGAATAAAGAATAAAGAATAAAGAATAAATAATAAAGAATAAAGAATAAATAATAAAGAATAAAGAATAAAGAATAAAGAATAAATAATAAATAATAAAGAATAAAGAATAAAGAATAAAGAATAAAGAATAAATAATAAAGAATAAAGAATAAAGAATAAAGAATAAAGAATAAAGAATAAAGAATAAAGAATAAAGAATAAAGAATAAATAATAAAGAATAAAGAATAAAGAATAAAGAATAAAGAATAAAGAATAAAGAATAAAGAATAAAGAATAAAGAATAAAGAATAAAGAATAAAGAATAAAGAATAAAGAATAAAGAATAAAGAATAAAGAATAAAGAATAAAGAATAAAGAATAAAGAATAAAGAATAAAGAATAAAGAATAAAGAATAAAGAATAAAGAATAAAGAATAAAGAATAAAGAATAAAGAATAAAGAATAAAGAATAAAGAATAAAGAATAAAGAATAAAGAATAAAGAATAAAGAATAAAGAATAAAGAATAAAGAATAAAGAATAAAGAATAAAGAATAAAGAATAAAGAATAAAGAATAAAGAATAAAGAATAAAGAATAAAGAATAAAGAATAAAGAATAAAGAATAAAGAATAAATAATAAAGCTTTTGATCGAATTGATCACAATATCATTATCCAGAAATTACATTCATTCGGTTTATCTTATTCTCTAATTAATTTAATTTCCTCATATTTAAGTAATCGCCGTCTCTTTGTTCACTATCTCGGTTATGATTCATTCCCTTTTATTGCTTCTTCAGGAGTACCTCAAGGCTCCAATCTTGGCCCACTTCTGTTTCTCCTATTCATTAATGATTTACCGGCTTCTATTTCAAATCATAAACTTTTATATGCAGATGATCTAAAGATTTTCCGCTCAGTTTCAAATACCGCAGATTGTGATTCACTTCAACATGATCTTGATAAACTACTTGAATGGTGTGAAAAAAATAAATTACAACTCAATATTACAAAATGTAAAATTATGTCTTTTACAAGAAAACTTTCAACAATTAATTATTCCTATAATATATCAGGTATTTCGTTAAATCCTTGTCTTGAATTCAAAGATCTGGGTGTAGTATTCGATACAAAATTAAGTTTCAATGCTCACATAAAAAGTATTAGTTCCAGCGCTTATAAAATGCTCGGATTTATTATACGGAACTCAATGCATTTTACTACCATTGATTCAATACTCGGACTTTATTATGCTTTCGTACGTTCTAAACTTGAGTATTGCTCAATAGTTTGGAATCCGTTGTATGCTTCGAACATTAATTTATTAGAATCTATTCAGAAGAAATTTTTGCGCTATTTATATTTTAAAAAGAATAATGTGTACCCCGACTGTAACATATCATATGAACATTTATTACAATACTTTACTTTTGCTAAACTATCAGACCGCAGAAATAATTTCCAATTAATACATTTATTTAAACTACTGAATAATTTAATAGATGATCCTTTAACTTTAAATTTAATTAATTTTCGTGTTCCAGCATTCAACTCTAGAAACCATAATTCCTTCTTACCCACTCGTGCTCATAAAAACATCCTGTTACATTCGCCTCTGTACCATATGTACACCCTTCATAAAAGCATTGAGTCAAAAATTGACATTTTTCATGTCTCACTTAATAATTTTAAATCCTTCTTGCGCATTACAAGTAAATCAAACTGATTTCGAGTTATATTCCTATATCTTTATTTCATATTCTTTTATATATGCAAATATTGTTTATATCTAAATTGTTATTTTTGATGTTTATTAATGTACTCTTTTTCTGTATTATTGTACACTTATTCCTGTCCAAATAATTGGGTTCGCCTGTCTGGACATGGTATTATAAATAAATAAATAAATAAATAAATAAATAAAGAATAAAGAATAAAGAATAAAGAATAAAGAATAAAGAATAAAGAATAAAGAATAAAGAATAAAGAATAAAGAATAAAGAATAAAGAATAAAGAATAAAGAATAAAGAATAAAGAATAAAGAATAAAGAATAAAGAATAAAGAATAAAGAATAAAGAATAAAGAATAAAGAATAAAGAATAAAGAATAAAGAATAAAGAATAAAGAATAAAGAATAAAGAATAAAGAATAAAGAATAAAGAATAAAGAATAAAGAATAAAGAATAAAGAATAAAGAATAAAGAATAAAGAATAAAGAATAAAGAATAAAGAATAAAGAATAAAGAATAAAGAATAAAGAATAAAGAATAAAGAATAAAGAATAAAGAATAAAGAATAAAGAATAAAGAATAAAGAATAAAGAATAAAGAATAAAGAATAAAGAATAAAGAATAAAGAATAAAGAATAAAGAATAAAGAATAAAGAATAAAGAATAAAGAATAAAGAATAAAGAATAAAGAATAAAGAATAAAGAATAAAGAATAAAGAATAAAGAATAAAGAATAAAGAATAAAGAATAATGAATAATGAATAAAGAATAAAGAATAATGAATAAAGAATAAAGAATAAAGAATAAAGAATAAAGAATAAAGAATAAAGAATAAAGAATAAAGAATAAAGAATAAAGAATAAAGAATAAAGAATAAAGAATAAAGAATAAAGAATAAAGAATAAAGAATAAAGAATAAAGAATAAAGAATAAAGAATAAAGAATAAAGAATAAAGAATAAAGAATAAAGAATAAAGAATAAAGAATAAAGAATAAAGAATAAAGAATAAAGAATAAAGAATAAAGAATAAAGAATAAAGAATAAAGAATAAAGAATAAAGAATAAAGAATAAAGAATAAAGAATAAAGAATAAAGAATAAAGAATAAAGAATAAAGAATAAAGAATAAAGAATAAAGAATAAAGAATAAAGAATAAAGAATAAAGAATAAAGAATAAAGAATAAAGAATAAAGAATAAAGAATAAAGAATAAAGAATAAAGAATAAAGAATAAAGAATAAAGAATAAAGAATAAAGAATAAAGAATAAAGAATAAAGAATAAAGAATAAAGAATAAAGAATAAAGAATAAAGAATAAAGAATAAAGAATAAAGAATAAAGAATAAAGAATAAAGAATAAAGAATAAAGAATAAAGAATAAAGAATAAAGAATAAAGAATAAAGAATAAAGAATAAAGAATAAAGAATAAAGAATAAAGAATAAAGAATAAAGAATAAAGAATAAAGAATAAAGAATAAAGAATAAAGAATAAAGAATAAAGAATAAAGAATAAAGAATAAAGAATAAAGAATAAAGAATAAAGAATAAAGAATAAAGAATAAAGAATAAAGAATAAAGAATAAAGAATAAAGAATAAAGAATAAAGAATAAAGAATAAAGAATAAAGAATAAAGAATAAAGAATAAAGAATAAAGAATAAAGAATAAAGAATAAAGAATAAAGAATAAAGAATAAAGAATAAAGAATAAAGAATAAAGAATAAAGAATAAAGAATAAAGAATAAAGAATAAAGAATAAAGAATAAAGAATAAAGAATAAAGAATAAAGAATAAAGAATAAAGAATAAAGAATAAAGAATAAAGAATAAAGAATAAAGAATAAAGAATAAAGAATAAAGAATAAAGAATAAAGAATAAAGAATAAAGAATAAAGAATAAAGAATAAAGAATAAAGAATAAAGAATAAAGAATAAAGAATAAAGAATAAAGAATAAAGAATAAAGAATAAAGAATAAAGAATAAAGAATAAAGAATAAAGAATAAAGAATAAAGAATAAAGAATAAAGAATAAAGAATAAAGAATAAAGAATAAAGAATAAAGAATAAAGAATAAAGAATAAAGAATAAAGAATAAAGAATAAAGAATAAAGAATAAAGAATAAAGAATAAAGAATAAAGAATAAAGAATAAAGAATAAAGAATAAAGAATAAAGAATAAAGAATAAAGAATAAAGAATAAAGAATAAAGAATAAAGAATAAAGAATAAAGAATAAAGAATAAAGAATAAAGAATAAAGAATAAAGAATAAAGAATAAAGAATAAAGAATAAAGAATAAAGAATAAAGAATAAAGAATAAAGAATAAAGAATAAAGAATAAAGAATAAAGAATAAAGAATAAAGAATAAAGAATAAAGAATAAAGAATAAAGAATAAAGAATAAAGAATAAAGAATAAAGAATAAAGAATAAAGAATAAAGAATAAAGAATAAAGAATAAAGAATAAAGAATAAAGAATAAAGAATAAAGAATAAAGAATAAAGAATAAAGAATAAAGAATAAAGAATAAAGAATAAAGAATAAAGAATAAAGAATAAAGAATAAAGAATAAAGAATAAAGAATAAAGAATAAAGAATAAAGAATAAAGAATAAAGAATAAAGAATAAAGAATAAAGAATAAAGAATAAAGAATAAAGAATAAAGAATAAAGAATAAAGAATAAAGAATAAAGAATAAAGAATAAAGAATAAAGAATAAAGAATAAAGAATAAAGAATAAAGAATAAAGAATAAAGAATAAATAATAAATAATAAAGAATAAAGAATAAAGAATAAAGAATAAAGAATAAAGAATAAAGAATAAAGAATAAAGAATAAAGAATAAATAATAAATAATAAATAATAAATAATAAATAATAAATAATAAATAATAAATAATAAATAATAAATAATAAATAATAAATAATAAATAATTGTGAGCGCTATTCTTAACAATAATAACTTTTTGTTGTATTTTGTTCAGGGGTTATTTAATAAATTCTATACGCAATTAATGAGTATTATTGATTGCATCACCTTATCATTGGGACAGTAGCTTAGTATTATTGATTGCATCACCTTATCATTGGGACAGTAGCTTCGTGAACGTTGAGGAGAGTGGTGGGCTCTCTCTCAGCGTATTGTGTTTCAGGTGCCGATTGTGGACATTTTCAGAGAACAGCGTTTGTGAGTTGGTGCGATGCCATACTCAGAGGGTGTGATGTCCCAGCGTTTGTGAGTTGGTGCGATGCCATACTCAGAGGGTGTGATGCCCCAGCGTTTGTGAGTTGGTGCGATGCCATACTCAGAGGGTGTAATGCCCCAGCGTTTGTGAGTTGGTGCGATGCCATACTCAGAGGGTGTGATGCCCCAGCGTTTGTGAGTTGGTGCGATGCCATACTCAGAGGGTGTGATGCCCCAGCGTTTGTGAGTTGGTGCGATGCCATACTCGGAGGGTGTGATGCCCCCAGCGTTTGTGAGTTGGTGCGATGCCATACTCAGAGGGTGTGATGCCCCAGCGTTTGTGAGTTGGTTTGACGCCATGCTCGGGACGGGTGTGATGCTCGAAGTATCAAAACGAATGCGAGTAATGACTTTGCATTCCTGGAGGGTGTTGTTGCCCGTGTGTACGCTGATAACTGAATGATTGCGTAAGTCCTTAGGTCAATTAGCAATATGCTTGTTTGTTCTATTGAATTAATTACTATCTTGAAGTGTGAGGTAACAGTAATTAAAGACTACAATTAGTAGGCAGGCAGTTATTATGAATGGATCAGTATTGATTTGGACACGGAGGTGTACAGATCAGTGGCGAGTGTTAGTGCACTGCGAAGTCGTACAGTATCACTGTGAGATATTTACTGTGTTATTATTTGGGCCTAGCCTTGTGCTTACATTTCAGAAGTGGGATCGGAATCTTCGTGCTGCTCGTGAGAATAGCACTGCGAGTGCAGTTATATACGATGGATTCTTCCAAAGGATATCGTACTGAACCAAGAAATAGACGGCGCAGGCGATCTGCAAGCCGTAGCCATGATAGCTCGTCTAGTAGTACCTCTGAGTCTAGTGAAAGATCTAGACCACGGCGTAAACAACGACGACAACGTTCGGGTGAACGTCGGTTGGGTGAATTAACAGAAATTGTTAGCAATCTAACAAAAGTGGTGCAGAGCCAATCAAGGACGCCCAATCCCCAGCCGTCAACTTCACACGCGTTCCGTGGAGATGCCGTACCCCCGTTCTCACCCGAGGACGCAAACCAGGACATTGTGAAGTGGGTACGAAAGGTGGATGAGTTACGAGTGTTATTTGGTTGGTCTGAAGAGACTACAATATATTACGCACTGGGGAAGTTGAAGGGTCTGGCAGCCACATGGTACAGCGGACTGACCTCAGTCAATCACACATGGGAAACATGGAAGACTATGTTGAGTCGGGCGTTTCCCTGCCAAAGAGATTATTGCTCCCAATTAGAGGGAATGTTGCAGCGAAAGAAACGGCCAGAAGAGAGCATTGCTAGATATTTTTATGAAAAGAGCGCGATGGTCTCCGCTTGCAACATTAAAGGTAGAAATGCAGTGTCCTGCATAATAGGCGGCCTTGTAGACGAAAACCTCCGTTCTATAGCTAAGGCTGGAGATTACGGAACACCGGAAACACTGTATGAGTTCTTGCGAACTTGCAGAGAACAGCCAATATATAAACCGGATGCTCACCCGAATTCAAACAGGAAAATATCACATCATCGTCGACGGTTTCACCGCACACCGTATCACAGCCAGGATCGAAAGGAGCATCAACCAGAACCACAACGACGTACTAATGCTATTTGTTTTAGGTGTAAGGAGGTAGGACATTATGCTATTAATTGCCCAAAGAAGAGCGCACACCCGGAGAAAATAGCAGTAAAGAAACCAGCTAGCACCGCATTAGTTACCAATTCCACATCGGAGAGCTTAAACGAAAAATATTACGTAAACGCTTTGGTAAATGGCCAACATGTCAGAGGATATGTGGATTTTGGGAGCAGCTGTGTCACGATCACCGACGCACAGATTTACGAAGCGGCTATCATCAAATTCCAATAGCTGAGGAAAGTCGGTACTTAACATCATTCGTCACGCCGGATGGACAGTACGAATATAATAGGATACCATTCGGACTGGCCAACGCACCCAGCGTTTTCCAACGGCTAATGAACAAAGTCCTAGGATCCCTTCGTTATGATAGTGTAACGGTGTATCTTGATGACATATTGATCCCAAGCTCAACAGTCCAAGAAGGATTAAATCGGTTAGAGGAAGTTTTACAGGTGTTACAGGATGAAGGGCTGACACTGAAACTAGAAAAATGCAAGTTCCTAACCACGTCAGTCAATTATTTAGGATTTGAAATAGACCAAAACGGAATCAAACCTGGATCACATAAAATACGAGCGATATGTGAATTTCCCACACCAACAAACGTTCACAAAGTCCGCCAATTTTTAGGATTAACCACATATTTCAGACAATTTGTACCGAATTTTGCGAAAGTTGCTAGACCATTGCACATATTAACTAAGAAAACGCAACAATGGAAATGGGACGAAGAACAGATGAATGCTTTCCAAAAACTAAAAGATGTTTTGACACATCGGCCGGTTCTAGCAATATTCAACCCAGATGCAATTACTGAAGTCCACACAGATGCCAGTAAGTACGGCCTCGCTGGAATTCTGTTGCAGAAAAACAACGAAGGAAAATTGCAACCGATTGCGTACTACAGCCGCCAGACAACTCAAGCCAAACAAAAATACCACTCCTATGAATTAGAGGTATTGGCAGTTGTCAATTCGGTAAGAAAATTCAGAATTTATCTGCACGGACGAAAATTCACATTAGTGACAGATTGTAATGCCATTAAAACAGCGCACTCTAAGCGCGAGTTAATCCCTCGAATTGCACGATGGTGGCTTCAACTCGCTGAATTCGAATTTGAAGTCGAATACCGACCTGGACAGCGTATGGCTCATGTGGACGCAATGAGCAGGAATCCAGCAGTTTCAGAAACCGCACCAAAAGAGGTTGACATTTTGCATACTGAGAACTCCGACTGGTTCCTGGCAGGACAACTAGCTGACGTAAAATTACGACATTTCCACGACGTACTAAAACGCAACCCGGAATCAGACGTGGAAAAGAAAATTCACAAAGAATATAAACTCAAAGATAGTAAGATTTTCAGAGTTACAATGCAAGGAAATCGCCTAGTTGTGCCGCGAGGAATGAGGCGAGACATAGTGAGGTCCGCACACGATGAATTAGGACACTTTGCCACGGAGAAAACTCTCACTAAACTAATGGAAAATTACTGGTTTGAAGGAATGAGATCGTATGTATCCCGATATATCTCATGCTGTTTAGCATGCTTGTATAACAAGAAGCCTGCGGGATCTAAGCAAGGGTTCTTACACCCAATTGATAAAATAGGAATTCCTTTCCATACACTCCACATCGATCATTTGGGGCCGTTCGTTAAAAGCGCGCGCAAAAATGCATACCTTATTGTTGTAATCGATGCATTCACAAAATTCTTATTGATGAAAGCTGTGAAAACGACCCAAACGAAGGACGTTATGAAATTTATCAGTGAAATTATAAATACGTACGGCACACCGACTAGAATAATTTCCGACCGTGGGACAGCATTTACAGCGCTTAAATTTAAAGAATTCTGCAACAATATGGGAATTGTTCATGTTTTGAATGCTGTGGCCACCCCACGCGCTAACGGTCAGTGCGAACGCTATCATCGAACTATAATCTCTGCAATGAAAACTAGCACAGATGATGAAGAGAGATGGGACGACGTGATTCCCAAAATTCAGTTTGCAGTAAATAACACTGTTAACAAAGTTATAGGGAAGACTGCGAGTGAGCTGCTGTACGGTTACAAACCAAGAGCACCAACAGATGCTAAAATCACGGCGGAGTTGGAAATTGATCCCGCTAAAGATATCTCATCGTTACGCGAGGAAGCTTTACGCCGAATCATATCTGTGCAGGAAATCCAAAAGAAGATCTTCGACAAAAGACGCATCGAAGCAAAAGTATATCAAAAAGGGGACTTAGTACTTATCGAGAAGGCTAATGTCGCTACAGGATCAAGCCAGAAATTACTGCCGACTTTTGCTGGTCCATTTCTCGTTAGTACTGTTCTCCCAAATGACCGGTACGAAGTAATCGATATACCGGGGTCACAAAGGAGTCAACGTGCAAAATATAAAAACGTTGTCGCAGTTGACAGAATGCGACCATGGATTCCTGAAAACGGTTTGTCTGATACCGAGTCAGATAGTGATGTAATGAGTGAGCAGGAATGACCCAAACAGCATCCCTCCTCGAGGACGAGGAGATTGCAGGATGGCCGAATGTGAGCGCTATTCTTAACAATAATAACTTTTTGTTGTATTTTGTTCAGGGGTTATTTAATAAATTCTATACGCAATTAATGAGTATTATTGATTGCATCACCTTATCATTGGGACAGTAGCTTCGTGAACGTTGAGGAGAGTGGTGGGCTCTCTCTCAGCGTATTGTGTTTCAGGTGCCGATTGTGGACATTTTCAGAGAACAGCGTTTGTGAGTTGGTGCGATGCCATACTCAGAGGGTGTGATGTCCCAGCGTTTGTGAGTTGGTGCGATGCCATACTCAGAGGGTGTGATGCCCCAGCGTTTGTGAGTTGGTGCGATGCCATACTCAGAGGGTGTAATGCCCCAGCGTTTGTGAGTTGGTGCGATGCCATACTCAGAGGGTGTGATGCCCCAGCGTTTGTGAGTTGGTGCGATGCCATACTCAGAGGGTGTGATGCCCCAGCGTTTGTGAGTTGGTGCGATGCCATACTCGGAGGGTGTGATGCCCCCAGCGTTTGTGAGTTGGTGCGATGCCATACTCAGAGGGTGTGATGCCCCAGCGTTTGTGAGTTGGTTTGACGCCATGCTCGGGACGGGTGTGATGCTCGAAGTATCAAAACGAATGCGAGTAATGACTTTGCATTCCTGGAGGGTGTTGTTGCCCGTGTGTACGCTGATAACTGAATGATTGCGTAAGTCCTTAGGTCAATTAGCAATATGCTTGTTTGTTCTATTGAATTAATTACTATCTTGAAGTGTGAGGTAACAGTAATTAAAGACTACAATTAGTAGGCAGGCAGTTATTATGAATGGATCAGTATTGATTTGGACACGGAGGTGTACAGATCAGTGGCGAGTGTTAGTGCACTGCGAAGTCGTACAGTATCACTGTGAGATATTTACTGTGTTATTATTTGGGCCTAGCCTTGTGCTTACATAATAAATAATAAATAATAAATAATAAATAATAAATAATAAATAATAAATAATAAATAATAAATAATAAATAATAAATAATAAATAATAAATAATAAATAATAAATAATAAATAATAAATAATAAATAATAAATAATAAATAATAAATAATAAATAATAAATAATAAATAATAAATAATAAATAATAAATAATAAATAATAAATAATAAATAATAAATAATAAATAATAAATAATAAATAATAAATAATAAATAATAAATAATAAATAATAAATAATAAATAATAAATAATAAATAATAAATAATAAATAATAAATAATAAATAATAAATAATAAATAATAAATAATAAATAATAAATAATAAATAATAAATAATAAATAATAAATAATAAATAATAAAGAATAAAGAATAAATAATAAAGAATAAAGAATAAAGAATAAATAATAAATAATAAAGAATAAATAATAAAGAATAAAGAATAAAGAATAAATAATAAAGAATAAAGAATAAAGAATAAAGAATAAAGAATAAAGAATAAAGAATAAATAATAAAGAATAAAGAATAAAGAATAAAGAATAAAGAATAAAGAATAAAGAATAAAGAATAAATAATAATAAAGAATAAATAATAATAAAGAATAAATAATAATAAAGAATAAATAATAATAAAGAATAAATAATAATAAAGAATAAATAATAATAAAGAATAAATAATAATAAAGAATAAATAATAATAAAGAATAAATAATAATAAAGAATAAATAATAATAAAGAATAAATAATAATAAAGAATAAATAATAATAAAGAATAAATAATAATAAAGAATAAATAATAATAAAGAATAAATAATAATAAAGAATAAATAATAATAAAGAATAAATAATAATAAAGAATAAATAATAATAAAGAATAAATAATAATAAAGAATAAATAATAATAAAGAATAAATAATAATAAAGAATAAATAATAATAAAGAATAAATAATAATAAAGAATAAATAATAATAAAGAATAAATAATAATAAAGAATAAATAATAATAAAGAATAAATAATAATAAAGAATAAATAATAATAAAGAATAAATAATAATAAAGAATAAATAATAATAAAGAATAAATAATAATAAAGAATAAATAATAATAAAGAATAAATAATAATAAAGAATAAATAATAATAAAGAATAAATAATAATAAAGAATAAATAATAATAAAGAATAAATAATAATAAAGAATAAATAATAATAAAGAATAAATAATAATAAAGAATAAATAATAATAAAGAATAAATAATAATAAAGAATAAATAATAATAAAGAATAAATAATAATAAAGAATAAATAATAATAAAGAATAAATAATAATAAAGAATAAATAATAATAAAGAATAAATAATAATAAAGAATAAATAATAATAAAGAATAAATAATAATAAAGAATAAATAATAATAAAGAATAAATAATAATAAAGAATAAATAATAATAAAGAATAAATAATAATAAAGAATAAATAATAATAAAGAATAAATAATAATAAAGAATAAATAATAATAAAGAATAAATAATAATAAAGAATAAATAATAATAAAGAATAAATAATAATAAAGAATAAATAATAATAAAGAATAAATAATAATAAAGAATAAATAATAATAAAGAATAAATAATAATAAAGAATAAATAATAATAAAGAATAAATAATAATAAAGAATAAATAATAATAAAGAATAAATAATAATAAAGAATAAATAATAATAAAGAATAAATAATAATAAAGAATAAATAATAATAAAGAATAAATAATAATAAAGAATAAATAATAATAAAGAATAAATAATAATAAAGAATAAATAATAATAAAGAATAAATAATAATAAAGAATAAATAATAATAAAGAATAAATAATAATAAAGAATAAATAATAATAAAGAATAAATAATAATAAAGAATAAATAATAATAAAGAATAAATAATAATAAAGAATAAATAATAATAAAGAATAAATAATAATAAAGAATAAATAATAATAAAGAATAAATAATAATAAAGAATAAATAATAATAAAGAATAAATAATAATAAAGAATAAATAATAATAAAGAATAAATAATAATAAAGAATAAATAATAATAAAGAATAAATAATAATAAAGAATAAATAATAATAAAGAATAAATAATAATAAAGAATAAATAATAATAAAGAATAAATAATAATAAAGAATAAATAATAATAAAGAATAAATAATAATAAAGAATAAATAATAATAAAGAATAAATAATAATAAAGAATAAATAATAATAAAGAATAAATAATAATAAAGAATAAATAATAATAAAGAATAAATAATAATAAAGAATAAATAATAATAAAGAATAAATAATAATAAAGAATAAATAATAATAAAGAATAAATAATAATAAAGAATAAATAATAATAAAGAATAAATAATAATAAAGAATAAATAATAATAAAGAATAAATAATAATAAAGAATAAATAATAATAAAGAATAAATAATAATAAAGAATAAATAATAATAAAGAATAAATAATAATAAAGAATAAATAATAATAAAGAATAAATAATAATAAAGAATAAATAATAATAAAGAATAAATAATAATAAAGAATAAATAATAATAAAGAATAAATAATAATAAAGAATAAATAATAATAAAGAATAAATAATAATAAAGAATAAATAATAATAAAGAATAAATAATAATAAAGAATAAATAATAATAAAGAATAAATAATAATAAAGAATAAATAATAATAAAGAATAAATAATAATAAAGAATAAATAATAATAAAGAATAAATAATAATAAAGAATAAATAATAATAAAGAATAAATAATAATAAAGAATAAATAATAATAAAGAATAAATAATAATAAAGAATAAATAATAATAAAGAATAAATAATAATAAAGAATAAATAATAATAAAGAATAAATAATAATAAAGAATAAATAATAATGAAGAATAAATAATAATGAAGAATAAATAATAATGAAGAATAAATAATAATGAAGAATAAATAATAATGAAGAATAAATAATAATGAAGAATAAATAATAATGAAGAATAAATAATAATGAAGAATAAATAATAATGAAGAATAAATAATAATGAAGAATAAATAATAATGAAGAATAAATAATAATGAAGAATAAATAATAATGAAGAATAAATAATAATGAAGAATAAATAATAATGAAGAATAAATAATAATGAAGAATAAATAATAATGAAGAATAAATAATAATAAAGAATAAATAATAATGAAGAATAAATAATAATGAAGAATAAATAATAATAAAGAATAAATAATAATGAAGAATAAATAATAATAAAGAATAAATAATAATAAAGAATAAATAATAATAAAGAATAAATAATAATAAAGAATAAATAATAATAAAGAATAAATAATAATAAAGAATAAATAATAATAAAGAATAAATAATAATAAAGAAGAAATAATAATAAAGAATAAATAATAATAAAGAAGAAATAATAATAAAGAAGAAATAATAATAAAGAAGAAATAATAATAAAGAAGAAATAATAATAAAGAAGAAATAATAATAAAGAAGAAATAATAATAAAGAAGAAATAATAATAAAGAAGAAATAATAATAAAGAAGAAATAATAATAAAGAAGAAATAATAATAAAGAAGAAATAATAATAAAGAAGAAATAATAATAAAGAAGAAATAATAATAAAGAAGAAATAATAATAAAGAAGAAATAATAATAAAGAAGAAATAATAATAAAGAAGAAATAATAATAAAGAAGAAATAATAATAAAGAAGAAATAATAATAAAGAAGAAATAATAATAAAGAAGAAATAATAATAAAGAAGAAATAATAATAAAGAAGAAATAATAATAAAGAATAAATAATAATAAAGAATAAATAATAATAAAGAATAAAGAATAATAAAGAATAAAGAATAAATAATAAAGAATAAATAATAATAATAATAATAAATAATAATAATAATAAATAATTATAATAAATAATAATAAATGAATGACAAAAATAATAATAATAATTCTAACAATGCATCAGTTTACCAATTGTTTAAGATGAATTTTATAGTTATTTAAAGATGAAGTTTTTAAGAAATTTTGAATATCTTTGAATAATTTAGTCGTTCGATCAATGAGTTTCATTTCAGCTTCTTGTCTGAATGATGATATATGGTCAAATTTATGCACATTTTAAACGAAGCGGAGGCAAGAATTTTGAAAAAGAGTAATTCTATGCGTCTTGCTCAGTAAGCTTGGGAACGTAAACACGCACAACATTCTAATATTGGTATGGTGAGGGTATTAACTAATTAAATATTTGAAGTAGATGACAGAATGTGTCTATATTTATACATATGTTTAAGTTTAAATATTGCTGCAATTAACTTATTCTTGGTGTGTTTATTAAATTTTAAATCTTTATTCATATACAAACCAAGAGTCTTGACAGTTGAACTACAATTTATCTTTGTGCCATTTAAGTGTACAGAATGCTAAAGGGACTGTGTTCCGGTGGAAATCGTAAGAAGTTTTGATTTCTCAGTATTTATAATTAGGCCGTTGTTTTCAATCTACGTAGTTAGATTTTGTAAATCCATATTAAATTCACCAACCGCTTTCTCCCTTTCATTATACTTAAAAGTTTTTACAATGTTGGTATCATCAGCATTTAAATATGCCAAATAGTTTTTTTTTGAAACCGATGGCATGTCTGCCACAAAAATAATGAAAAGCAGAGGTCCCAATATACAACCGTGTGGAACATCACGTGATGATGGAAATAATGATGAAACAGAAGTCCTTTCATCAGATGTAATACTTACTGTAAAATATCTATTATGTAAATAATTACTGAAAAAAGTAATGGCATTTTCTGAAAAGTTGTAAAATTTTATTTTGACAAACAATAAATCGTAGTCCACCAAGTCAAAAGCATTTGTAAGATAAATTTGCGCAACCATACTTATATCATCTGCTCAAAAACACTTTTTTCTAAGATTTTACTAAGTACTGGCAAAATACTAGGCCTAAGATGGTCAAAAGTATTAGGATTGTTTATTTTGCCAATATGTTTAATAATATCAGATTTTCATGCATTTGGAACTATTCGTAGGCAAACAGGTCGCGACGTGTTTAATTACTTCTGGTTGCGTGAACCTTCTGTGTTCATTGTTATTATGTGGTCGAACATTCTAGAGCTTTTCTAGAAGGTAATGGCTGCGTAAGTTACTAGTATATTAGGATAGCTGTGAATGTGAATACTCGGTAGTGTTGAGTATTGGGAAGCTATAGTGTACAAGGACAGTAACGGCGAGTCGGGAAGTGAATACTCAGCTGTGGTGTTGAAGAATTTTGGTATACAAACAGTCGGTGAGACTGAGGCTGTGGAGGTTAGACAGAGAGTTACATAAATAGACAGGTAGTGTTGTGAAAGAGGAGACTTCTGTCAAAGCAGTTGAATATACAGATGCTGTTGAGTCAGTTGAGTATATAGACGCTGTGGAGGTCGGAAGGCGGACAGTTGAACGTGATATAAGTATATAGTGATATAAATATCGCGTAAACAGTCTACAAGAGTCTCTAACAGACCGGCAGTCTACGATTGGAACGCGTAGTAAAATAAATAATTTGTAATATCGTCGAAATAAACAGTAGTGTTAATTGGTTAAATAAATAGTGTTATCTAGTTAATTATAGTTTTAGTTTTAATTAGTTTTTATTCATTGTTTAATATTAGTGATAGATATTTTCATTATAGTTTAATGAAAACTTAATTTTAATTAATAATAATTGTCGAATATAAAAACAGGTATATCAACCATTATACTTACATAGTATTTATTCAATTTGTTTATCATTGCTATTTATACTTCGAATTTTGATGAACAATAAAATTGGCACAATATAAGTTTACTGTCAGTTTTGACATTACATAATAATTATTCAATTGATTTATTATTAGGAAATGAATATCTTACTTCAAATTTTGATAAATATTAAATTTTACGCGGTATAAGTTATACATACTGTCAGTTTTGATTTGTATGAATCACGCGATTTCATCCGGAACATGACGTCATCAATTCCCTCCTACCCTGGCGATTTGAACCATATGCTTACGATTGATGACGTGGGGATCCAGTCGTAGAAACAGATTTTATTTATATAATATGTAGTTCATAATTCCAAATTCAGTTTGACTTTAGTTTGAAATAACACTGCAACTAAATCTCCATTCATCTCCAAAGTTTAAATTCAAGCAAATTCAGGCACCTCCCTTTGATGTGTCTAAATATAATGTCATAATGCTTGTATTTTGATGAACTTCCCACAGTATGCAAGCCTCAGTTATTATGTCATTGATACCTCATTACCTCAATTAATTTCATGGAAATTAATCATTTATTAACATTATAAATGCAGTGTAGTATAAACTTTATCGCTTCTAGTCAATATATAATTTAAGTAATGAAATTCAGTGGCTCACAAAAATGTAACAATACCCAAATATACAGAATTTAATACACAGTGTTATTCGTACATGTATAGTTATAAATTATTTAAGACTTTTAACACATAATACTAATACTAACTTTTAATATTTAAAGGGGTAACCGTAGACTTGAATTAAAGTTTCTAGAAGCCTAGGCATTAATTTTATTAAATTAAATGTTACGGAAGGTGGAAATATTTCATATTCTTCAGTGAGATTTGTCCCGAGTTCTTAAATAACGTATGTAACATAAATTTTGAGAAAATTTTTACGCTCATAATAATTATTTTATATTATACCGTGTTAAAATTGGCAGAAAAAGTTTTGAAAAATATTAAACAAACTTGAAATACGCAAACATATCTATAGGTTAGTTGGACAAATAGCCAGAACGTGAAATTGTTAACGTTCTTGTTGATTATAATATTAGACAGATGACTGTTTACCGAACTATATTGTGAAAAAAGGGCAGTATGTATTAATTTACCAAAAAGTTGGCGACCCGAACTTTTGCTCCCAAATCGAATCAACGGGCTCATTCAAAGTTAGAACGTCATCGTGCAAATTAACTCGATAATTTACAATTTTAAAGATGATTGTTAGGAGAACTTTGTTGTCGAAAAAGAAACAATGAAACCAAATTGACTGCGGCCCACTCGGCCCAGCTTGAGCGAATCTCCAGATACTGCAGAGCCAACATTTAATGGAAAATATATACACAGAGAGAGAGAGAGAGAGAGAGAGAGAGAGAGAGAGACAGACAGAGAGAGAGAGAGAGAGAGAGAGACAGACAGAGAGAGAGAGAGAGACAGACAGAGAGAGAGAGAGAGAGAGAGAGAGAAAGGGATGGAGAAAGAAAGTATAATTCCCCAAATGTTTCTCAGGCAAAAGTGATTGAAGGCATTTCTTAATAGAAAATACAACTTGTTACCTCTCGCTAAGAGAGGTATTGGATTCATGCTAAAAATCGCATATCCATATTTTAGCGAATAGCAACGTTTTAAGGTCCCTAGAACCCGATTATAACATTTTTACGATGATGTCCGTATGTGTGTGTCTGGACGTGTGTGTGTGTGTGTGTGTGTGTGTGTGTGTGTGTGTGTGTGTGTGTGTGTGTGTGTGTGTGTGTGTGTGTGTGTGTGTGTGTGTGTGTGTGTTTGTGGATGTGTGTGTGTGTGTGTGGATGTGTGTGTGTGTGTGTGTGTGTGTGTGTGTGTGTGTGTGTGGATGTGTGTGTGGATGTGTGGATGTTGGATCCACGATTTCTCAAATACTATAAGACTTAAGACATTTTTAACTACGGATTCCTCAATCTAACAATAATGGGAAGAGTTGATTAAGTTTTGGTAACGATTGGACAATCGGAAGTAGTAGTTACAAGAAAAAATCATCTAAATATTATTTATCAAAAATTTATGTAAATACTTATATTAAAGAACGTTAAATTCTTTATTCGATAAATATAAATTCATTATTATATCTTCTATAGATTTAGAGATAAAGAAATGCATATAAAATAAATTGATGTAAAAATTCTCAGATCAAACTACTTCAAGGCAAGAAATTCAAATGTTTGTAATTGACACATCACTGTCAAAAATATTTGTATGCCACTATCAAAAAAATTTGTATATCATTATGAAGACTATGAAAATAAAAAAAGGCAACAACGCAAAAGAATATACGTAAAAAAGAATACAAAAGGAATTTGCGAAAAAATGACGAATATAAAAAAAGAAAAGGAAAGTAGAAAAAGAAAATTACAGGATATTGAATATAAAAAAAATGTATGTATTGTACATAATTTATATTCAAATATCCCATAGATTTTGCAAATATATGTGAGAATTATTTTGTAGTGAGAATATATGTATTTGTATTTTATGCGTACAACCGGGTAAAATATCTGGCGAGAAGTTATGTGTTGGCCAGATTTTTACTAATAAAATATTACAAACATTGCAAAAATACACAAAAAAGTTACTCTTGCTACAACTTGATAAAAGCAGTAGTTTTTTAGTTATTTAATTTTTTTTAAATCAGTGTCTAATTAAATAAAAAATAGGTAAAAACTAGTTACTGATTAAATTCATATAAATTCATTCTTGGACACACAACTATACCATTACCTTTGCAAATATTCATAACGAAACACCAAATCTGCACGAAACTTTTTCATTTTTTTGTTAATCAATAGAGAAATTTATCAATAAGATAAAAAACAGTACTTATAAACAGATTTTGTTCTTATTTCTTTATGTTCTATTTTCTGAGGCTATAAGGTAACTTGATTTTATTTGAACTGTAAAGAGGCTGCTGCTCGAAATTAAATTTTTTCAGACTAATTTTTTGTGAAAAAGTGTAAAATAAAATAGTAATATGTTATTAAAATATGTCAATTTATCGACATGAGCCAGATGAGAATGGCTTATTCTCATCTCCCTTGTAGTAGTCAGACAGTTATCAGTAATAATTAAAGATACAAGTACAAGTATTTGATCGTTTTGCCGGAATCATGTCTAATTTTATAAATGAACAGCGCATTAATCTGAAATTCTTTATAAAATTGAAAAAATCTCCAAGTAAGTGTTTGAAACTGTTGACGGATGTGTACGGACAAAATAACGATGAAAACCAATAGAAGTTACATGGTGCCAAATCCGGCAAGTAAGGTGAATATTACTATACAATAATTTTCTCCTCAGCCAGAAACTGCTTTACAGCCAGTGCTTTGTGGGCAGGAACATTGTCCCGGTGTACAAGTACGACAGATATTGCAAGACCAATTAGGCATGGACGAAGTTTGTGCCAAAATGGTACCAGAAAACCTCAGCCAGGGACAGAAATATATCCGGAAACAGATTTGCAGTGAGGTTGCCTCTACAGAACCTGACTTGCCGAAAAAGATAATTAGATAAAACATAGATTTTCCAGTACCATCCGGAAACCAAGAAGCAATCAGTGCACTGGAAAACTACCACGTCACCGAGAATATTATCGGCAGATCGGTATTCTTAGCTACTATGAGAAAGAGAACGAAGGGACTTGATTCCTCGAAAGAATTTTCATTGTGTTATTCGCAGAGTTACAATGATATATGTCACCTTCAATCAATATGTACACATAGGTACTATAAATTCTGAGAATAATATACTTGGCGCATTTAATCTTTATTAGAAAATGGTAATTGTAGTAAAAAAAATCAGATTCAGTCTTGTGGTGGTATACTGCATGGTATAATGATCAAAATACATTTCCTGCTATAAGCTACAGGCAGCTTTTTATTTAAATTTTAATAAAAAAACATTATGGTTATTCTGTTTTAGAGAAAAACGTATATGATTTCTTTCTTTTAGCCTCTGAAATGTATAGCCGGAATGGTAATTCTGATTTTTAAACCGTTGTTGAGGAGTCATAAGGCTTGGACAGTGAAAGTGCTAGCCTGTAGCCTGTCTCGCCCTTCAATATTTCGTAAATAGGGGTGTATACTCTGTAGAAGTGGGGGTACTTGCCGGCCCAACCCATTGCCTTCTTCGTCTCCCACGTCGCGGGCAAGCTTACCTAACCGTGAAAGTAACAGCAGCCTCTTAACAAACCTTGTTCACTGAACCAATGTTTTAATACTACTGTGCGTTGACGCTCGAAATGTGCAAATCGCCTATAGGTATAGTCAAAATGTAATGTTGTTTCAAATTATACACGAGTTTTATATACCATGATTTAATATATTTTACAAGAAAATTTGTTTATAGCTTCGTGTAAAGTAGTACTTCGGTTTATCAATTTTACAAAACATCTAGTATGTCGTTCTCATTAATATAAAAGTCTTAAATTCCAAATTTGAAGAGTTTTGGATTGTATCAATTTATTTTTCACGAAAATCTGTTCAGAGCTTTAAATAAAGTATAACTTCCGGTTTACCAATTCTAGCCAAAATCTAATATGTTGCTTCCCTTTATATAAAAGTCTTAAATACTAAATTTGACAAGTTTTGGTATATATCATATATTTTCATGAAAATCTGCTCACAGCTTAAAGTAAAGTATCACTTCCGGTTTATCAATTTAAAAAAAATGTCGTTCTTATTACTATAAAAATCTTAAATACCAAATTTGAAAAGTTTTGGAATATATCAATATATTATTCACGAAAATATGTTGAGAGCTTCAAGTAAAGTATCACTTCTGGTTTATTAATTTTTTAGCTAGAATCTAACACTTTGTCCCCCTAATTTAAAAGTCTTAAATACAAAAATTTTAAATTTTTGAATTATATTTTAATATAGTGTTTCATTAACAACTGTTATGGGCTTCTTGTAAAGTATCACTTCTGGTTATCCAATTTTACCCAAAATATAATCTACTATTTATATGAATGCAGAAAGCTTAAATACGGAAAATAGAAATATTTGTAAGTTTGTTATAAGAGTTATCGTGGAAGAAAAAATCGTCACATACATACACACACACAAACACACACCAACACACACCACACACACATGCACGCACGCACACGCACGCAATCGCTCACACACACACAAACACACGAACACGAAGACAAGAACACACGAACACACAAACACACAAACACACAAACACACAAACACACAAATACACAAACACACAAACACAAACACACACGCACACACGCGCGCGCACACACACACACACACACACACACACACACCATCGTAAAGATAATAAAAATTATGTTGTGGGGACCCTAATTCGTGCTTATTCACTGAAAACTCACCATCGAATTTTTGAACCGATAACATTACTTCCCTTACCTACGGTATGACGGGAGGTAAAAACGGGAAACTTGAAAATTTCCATATATTTTCAGATTAAAGATATTAGATTATGTGGAAACTATATTAAATTACAGTTTTTAATTATCTACGTACGGAAATTTTTGAAACTAGCTAAAAAAATGAATGTTTCATAAAGATAATAAAGCAACCCAAGTGACACCACCGCTTTCTTCTACAACCACTGCTAATCTATGTTACTTCACACATTTTATAGCTCAAGCCCTAGATAATCGGAAACAAGTTGACGTTATATACACAAACTTCGCAAAAGCGATCGATAAAATTGACCATGCTACACTGATTAATAAATTACGTACTTTTTCATTGTCATATAATACAATAAAACTATTACTTTCCTACCTTACTAATAGGTAACTGTCAGTACAAATTAATGCTTTTAACTCGTCCAATTTTATTTCCACCTCAGGAGTACCTCAAGGGTCTAATTTAGGGCCTCTCTTATTCCTTATTTTTATCAATGATATTACGAACGTCATACATATTGATAAACTATTGTTTGCAGATGATTTGAAAATATTTCGCACAATTGATGATTTCAGTGATTGTTCAGAACTACAAGCAGATTTAAACAATATTTTTAATTGGTGTCAGACAAATAAACTGCATTTAAACGTTGAAAAATGTTAAATAATGTGTTTTACTCGGAAAACACAAGCCTTACAATTTAAGTACAACATTAATAATACAAATTTACAAAATGGCAATGAAACTACTGCTTTGTGTATTAGATTTTACGTTGCAAAACTTCGCTATGCATGTTTAAGTTCTTTAGGATTCATTGTGAGAAATACGCAAGATTACACCAACTTGCAACCTATTTTGAAATTATATTTTGCTTTTGTCCGCTCTAAATTGGATTATTGTGCCTTAATTTCGTATCTTTTTTATGAAAATCAAATCACTTCTATTGAAAGTATCCAGAAAAGATTTTTGAAGTATTTATATTACAAAAAAATAAATTATTATCCATATCGTGGTTTTCCATATAATATATTACTGCAAATATTTAATTTTGATACATTGCAAGTTCGTAGACACGAAATCGCTTTAATTCATTTGTATAAGTTAATAAATGGGCTAATTGAAGACTGTCCATCACTTTCTCAATTGTATTTCAAGGTACCATCTTTTAAAACCAGAAGCCTTGCTCCTTTTTATCTTCCTGCTCCACATACTAATATATTTTACAAATCTCCTATTTATATTATGTGTTCTTTGTATTACCTGCATCTGCATCCCTCAGTAGACATTTTTCATAATACATTTGTATATGAACTTAAGTTAGTAGCATCGGAATCGACCTAGCATAGAATTTACTTGCTCGCACTTTCATATTTGTATTTACACCTACCTACATGATTATGTTATTAAATTTATTTTTATATTGTTCTATTTTTGTATTTCCCTGTTCTATAATTGGGCGTCAGCCTGTTGAACAATGTATATTAATAAATAAGATACCGAATAAAAATTATTGTTTAAACGTTTTTTTACATATCTTTCATAATAAGCGATATACGAAGTATTTTCAAAATTAGCGAACAAATTTTAGCCTGTAACTAAAAAACAAAAGATAATTGAAAATTTCTATGGTGACTATTAATTTTATCTCAAAAAATTGAAATGATGTGCAACTGGTTTTGCTGTATCAAACAAATTCAACGAATTACGTTTAAAGATCTCCCGTTTTTTTTTTTTTTTTTTTTGACGGTCATTGTATTTTTAGTGAAGACGTATATTTTCTCGTTTAATCTATCACTCTTAGATGTGAAAGCTGTGTCTGCTAGTTCTGAGAAAAAAGAAATATATAATCTATTAAGCCGGTCATTGTAACTCAGATGAAACCAGACATAGAAAAAGTAATATCATGATACCATGATGAATTTAGCTGCACGGATTTATTTCATGAGTGACTGACATACAGTATTAATTTCGTAGTCTAATATTAATTTCCAAAAAGAAAAGATAATTCCTTTAGATTATAAGATAATTTGTTAGTCAAAAATTTGTTTATAAATTCTCTTGTTACTTCTGTTTCTTCTTTTATATATCAAAACAAATACGAGTATGTGTTTGACAATGTATGAATTTATTGAACGTGTGTTGTTTAATTAGTGACTGCTGGACCAGGTCTAGGTTTTTTTTATATGTATTGAAAAAATCACCGATAAAAAAGATACATGCTGACAGATATTCGTTCTTGATTAAAATAAATGGCTTTTCAATAAATACACTGCCTTTTTTAATTAAATGGTTCATAAAGTGGTTCATAATTTTTACAAGTCTGATTTAACGAACATATAAAAACGATTTTATTAGCTTCATAAAAGGTATGTGTAGTAAGTATGTAGTAGGTTTCTTATTGAATAATTAATTATTTAAGATGTACTGAAAGAACGATTTAGATTGAGTAGCCTAATAAATTATCAAAAAGACTAGCTGTAACCTTTGCAAATATTTGCAAAAAACAATATTAGGAGTGTACCAGTTTGTAAACTTATAGTTAACTGTATACTGGGAAATGAAATTATTTGACAGATAAAATATACAAATCTTTTTACGGTTGTTGCGCTATTACCTAGTAATGCGATTTTATTGTACACATCAATTTTATTCATTATTGCAGTCTATGAGGGAACAATGTTTTTAATTTTAAATTTAATTTTTTAGTCGTTTTACCAATATGTTTCATCCAGGTTAAAAAATTATTATATTACGAAATATCTTTAATTTATTTTGCTTAATATTATTAAATTACTTACCATACGTGAATTAATGAATTAACTATTATATTCAGTCTGTATCCAGCTACCGACATATGAACATCGGGAGACGAGATAAGACAAAGCCGAATTGAGTGATATTAGTGAGTGATATATATTAAGTGTAAATGGATAGTGGGCAGTACGGGGAAGGTGGGGAACCACCTTCTTTAAACACAGTTGGATCAACCATCACAACAGCTCTAAACACACTTATTTACTCGGACATGGACGTAGAAGGTTTGGCAACTGATTCCAATACAAATACTTCGCAACAGAACACAAGTAAGACAAAATCTGCAATCAAACCTAACTTAAAATCACCCATGAAAGCAAACAATAACATAAAAACCAAAACTAACCCGACATTACAACGTATCATACCTCAAATCATCACTAACGAATTTTTACAAACTCACCTTACTCCGCCCATGGATTTAACATTCAACAGTTCATTAACACAAACAAATTCGCCCGTGCAAACACATTCAGGTAGCAATCAAAAAATCACAGACACACAAATACATACACAACAAAATATCGGAGGAGTAAATAGCCACAGTAATTATCAAATTACTAATACTTCTTATAACACACCAGTATCATCAGAAACATACAACTTTGAATCTAATAAAATTCGCAGAAAGGTTTAGAAACAGAATTAAACACAGTCAATCTGAAACTAAAAAATCGATTTAACGTCGGTAGTACAGGACCGTATTATGTCTATGTAGAATCACTAGAAAAAAATATAGGGAAATTGCATCCTATGGCTATTGGCAAAAAAATGTTAACAACAATTCATGACAGTAAAAATAAAATTATAGACATTTCTAGTCTAGGGAAAAACAGAATAAAAATGCAATCAGCGGATCCAATATATGCAAATAAACTTGTAACAAACGAATTTTTCCAAAAAAACAAATTGGTAGCCTATATTCCTACGCACTTAGTGCAGCGAAAAGGAGTAATTAAATATGTGGAAATGTCTGTAACGATGGATGAAATCAAAAGGGACATAGACGTGTCAATATTAGAAGCAAACAGAATCATGCGATATGACAAAATTTAAAAAAGTCAAATACCAACTCAATCATTAATACTAACTTTCGCAGGTCAGGAATTACCTCAATATATCTACTTCAATAGAGTACGATGCGAAGTACAGCCCTACATATATAGGGTCGTACAATGCTACAAATGCTTAATATATGGGCATTCCAAAAACCAGTGCCGTAGTAACCCACGATGTAACAGCTGCCAACAACAACATTTTTCTCATGAATGTGAAAGTACAAATGAACCAGTCTGCATACACTGCGGAGGGAACCACAAATACACGGACCATAAATGCCCGGAATACCAATTTCAGACCGAAATAAAAAAAATTAATGGCCATCGAAAATATAAGCTATATTGAAGCCTCTAAAAAAATAAAGCATAATTCTTACGCAGACGTCCTACGGCGAGAAAAGAAAACGTTTACTGTGAGTCTGATTATCCACCGCTCAAAATTACACATAACACAAATCACAAACAACACCCTAACTCAGAAATTAACCTGCACGAAAGATTTAATTTAAACCAAACACCAACAACATCTTTTAAAATTACAAAATATATCCCAACAAAACAAAAAACATTTGCCTCTAGAAATACTTTCCCTACCGTTAATAACCAACCCTTAAGTAACCCCCCGGCGATGGCTAAAAATCCATATTCCCCCCGCTATCATAAAATAAACAACATTGAACAATTCATAGACAATATTTCTAAAATTATACTTAATATTTTAGCAGATAGAAACGTTAATGATTTCAACCAACTTAAAGAATTAATCTACGAAAACTTACAAAACAGTACAATCGATTTATTAATATAACAAAATGGAAAATAAAATGCATATTCTTCAATGGAACTGCCGATCAATAAAACCTAAAAAAGCGTACTTAGAGAGATTCTTATCCACTGAAAAAATTTTAGCTGCCTGCATTCAGGAAACGTGGCTAATGGAAACCGAAACAATAAATATAAATGGTTATAACATTATTAGAAATGATAGGTATGATGGCTATAGAGGATCCGCCATTCTAGTTAAAAAACATATACCCTTCCAAATTATTCACATTAATAATCCCATTCCCAATAAATTACAGATAAGTGCTATCAAAATTAATATTAATAAAGAAAAAATAACACTTGTTTCAGTATATGCTCTACAAAACCCACCAATAACTCATAATATGTGGATCTCAATCTTACAAGGCATTCCGGCTCCCTACTTTTTATTGGGAGATTTTAACGCACATCATCAAAGCTGGGGCAACACATCTAATAATAATTCTGGACTAGAATTAGATGAATGTATAAATCAACTGAACCTCACTATTTTAAATGATGGATCACCTACTCTTCTCATAAGCCCTTCACTAAACAAATCTGCAATAGATATAAGCTTCTGTACTTCCTCTCTGTCCACCAGATCTTCATGGAAAACTTTTCCAGACAGCATAACCTCCAACCATTTTCCAATTGTTGTAGAATTGCAAACTTACACATCAGAAAGTATTACTTACTATCCAAAAACACAGTGGAATACCAAAAGAGCAAACTGGCGCAAATATACCCAAATGACTGAAATGCTTGCTCAAGAACATAACCAAAACAAATACACAGATATTAATGAAGAATACAACGCATTCATACATCTGATAAATGAATCTGCAAAAGTTTCTATACCTCCAGCGAAACCAAACGCTGCATGCAAACATTATAGACAACAAACAAGCCATGAAAACTATATAGAATGCAAGCGTCAAACCGCAAGAGCTCACAGATTATATAAAATTAAAAAAAGACAACACTGGATTAATTTCTGCAATAGTTTAAACGAAGACACACCCATATCGTCTGTATGGGATAAAATAAAAAATTTGACAAACAGAAAAGGTACCAATACTCCCAAGTTAAGCAGTGAAGAGCGTTCTGAAATCTATAGTAATTTACTGCATAGTTTATCACCGGAAACACCTTTCCAGGAATATGATCAAAAGCAAAAACACGAAGAAGAAACCCTTATTTCTGTTCCATTTTCAGAAAAAGAACTGGAATCAGTACTTAACAACAAAATAAATACCTCACCTGGTCGAGATTCGATATACTACCCGATGCTACAAAATCTCTCTAATACGGCAAAAACTATTCTTTTAAACCTATTTAGCAAAATCCTTATAAAGGGTAATATACCCGAAGAATGGAGAGATCAAATCATAGTACCAATTTTGAAGCCAAACAAAGACCCGTTTTATACAGCCTCCTACAGACCTATAGCTCTCTTATCCTGTGTCAGAAAAACCCTGGAAAGAATGTTAAAAAATCGTTTGGAATGGTGGACTGAAAACAATGGAACTTTATCAGGCTACCAGAATGGCTTTAGAAAAGGAAGATCCACACTCGACAATCTCTCGATACTTACAACAGATATACAAAATTCATTTACCAACAATCACTACTTAACTGCTATATTTATTGACATAAAAGGGGCTTTCGACAATGTCGATATAAACATATTAACCGAAAAAATGTACGAACTGAAAATACCTCTAAAATTAATAAAAGTTATCTACGAGCTAATTAAAACAAGAACAATTTTCATAAGAGATGACAATAATTTTATAAGACCACGAATTACACACGTTGGATTACCACAAGGATCGATTTTAAGTCCTATTCTTTTCAACATTTACATACACAGCATCCATAAACATTTTTCGCATAGTATCAAATCACTTAGTTACGCGGACGATATGGTTCTATATACTCACTCAAATAAACTATCAGAATGCCAAACCGAACTTTACAATGCGGTCTCTAAATTAGAAACCTGGCTGTTTAAACATGGATTAGAACTTTCTCCTCAAAAAACAACAGCCGTAATCTTTACGAGACGGAGAACAACCTCTCTACCGACCCAAATTACATTAGGTTCGTACACATACGAAGTTAAATCAAAGATTAAATTTTTAGGTATGCTATTTGATGCCAACTTAAAATGGTTATACCATATAAGGTACTTAATCTCGAAATCGGAAAAAGCAATAAACATTCTAAGAACAACATGTAAATTCAGCTGGGGCGCAGATCCTGCAACAGCTCTAATTCTATACAAATCCATAGTTAGATCCCGATTGGACTACGACTGCTTTTTGTACAGATCAGCCACAGAAATGGCTCTTGCAAGTCTAGAGAAATTACAAAACAAATGTTTACGACTCTGTATTAAAGCTCTTCCCTCTACACCTGTACACTGCTTGCAAGCAGAAACAGGAGTAAGTCCTTTACACATCAGAACTACCATATTAGCAGATAGATACTATATAGACCGCGCAATATTAAAAACTCATCCATTACATACATCACTCAATATACTAACATGCGAATATTTAGTAAATAGGTATTGGAACAAAAAAACTACTCCACCACTGGTTAACTCTTACATAAACATCAATAATCAAAATTCCTCAACCGAAACCCACAATATCCATCCATGTTGTCAGTATAAATATAATCTATCATTAACCAACAACTATGCCGATCATACAATAAAGCTAATACCAAGCGAGATAAGTAACAATATAATAGCAAACATTATATTTCGACACAATTATGAACAGCAATTCCCAAAATCATATGAGATATATACGGATGGGTCCAAATCGAATTTTGGAGTTGGATGCTCTTTCTATGACCCTCAGGCAGACTACTCGGAAATTTATAGGCTACCGCATTTATATTCTATATATAATGCAGAAATGTTGGCCATTGAAAAAAGTTTAGAATATGTTCTCCATAAAAATTTCGAGCAATGTGTTATAATGTGTGATAATCAAAGCGTCGTGAAAAAATTGAACAACCCTGGTTTAATCAGTAATAATAATGAAGCAATATATGCTATTATACAACTATGCAATCAAATTGAATTTACGAAAAGAAAAATTAAAATCATTTGGGTAAAAGGACACAGCGGTATCACCGGTAACAATAAAGCAGATGAACTCGCTAAAAACGCAAGTAAAGAAGGAACAATTCTGACAATACCTACCATAGGATCCGACATTAAAACGAAAATACTAAACCAACACTTAGAGGAATGGCAACGTCAGTACACTGAAATCAGCTCCTTGAAAGGTAATTTCTATTACAGAATTAACCAAAAGATTCCCAAGAAACCATGGTTTACAAATACCACTCTTACAAGGAAAGAGATAATTCAAATCTGCAGATTAAAATTCAACCACAATATTACGCCAGCTCATCTATTTAAAATTAATATTCTGGAATCTCCAAACTGCACCTGCTCTTCCGACATAGAAACCAAAATAGCTGATAGCAATCATCTGATACTTCAATGCCCATTATATGCTCAACAGCAAAAAGAATTATATAACGAACTAGTAAAACTCAAGGTAGCATTACCAACCTCAGTCCCCATTTTATTAGCTGAAAACAAGAAACGAATCTACGAAATCATTTCAAGATATTTAAATAATACCAAAATAAGAATATAAGCCCTCTATATACACTTACCGACATGCATCTACATTTTTCACCGCAGTAACAATCTCCAGCCTCTAATGTAACCCACTCCAAGATCTTACTCCAGTTTGTTTAAAACCTAAAAGCCGTGACGGATCTCACAGGCAATCTTTGTCCTATCTTGTGTCCTTTGTCAGACATTCATACCACATAGACACTAACAAATTGTCATTGGCTAATCGGCATCGTATCGAAAGCCAGGGGGGTTAAAAAAACTATTATATTGTTACGAATTGTGGGTAATAATAACTACATGTATATTTAAATAAAAACAAGAACTTTTATATATCACATACAACTCAAGTAAAACACAATATAAATATAGAATTTGGACGTCAAACATATCAAAAATCTTGACACCTGCTTAGTCTCCAGTTTTTCATGGCCTCCATTTTCTTTCTTGTTTCCATGGATATTGTTTCCATAACAATATATGTTAATTGTTGAGGGGATAAATTCCTTGTTAGTATGTAACTGAAGTTGACCTATTTATCTGTCAGTTTAAGGTTACTTTATGATTAAAACTTTGAATGTTTTAAAGCAATTAAAAGGTATCTACTAGTTAAATTATTTAAGCTTCCGTTTATATACCAGCCTTAAATAATACAAAATATAATTTTTGCAGCATATTTTACTTTTTACATTTATTTACTCTATTCCATTCTCATTCACAACTTGTCAATCGGTGCTGCCATCTCTTGCCTAATTCACGGTACTTAAGTGAAAACTTTAAGGCCTTATTTAAAATAGACGGAATCGAAAATCGTAATATTTTATAATTTTGTGCACATCTACATGGTCAGAGTTTTAATTTAAAAAAGAATAATCAAAATCGGTTCGCTAGAAGTCCATAACTGTAGCTTAACATAAAAAAATGTTTATGCCGCCCAGTAAAAGTACATTTTTTGGACTAGATACGCAATATAAAGCGTTAATTTTAAGTGAGCCACCATTTTTGCTCAACGACTTAACATAAACAACAGGTTTCAAATTTGAAATGCACAAATTAGAGAGACGGTAATACAAAATAAATAAATGTGAATTCTTATGAGAACCTACATTTCTAGGGTTAGGCCAATGGAGCAATGGGTGAGTACACGCCGTGATTGTAGTTGTGGTGCTCCTAAATTGTTCCAAGTCTCGCCAGATGAGAGATATGGAAGAAACATGACGATGATGGATGACGATAATGGCTTCAGAACTCCAATAATATAAGCACGTGTGAATGTTGAGAATAACATTAACTACAATAAGGATTATAATCTAGTTGTATTTTAGATTTAATCCGAAATATAACATTAAGGTAGTAAAAGTAAATTATAAAAGAAAAAAGGACGGTAATAGCTATTTATGTCATTAGGCCAGTAGTGAAACATTTACGGGCGAGTTAGTACATCACGGGTCGAGCCCGGTAGGGCGAGATATGTGAACTAGCGAGACCGGCCGTGTGTCGTATAAAATTTTCTTGTATACTCAAAAACTAATTTGAAAGCAAATTATTTAGAATAATTACTATTTAATAGATAGCGTCGCGTTTATTTTGAACAAGTTTCCTCTAATGCGTTGTTAAGATAAAATTTATTAAAAGCTTTTTGTATCTAATTTACAAATTATGTAATAGTCAAATTCGGAATACTACCGGTCTAGGTTGTAAAAACGTATCTACCGGACTGGTTGTTAAGAAGGTAGATAGTTGTTTACAGTTGAGTATACAGAAAAGCCTGAAAAGAACAACTAAAATTAGTCGCTGATACATTACAACGATTTGCTGGTAGGTAAGTTGCACGTAAAGTTAGAGGACGGCTTTCAAAGTACAAATAGCCTCTATTGCACAAACACTGGGTTTAAATTCCGGAACCTCCGGCGGAAATACATCTCCAAATTAACTAGACGCGGTTCAAATTTCTCTAACAAGGAAACCGAAGAACCGGTACGAAAAACTGATACCTCCGGCTGTCACATCTTAGAAAAAAACTCACCTAAACTGAAAAAATCAGGTTTAATCCCGACGAATAACGTCTCAAGAGGTGATTCAACTCAACATTGCACTAAAAAGTGCATTAGGACAATTGCACCATGCCAAATCTACTAGAACATTGACCAGGTTGTCTAAAGAGAGCGGTGTTATGAAATCGGACTGTAACATGTCATATAAATATTTTATATTTTCTCTCAATGAATTCTTAAACCCAATACCTACATACGTTAATAATCCTTTATTTACTATTTATGGTGCCACGTGTCTGTGTGCATTAAGTGAATGGTTATAATTTTCAAATAGTACCAAATGAGAGCTTTGAGAACCTGGAGGTGACGTTTGTTACCTACGGTTAAGAAACACTGTAGATTAACAGACAATTTAAATGTATTCTCATCTAAATATTGAACTACGACGAATGAGTTTTTAAAGCAGTACTAAATTATGGTAACATTTCTAATTTAGTTTTTATTAAAATTAATTTTATTTGAAGGTTAAGGGGTAATTGTATTAGTATTAGGGAAGGATAGGGTTTGTTTGTTTTTTACAATGTTCCTTTATATTTATACATAAACTACTTCTAGCCATCTTAATAAAAAAAAGTGTTTTATTTTCGACGTAATGGATGTTACATCCTGTCAGATCATTCAGAAGCACTACCGCTTGAAAAATGTAAACACAGGAGCACACAGCACACTACAAGAGAGTATTGAAAGCAGCAAGAGCAAGATGTGACTACGACAGAAGTTTTATATTCTTCTCTATGTACGGTGGAATATTTAATAAATTAATTTTTTTAATTCAACGGAAGTTTGTAGTTTATAATCAATAATTTTATTAATTAAAGTTGGCTGAATGCTGTTCTTGACAGTGCAATGTAGTTGTACACGAACGACCGCAAATGCATTAGTCTTGCTTACGCTGAATTTGTAGAACTGACCACAAGAGAATTTACTGGAATATCTTTTGTCACAACAACTATCTCATTTCCAGATATCACTAATATGGCCATATTTTCCAAGGCCTAAACCGCGACGCTACTTCAAGAATTACCAAATAAGATAATACAAAAAGTTTTCACAGTTCATACATACATCTTTGTCTGCATTTATTGTATTTTCATATATAATATTATAAGTGGTAAATTTTTGAGTGGCATTGACAGAAAATTCACGAGTTGTCAAATGAGTGATTTTTGATCAATGACAAGAGAAGTTAACAACAAGCTCGAATAAAGCAATCGGAAAATGTTGCCAGGATAAAATTTAACCACGAATGGTATTCGGATGACTATTTCCAAAATAAAAATCAGGTAATAATTTATAGTTTTTTTTCTTGACAAATATCTTCTGATTTTATTGAGGTGTTATGTTCAAGATTGCTTTTTCAATATTATGAACAGATTCATGTCCAAACCGACTCATTTTATCCCTGGACGTATACACACTTTGACAAGTGTAAACAATATGTTTCTAGGCACTTTTAAAATGTCAAAAAAATCGCTTATCAAAACTTACTTGTAAAAATGCAGCATCTTATTGACTTAGAATACGCTTTTTTTGTGACAGTGTTTCGTCGAAATAAAACTTGGTAAGTAGGTAGAATACTGAATTTGAATTGGTTTATAAATCCGAAGATCACAATATTTTGACTTATGTGAAAATAATCTCTATTGTTGCAAACATCCCCGGCAAACATTAACAACCTCAATAAGTAAATGAAAATGTTTTAGAGGAGTATGATTGTTTGGAAAAAGCACAAATATTTTTTCCCATTTATTTTCTAAAATCATTTTTATGATTTTTAAATTTTTTATACTATTTTCCAAATAAAAGCTTTAATATACGGTTGAGTACAAGAAATATAAAATTCATAATCTAGTCTCTCTATAAATAATATAAATTAACAGAATGTTATTTAAAATCCAAACCATATTAAATTCTACATCACTAGTTTATTGCTGTAGTATTCATTCACTGAGCCAGTGTACTAACTAATGAACCACTGTTGCCCACATTCAATTCACAGTGTGGAAATAACTTCCGTTGAAGTTTGTTGTATTTAAAATTTAAATAATCAGATTATTTTCTTTGTTTCAATATAGCTAGCTGGAAATATTGCAGCATTTCTACTTTCCATGCAACTCAAATAAAAAGAAATCTAGTTCATTGAAAAACAGCACGTGTTGTGGACCACACAATTGTTGTAACATCAAGTACGTAGGTGCTTACGTTGAGAGTGTTTATTTAGGGTTGTTAAATTGATTACGTGTATCTTGTATTATTGGTATATTGAAATAAAGTTTAATACAATTGAATTATAAATGATGGTTATTACCATTGGTGACTACTGACACCCTAACTAAATAACTAATTCTTCAACTCCTAATCACTAACTAACTCCTGGTCCGGCAGCGAAGCAAAAGCTTTTTCCCATTCTCCTACTCCCTTATTAGGTTACTAAATGCAAGGATTCATCTAGCCGAACAAAGAATACAGTGTTTGAAAAAGTGGCTACACCCATTTATCTGGCTTATTATTGCAGATACGCTTATTGGTTATAGGACATAATTTATTCAATACAATATCTGCGATTATATTATATGAAAAGTGTAATTCTGGGATTTCCGGTATAACCGGAAGTGATATCAACTTTGTTAATTTAAATACAACCCATACAAGTTTTTTTTATAAATTTAGATTGTATTTTTTATTCTCTTTACGGCCATACCAAATTTCTTAGTATTTGCCATATTCTTTTATTAAAAATAAATACTTATTTTTGCTGAAATTTTATCATAAATGGATGTAATTTAATATGTGAGAAGACTATGACAATAATTTTCATGTTTCGACCAGGATGTCTTGTATTAAATTCTTCTGCCGCTTCTCTATTTCTGTTATTATGTCCTACTAACAATACTATCTCTACTTTATCTTCCATTGTCAGCACCATTGTAATTATACCGGAAATTCCAGAATTACACTTTTCATATAATATAATCGCAGATATTGTATTAAATAAATTATGGCCTATAAGCAATAAGCGTATCTGCAATAATAAGCCAGATAAATGGGTGTAACAACTTTTTCAAACACACTGTATATATATATATATATATATATATATATATATATATATATATATATATATATATGTCTATCTAGTTGTGGGTCATGGCCCAAAACTGTTTAAAAAATTATACTTTAAAATCTAGGTATTTTGTGTATGGGACCTGCATAAAATACCATTATGTACATATAATGGTAACCGATGATAAATACCAGCCATTTTCAATTGTTGCAGAGGGCGCTAAAGCCTTTTATTGCTGTTAACTTTACCTATCGGAAATTGTTCGTGTCATTCCATTCAGTCAACGGATACTTTTTACTGCAAACGACAAAAAAATGCAGACCCGAAATAGAAACCTAGATTCTAAAATATCATTTTTTTAAACAAATTTGGGTCGTGACCCACAATGTCCCACAACTGGATAGATTGTCTTTTTTCCGAGGAAGACAGCAAATCGTTCTCCAGGGTATTTAAAGTGAGCACCACGTGTCAGTATTTGGAATACCATGATACATTTTTCTTGCAGCACTCGCCCCCGGTCTATAGTTTTATCTATCAACACAAATTTTTAATTGTTTTTGTCTTAATATTAAAGTTTTGGATACATTTCATTATTATGAATAGATATCAAAGTATATTCCACTATATGTAATAAAATACACATACTTCACGGTTATGAAAAAAATCACCAGCGGTTAAATTTGTGGTTGCGGTTTCACATTCAGTTGGCGTCAGTGCTATTTTGTACATTGCTTTAGCGATAACAGCAATTTAATTCATATTCAGTTAAACATTAATTAACTTTGTTAACGTTATCAAGTAGTAATGTATCATAAGTTTTCGGAAAATTAAAGCTTTAACTTCATGATTAATATAGAGTAGTGGTCAATTTTCTTCTACACGGCGAAGTTTAATTTTGACTTGTTCTATATGCCTTTGGCGGGTTTTAAAATTTATTTTGCGCACGTTTTGAAAAATTCTGCGCGTTAATTGTTTTCAATTTTTTCATAAAAGTATCAATAGGTCTCGCTTGAATACGTTCGGAAGATTATTTCGCAAGTTACAAATGTAATTTTTTCCTCCAAGCATTGCATTCGTGTTCGGGCATAGTGTTTGATCTTGTTTACATGATGTAAAAAATTGCAGCATACACCATTATTTTATATGAAAACTTTGCCTTTCCTTTGAATTTTATATTGAAACTTTTTTGGAGTTTCTTACAAGTAAGATAAGCAACAATCTGTAGAAGCCCCAAAATGTAAACAATGAAGGCGCAGGATTTTTTAAAAAGTACCTTCGTTGTATAGAAGAAAATGGACCATTAGCTTTATATTAAACATAAGTGTTAAAACTTAAGCTATGTTAATTATAGTAATAAACAGATTCAATATACTACTTTGAACTACAGTATCGTTCATTTAAAAAAAATCCGAAAACTTATGGTACGTATGATGCAATGTAGACCACGCATATTTTGACAGTACTAATATAATAATTGCGCAGTTGTGGTTCTGAGTAGCTGTTAAAGAAACGGCATTCTACAACTATAGCATGCTAATAAAGGTAGTAATCGGAGTTTTTGCAACCATTGTAGACAGCGCGACTAACTGTGTTATATTTTAATTCCGTGCTGAGATTTTTTATTTTTGTTACTATTATTTATTAATTATCTTTATGCGTTTAATATTGTTGTTAATTATATAAGTCTCTACTCTTTCTAACTCCACAATAGTTGAAGCTAACAGTTCTCATTCCGTAAAAATAAGTAGGTCACCCAAAAAGTATGTATCTGTGTTTGTTTATTAACTTAAATTCGTAGAAAAAGTATAGTAACTGACTCATTTCATAAACACTTTAGACACTGGTTCCGTTTGTTTAAAAAAAAACTTGACATAATATACCACAATAACTATAAACTAAATTAAATTCACCATCGCATATACCGGGTGCTAACTTTTTTATGAATCATAGTATATACAATAGTAAAATTTTATATGGCTGTAATTTCTGCCCTTTTAATTATAGAACAAAGGTGTAAATAAAAATAAATTTATAATTAAAAACTGCACCTAATGAATCCAAAAGTACTTAATTTTTAGCTTTTTACTGAACGTCATGATAAATAAAACAAATATGTTAGATAATTGTACTGTTTGAGTTTGACAGATGGCATCTGTCATTAAGTTTTAATAATTATTAATTTTTATATGTTATCAGGAATAATGGATTCATTTAGAATCTCAGACAATTAAATATCATTTATTAAACTTTTATGTTCAACTTAAACCATACGACAGTTTTAATTGTATGTTTGGTTTTACATTTTCGTCTATCTCATGACAGGATCAAAATATGTACAGTACAATTTTTGAAAGATGCCTGATCAATGAATTGTATGAATTAAGATTTTGTTCTGTCAAATTCAGTAGTGTCGTTTACTAAGATTTTATGAGAATAGATAATATACGACTGTTATTTTATTATTATAAAAAAAGTATGTTAGAGTAAAAGCATTCAAAATCCAAAATTAAGTCAACTGATAAGTTTATAGCAAATGTAAAACCAAATATGTGAAAAAGTAAGATACTAACCCAGTGTCAGTGACGTTTTCGTAATACCATACTGTTAAATGTGCTTTAACAGTACTCTATGCTCAACCAATATATACGTCAAAACAGCCACGTTCGTTATTTTTTATAACAGTACAATTATTAAAGCTCAAGTGTTTCTAAAAAGAATTGCAGCATTATGAAGTATGTCATGAAGAGCTGTCACCTGTCAATATGCCATAGAAAAGAGAATTTTCGGAAGATATTTTATGTTATTATGAACAATACTGAACGTCACACGGCCAATATACAATTAACAGACACTGTTGATTGTAAAATCTCGGCTTTCGATTTTACAATATTCAACCTCATCAGTTATTTGCTTCGTATCAGCCTTATGACGTTAATAACTATAACAGTATTCTATGCTCTACCAATATATGCGTCAAAACAGCCACGGTCGTTATTTTTTTATGACAATAAAATTATTAAAAATCAAGTGTTTTTAAAAAAATTGCAGCATCATGAATTGCACAGATGAAATGTGTTATGAAGAGCTGCACCTGTCAATATGCCATAGAAAATAGAATTTTCAGAAGATATTTTGTTATTGTGAAAAAATATTGAACGTCACACAACCGATATACAAATAACAGATACACGGTTAATTGTAACATCTCGGCAATCGCCTCGATTTTATTATTTTATTCCTCATCTGTTATTTGCTTCATATTAACCTTATGACGTTAATAACAATATTCGTACAGCTATGAATCAAGGTAATATATTCAGATATAATACCTTGGTTACAGCGAAAGTATTGTCAACAACGAGCATCGTATAAAAATGGAATGACCTAACTTAGTCAAAACAATATGAATTTTTGAGAGACAAACTTATTTAAGAATTTATTTAACTAGTTTACTTTACATATTAGATTAATATACTCCAGCCTTCAATATACAGGAAACGTTTCTTCTATTATAAATATTTATCGAATGTAAACTGGAAAAGCATTAGTTTTCTATTGATAAAAGCTTCTCGTTGATATTCCCATATATGAAAGGTTAAGAAAAATAACGACAAGACTTTTTAAATGAGATTGTATCTGTTTGTTGGTTGTTAAACATGAGGCAATGGGGTAGGCAAAATTTAAACTGAATTAATATTTTTAATTAATGTGGATGGGACTGGTCGAGGCCATACGAGAATACAGGCCTAAATACTCAATTCGTGACGTCACATCGAGCCTCTTGCTGTCACGCCACGCTTCAACAGGTAGCATTGTAAGCATAGGAAATGTACGGAATTTTAAATAAATAGGATTGGAGAATGTGATTTATAAAGATATACAGCTCCTGCATAATTATTTAAATATTATGTATTACCTATTTTATATTTATAACTAAACAAATTAAATAAGAAATAAGTTAGAAATGGCCTATATATATATATATATATATATATATATATATATATATATATATATATATATATATATATATATATATATATATACAGGGTGTAAATGAAATAAGTGCATTAAATTTAACCAGTAATGTAACTCGACGAGAGCAACAATATTTCTTAATAACTTTTTTTTCTAAGTCTTTTAGATTTTGAGTTAAAATTCTTTAAAGATTTGCTGCAAATTTCGGCGCGCGCCCATGGAGAACAAATGGCTTGTCCTCAGCTGTCGTATTCAAGTGGGATACAAACAGCTCAAAAATTATCGGTTATCGGTTACACTTGCAGTCACAGTAATTAATAAACGAATCAACGGAAATAACATTTATTATTAATTAATTTGTAATAGTACAATTTTTAAAATAAAGAAATTTAAATTTTGGATAACAAAATTATAAAGTTCTGAATTAAACCAGGCTTTTTCACCTGTGAATAGAGGAAGACAAGGAGGAACGAGGGGTAAGAGGTATCGATGAAGAGCAGAAGCATAGTTATTAGGTTATGAGATGATTATTTATATTCGACAAATCATAATAGTTTAAATACGTTTTTCAAAAAATGTGAGTACAAACTTTTGTCCAATTAAACGAGGTACATGAGTACCAATAATTAGTGGTCCATTTATTGTTCCCGCTCAAACGTTTTTTAATGAAAATTTTTACAGCATTTTCGTCTGTTGAAATGTGTATTTTGCATAAGAAAGACACTTTCCCAAGTAAATTCAGTCTCATTAATGAACATTATGAGCCATTCCCAAAATCGAAGTCTGCTGAAAACATTGATATTTTTGCACATGATATGAATACAACTGTTGCTTCATTTAAAATTGTCATATGTGACACTTCGTATTGTGATAAAGATGTACAAGATGAACAAATGTGCGAATATTAGGAACAGTATGATTTGGAAACGCTCCGTCTAAATGCGTTGACAACATTATAATACTGTCTTCATATCAACCACAAATTAGAATGTAGTAAAGATACGAATAAATAAATAAACCATAGGTAAGTAATTACAATATCTGTGTACTCACTATTTGTAAACGTAAGCATTTTGACAGAATTTTACCTGATAAACAAGTTTATTACTAATGTCAAAATATAATTGCAACAACTGACAAAACTGTCAATTGCTAAAACAAAATTTTTCATAGCTATTGCTACTGCATTCAATTATTAGAAAAATACGTAGAACGACTCGTCAATTTACGGGGTGGTAAAAATGCTAAAAAAATATGCGATTTCGAGAAAAAGTTATTAAGAAATATTGTTGCTCTCGTCGAGTTACATTACTGGTTAAATTTAATGCACTTATTTCATTTACACCCTGTATAATAATAATAATAATAATAATAATAATAATAATAATAATAATAATAATAATAATAATAATAATATTAATAATAATAATAATAATAATAATAATAATAATAATAATAATAATAATATTAATAATAATAATAATAATAATAATAATAATAATAATAATAATAATAATAATAATAATAATAATAATAATAATAATAATAATAATAATAATAATAATAATAATAATAATAATAATAATAATAATAATAATAATAATAATAATAATAATAATAATAATAATAATAATAATAATAATAATAATAATAATAATAATAATAATAATAATAATAATAATAATAATAATAATAATAATAATAATAATAATAATAATAATAATAATAATAATAATAATAATAATAATAATAATAATAATAATAATAATAATAATAATAATAATAATAATAATAATAATAATAATAATAATAATAATAATAATAATAATAATAATAATAATAATAATAATAATAATAATAATAATAATAATAATAATAATAATAATAATAATAATAATAATAATAATAATAATAATAATAATAATAATAATAATAATAATAATAATAATAATAATAATAATAATAATAATAATAATAATAATAATAATAATAATAATAATAATAATAATAATAATAATAATAATAATAATAATAATAATAATAATAATAATAATAATAATAATAATAATAATAATAATAATAATAATAATAATAATAATAATAATAATAATAATAATAATAATAATAATAATAATAATAATAATAATAATAATAATAATAATAATAATAATAATAATAATAATAATAATAATAATAATAATAATAATAATAATAATAATAATAATAATAATAATAATAATAATAATAATAATAATAATAATAATAATAATAATAATAATAATAATAATAATAATAATAATAATAATAATAATAATAATAATAATAATAATAATAATAATAATAATAATAATAATAATAATAATAATAATAATAATAATAATAATAATAATAATAATAATAATAATAATAATAATAATAATAATAATAATAATAATAATAATAATAATAATAATAATAATAATAATAATAATAATAATAATAATAATAATAATAATAATAATAATAATAATAGCCTTTATTACTCAAACAGGCGTAAAAAAAAAGTATTGGTTAGTTAATCACACCGAAAGGTTATGGGCAACTGATAAGCACGTGTTGACCGGTAAACGTCAAAAGTGACAATATCATAGATAATAAATCAAGAAAACAACCTTTGAGAAGCGGAGGACGGAAGTAAGGTAGAGCTCAATCAAACTTTACAATATCCCCTCAAACTATTCTAACTCCACCAAAATCCTTGAAACTTAAAAATCCTGCATGAACATCAATTTAATACTAATATCGCCATCTATTAAACAACAGATAAAATACAAATAGCTGGCTCCGCTGACTACACGGGCGCCACGCAAAAACATACACAATGGACAACAACCAAATTCCCGCCGTAACAAGCCAAAACCAAACACAAAAACAAACATTTGCAAGTATCACAAATAAAGACACCTTCCCAACTAAAGACCAGGCAATTCTGTTAAACTCAGTAGATGGAGTTAAAATAAAAGATTATATTATGGGAATCGGAAACATCGTTGGACCAATAAATGTTTTATTTGCTTCACGTATATCTAATAATCGCGTATGCATATATTTAAGAACAAAAGGACATGTTGACGAATTGATAAAGAAACACGACTCAATTAAAATAGAGCAACATAAAATTAATATCCGTAGACTGGTTACTCCTGCAAAGAGAATTATTCTATCAAACGTGTGCCCCTCAATACCTCATCAAATCATAGAAAACTATTTAAAAAATCTAGGAATAAAATTAGTTTCCCCGATTAACTTCTTAAGGGCCGGCATACAAGAAACTGAATATCAACATGTCCTAAGCTTCCGAAGACAAGTATACATCTCGCCTGACGACATCACAAAAATCCCTGAAAGCATATTACTAACACATGAAGAAATAGATTATAGAATATTTTTAACTGAAGACTCCATCACATGCTTTATATGCAAGAAAACAGGCCACAACAGCAACCAATGTACAAATACTACTGAACCCGGAATGACAGTACTAACGCCACAAATAAACCCATATAAAAGACCCCGCACGAATACCACAGAACCAGAAACCATATCAGAACCAGGAAGTTCTCAATCAAACAACAACGACATAAAGGATAAAAACATTGAAAACAACCAAACTACCAACAAAGAAACATTTAAAAAGCCACTAAGCAAGAAACCGAGACCACAAAATCAAACAGACTACACTAACATAGACACAATGCTACACACAATGAAAAACGAAATAGAAAACAACAAAGAAAAATATATACTATCCTATAACGATTTAAAAGGATTTCTAGAAAATTCATATGGAACAATAGATCCACTAACAATAGCACAAAAATACACAAAAGATATCCCAAAGCTTATACAGACATTAAAACACCTCTACCCACTGCTGGAACATAGATCTATGAAAAATAGGTTCTCAAGACTTCAAAAAAAACTAAAAGAACAACTAAAAGAAGAACTAGACTGCAGTATATACTCAAGCCAAGAATCCCTACAATCCGAATCAGGCCAAGAATCAGACTATAATGATCCTCCAATGGAATAGCAACGGTATTCACTCCCACAGGGGTGAACTACAAATAATGATCAACGAACACAACCCTGAACTAATCTGCATACAAGAGACTAGACTTAAACCTAATCAAAACTTCCATATCTCAAATTATGACACATATCGAAAGGACAGAACAAACCAAAATATAGCCAGCGGAGGAGTAGCAATCCTTGCTAAGAAAAATAATGTTATTGAAGAAATAAATATAAACACTAATCTGGAAGCAATAGCAATGAAAATCTTCACACCACTGAAAATGACTGTATGCTGCCTATATCTTCCCCCAAATCCTAACATCCCTTCTCACGAAATCAAAAATTTAATAAACCAGCTACCGAAACCCTATATCATAGTAGGAGATTACAACGCACACAATGTAATGTGGGGCTCAAAAACAACAGACCAACGTGGAAAGATATTAGAAAGTATAACAGATGAACTTGACTTAGTTATACTGAACGACGGCTCTCCAACTCATTTTTGCAGTAATACAGGTAATTTTTCGGCCATCGACCTATCTATATGCGACCCGCAAATTGCAGCCAATATTTCCTGGGAAACTATAGAAACACTATTTACTAGCAACCATCTACCCATAAAAATAACAACCTACACGCAAAATCTGCCAGAAATACACCCAGTATATGCACGATGGAATACAGAAAAAACAAATTGGAATCTCTATAAAATAGCTGCAAAAATAGAACAAACAAACATAAATCCAAACGATAACATAGACGATCTAATAAACAACATCACCAATGTCATAACTAAGGCCGCAAATCTGGCAATCGGTAGGAAAAAAATCCGACAACAAAGAAAAACCGTACCTTGGTGGAACAACCAATGCGAAAGTGCAATAAAAGAAAATAAAAAAGCCCTTTATAAATACAGAAAATCAAAAACCACAGACAATCTCATAACACTGAAAAGAACTCAAGCTATACTCCGAAGAACAATATTACAGAGTAGAAGAGAGAGTTGGGAAAAATTTGTAGAAACTATAAACCCAAGCACCCCCCCACAAACAGTCTGGAACCAAATCAGAAAAATAAAAAACGGAAAATCAATCCAAAGTACCACAATGCTAAAGGTAGGAACACGAAACATTACAAACCACCAAGAAATAGCAAATGCGCTGGCACAGAAGTTTGAAGAAAATTCCGCAGACACAAGTTACAAACCAGATTTTCTACAATATAAGAACGAAGTTGAAATGGAGGAAATAATTATAGAAGACGATGCAAACAACCCAATAAATGAACCATTTACAGATCCCGAACTACAACACGCACTAACGAACATTAAAGGAAAAAGCAGTCCAGGACCGGACGGCATACCATATGAACTGATAATTAACCTTCCGGAACAAACACTGACACATATATTAAACATTTACAACTTCATATGGACGAAAAATGTATACCCATCTATGTGGAGAAAGGTCATTACCATTCCATTATTAAAACCAAACAAACCAAAGTCAGACCCAGGAAACTACCGACCAATATCCCTCTCCAATTGCCTCAGTAAACTATTTCAAAAAATGATAAATAAACGCCTTACATGGTTCCTAGAATCCAATCAATTACTTCAAAACGAACAATGTGGCTTTAGAGAGGGACGAAGTACCATCGACCAAATAATATCTTTGGAAACATCAGTCCAACACGCATTTAAAATCAAACAGCATCTTATAGCAATCTTCTTTGACATACAGAAAGCTTACGACACCACATGGAGACTATACATATTAAAACTACTCAAGCAATACAACATAAAGGGACACATAATGCATTACATATCAAACTTCTTAAAAAATAGAAAATTCAGAGTAAAAAGCAACGGATGTCTGTCAGAAGAAAAAACACAGAAAAACGGTGTACCACAAGGGGAAATATTAAGCGTGACACTGTTTTTAATTGCAATGAACGAGATAAACAAAGAAATACCAAACAGTGTAGAAATATCACTATTCGCCGATGACCTCGTCATATACCACACAGGGAAGAACATAAAAACTATAAAAGAAAAATTACAGGAATCGATTCAGAAACTAGAAAACTGGGCTGAAAAAACAGGATTCATATTTTCAGAAGATAAAACTAAAGCCATGCACTTCTGCAAAATTAGAAAAACGCACGAACATCCTGAACTAACAATCAACAACAATGTTATAATATATACAGAGACAGTTAAATTTCTGGGCATAACTTTTGACAACAAGCTAAAGTGGACTCATCACATAGCAAACCTGAAAAAAGAATGTATGCAGAGAATGAATCTAATGAAAATAATCGGGCACACGAAATGGGGAGCACATAGAGACAACCTAATAAAAATATACAAAGCAATCATCCGATCTAAACTAGATTACGCTTGTATCGCATACTCCACAGCAAAACCATCTCTGCTAAAAAGCCTAGATACCATTCAAAATACAGCCCTCAGGATAGCTACAGGTGCATTTATAACAAGCCCAATAAACAGCATTCACACCATAGCAGGAGAACAGCCACTACATTATAGAAGAGAATTCCTAACCCTTAGTTACATAACCAATTTATCCAAGAAACCCGATAACCCAGCCTATAATAAAATTTTCAGTAATACTCGTAATAGAATCAAAAATGTAACCCCTTTACACCAAAAAATACAAAAATACCTGGAAGACCTACAGATAACCATCAGTCCCGCAAATCCGTATACCTTCCATAGCTACCCTCCCTGGACCCACAAACAACCCAAGTATGCCCTAGAACTTTCCAAATACAAGAAAGATGAAACCCCACCTGAGCTCTACCAAAACGCGTTCAAAGACTTTCAAGAAGAACACAAACACTCCATCTTCATTTACACTGATGGATCAAAGAGCAATAACAAAACTGGAGCAAGTATAGTTACCCAAGACACCACCAAGAACTACCGCTTACCAGACCAGTGCACCATATACACCGCAGAAGCATTTGCAGTCGGAGAAGCAACCAAATATATTATAAACAACAACGAAGAAACAAAGAATTATGTCATATGTACGGACTCCAGAGGGATTATGGAAAATGTAAAAAACATCTACTCCAAAGATAGTATAATACAGAGAATTCAACACAATATAAACATAGCCATCACAACACAAAACAAAGAAATTCACATGATATGGATACCATCTCACACAGGAATAGAGGGGAACACAGACGCAGATAAAGCTGCAAAACTAGCAAGTACAATAGACACAATAACAAACACAGGTGTACCAACGAACGATATTAAACCCCAAATAAAATTGAAAGTAAAAGAGCAATGGCAAACAGAATGGAACAACGTCACAAACAACAAGCTAAGAGATATAAAAACCAACATCGATGTATGGACCGCCCTGGAACACAGGAAGCACCAAACAATATTAGCAAGGCTTAGAATCGGGCATACGAAACTCACTCATGGACACCTACTACAGAGAACCAATGCTCCCATATGTGACACCTGCAAAGTGCCAGTTACAGTGAGACATTTAATAATAGAGTGCCAAGAACATGACCAAATTAGAACAATTAATAATATCCCCCTTAATCTAAAAAGTGCACTATCAAACAACCCCGATACACAAAATAATATAATAACATATTTAACAGAAATTAATGTAATAAACAAATTGTAAACCTATTGTAACAAGTGGTACTAGTGACCTAGCTGTCGAAGTACCTTTATATGCCTTCAATAAAAAAAAAAAAAACTACTTCAAGGCAAGAAATTCAGATGTGTGTAATTCACACATAAATGTCACTGTCAAAAATATTTGTATGCCACTGTCAAAAATATTTGTACATCATTATGAAGATTATGAAAATAAATAAAAAGTCAACAACGCAAAAGAATATAAAAGGAATTTGCGAAAAAATAACGAATAAAAGAAAAAGAAAAGGAAAATAAAAAAAAATTTAGGATATTGAATATAAAGGAAATGTATGTATTGTACATAATTTAAATTAAAATAATTATTTTGTAGTGAGACATGAATATATATATATATATATATATATATATATATATATATATATATATATATATATATATATATATATATGTAGGAGAAATAAATTTGGAAGTCAGGATGCAATTACAAACAATATATTTTGGGCTTTTAATGCAATACAGTCGGAAGTCTTAAGTCGGTTTTTTATATTCTATATTTGTCAAACTCGTAATGTACATAACAACCATATCTATGGTAACTACTTAACAATATTATACTATTACAATTCGGCCTCTCCTGACAAATAGTCGTCCTCGACTACAGAGTCTGATTCGACATCGGAATCAGAATCTGCATCCGAAGGCCATAACTTTAAATTTTGAGGAGGACTGCAGTACTCAGATCGACTATACCGTATTATGTTTTCTTCTGGTGACGGTCCTTTTGAGACATCTTCATGCCAGTAGGCGAAAAAGACTCGTCCAAGACTCTTTATATTCTTCATCCCCAAACCAGTGAACACCTGATAGTCCGGTTCTACACATAAATTCGATTTTTGAACCACGTTTTCTCGAATTATATTGACAGTACTACCACTGTCAATTAATACTGGAAATTCAAAATTTTTGATTTTGACAGAAGTGACAGATAAATGTTTTATTAAAGGCAGTTCGGAAGTTTCGGAAGTTCGGCAACGGAAGTTCGCTAAGAGTGACTTGCGAATCATACCACTCTTTGGCAGTTCGGAAGTTTCGGAAGTTCGGCAACGGAAGTTCGCTAAGAGTGGCTTGCGAATCATACCACTCTTTGGCACGGTGTTCTAATTTGTTGGTCGCTAAAACTGAAATGACAGAGTCGTCAATTTTGTATAATGTCGATTTTTCTTATCCATTTGTCTACGTCTTCTTTATGGTCTCCGCTGAAATAGCTAAATTTTAGGTAATCCCACTTCTGAGGTTGTAAGAGAAATAAATTTGGAAGTCAGGATGCAATTACAAACAATATATTTTGGGCTTTTAATACAATACAGTCGGAAGTCTTAAGTCGGTTTTTTATATTCTATATTTGTCAAACTCGTAATGTACATAACAACCATATCTATTGTAACTACTTAACAATATTATACTATTACATATATATATATATATATATATATATATATATATATATATATATATATATATATATATAATGTATTTTAAAATATTTTTCGTTTTATGCGTACAACCAGGTAAAATATGTGGCGAGAGGTTATGTGCTAGCCACATCAGATTTTTACCTCTAGCTAAGAGAAGTATTGTATTCATGCTAAAAATCGCATATACAGATTTTAGTGAATAAGCACGTTTTAAGGTCCCTAGAATCCGATTGTAGTTTTGGTAACCGGAAGTAGTAGTTACATGAAAAAAATCATCTGAATATTATTTATCGAAAATTTATGTAAATACTTATATTAAAGAACGATCAATTCTTTATTCGATAAATATAAATTCATTATTATATCTTCTATAGATTTAGAGATAAAGAAATGCATATAAAATAATTTGATGTAAAAAATCTCAGATCAAACTACTACAAGGTAAGAAATTCAAATGTTTGTAATTGACACATAAATGTCACTGTCAAAAATATTTGTATGCCACCGTCAAAAATATTTGTACATTATTATGAAGATTATGAAAATAAAAGGTAAATTGTTTAAATTCTTACTTTCAACACTTTAAGAATATTTGAAATAACAATGGGGTCTCGTGGTCATATGCCTGAGTGTCTGTTCACGAATCTGGGGACCCTAGTTCAATCCCAAAAATCATTACGAATTTTAAATGGCACAAAAATTAACCCTGTAGTGCACTCTTCCCGCCAGCAATGAGTGGTGACGCATGGTAAACGCCCGCACGGTACCAATATGTCATCATCATTATTGATATCTGCATATAAACAGTATAAAGCAAACTGCTTCACCTAGCAACGGGTATAAGTGATATGTCATTATTCATGATACTTTTTTTTTTAAATTTAAATCCTCTTCGTATTTCATAAATCAAAAGAATGCATAAGTACTTTATTTTCTTTTGACATTTATAAAATACAAATAACTAACTAATTTGTATTCTGGTAATGTTGAAAAGAATTATATTCTATTTTCATGATATCGAATCAAAAAACTTTTTGTCGGCCCGTAGATTGTTTGTACTCTGCGAAATAAATCTATTCAAACAAGTGGTTCATTCGTCAAGTTTCAACTTTTACATTAATTTATCTGTATTCACTGTTTGGAGAAGTAAATTTAGTCTTAAATAGTATCGCCGTCAAATTTATACTCATTTGTGATTGCATAAAAAAAATTAAAATTATAGAACTTATTTTACCTAAATGCCTAAATGGCAATTCAATGAAATTAAGGGTTCACTTCCGTTAAACAAACTGATGTCTTCGCAGGTCAAATATGAACAAGGTTTGTTCAAATCACAACTTTATCCTGTACTTATTTATGCAATATTATAATAAAATATTATTTATAGGTTACATGAGCTATAAGTCAGTAACTACATTACACATAAAATTGAAACAGTCTAATACATTGCTAACTTACTGACAGAATTAATGTATTTAATCCATGTAAAACATAAAACTGGACACGGGTTAAACTGCTATTACCGCTAAAGCGACGCGCTAAACCTTCATAATGAGCCAGCTTTGAAACCAACTCACAGTGTAACCGCAACCACAAATTCAACCGCTGCTGGTTTTGTTCATAGCATAGCCTTTATTATGACATGTTATTTAATATCTACCTATTAATAATAATGAAGTAAATTGGAAACATTAAAGTAAAAGAATAAATATAATAATGTAAGTTGTAAATAATAGAGAATAGAGTAAATTTGTTAAATATTAGTAGAAATCGTAAAAAACGGCCTTATTATTTTCTTTGATGTCACTGCTACGAAGTAATATAATTAAGAGATGAGAGCAAAAAAGATAAGTACATCTCTTTCACTATCGTTGTTTATAACGTACTGACACAATATAATTCAATTATATTATTAATAATAGATTCTTACTATTTTATTGGTTACGTTTGTATAAATTTATATTAATTTAGTAAATTATATAAGTTGATCCAAATCAACATTCACATTAATAGGTAGCACATTATACAGTTTGCCCGTTGTAGGTTTAACATGTGAGTTAAACATTCAGAAATGTAATGTAGACCCACACACACACGCACACACACACATACACACACACACATACACACACACACACACACACACACATAGACATTTATTATGCAACATTTCAGAAGGGCAAATATTTATAAATATTATATCAGCTCAAATATTAGTTTTGGGATGAGCCTACAAATTATGGTAAACGTCGGATATTCAATTATACCCCTTGTTAATGCTCACTTTCAGACTCTAATTAAAATTACTTTAAGATTTTAAAGTGATGCTCAGTGTTCGCTAAAAAGTTAAATGTATATTATGAAGGCGAACACAATTATAATTTAAAATGTTAAAGTGAAGATAAAGTTTATCATGAAAACGGCCCTATAAGCCAATGTTAATTGTTTTACTTATTATATTCAATAAAATTTAATAAAAATACTAAAGATATTATACCTTCAAGTGATAACTTTATTTTACTTTCAATGACAAAAGTGAAAATCTTATAATATTTTACTTATACTATTTAATTTATTACATAAATAATAGAGACAGTACGTTTATCTCGACGTTTGAAGTCTCTTGAATTTAGTAAATCCCTTTTCAATATTCGAAATAAACGATCGAGATTAATATGTCAAGTTAAGACTATAAAATAACCGGCTTGGATTTATAAAGCGGCTTGACTTCTGTCGAAATAAACAGGGAAGCTTCAGATAATGTAACTACGCATGTACACATCCCCAATATGTTGCAGTGTTACTAAATTCATATCATCTGTTAGTTATTTGCATTTTACCATATTTTATAAACGACATAAATCTTTGAAAAATTGTCCAAAAGTGAAATATTTGGAGTGATGAAAAAACAAATATATTTTTAATGTTTTCCAAAGAGAAGACAAATATAACATGATATTTTTTTTAGATTTTGAGGTTATATATCCAGTATGAAATTCCTCTTCATGTCTGTCTGCATAATCTAATATTTAGCTATCTTCTTTTAGTCGATACGAATTTAAAGAAGATTGAAAATAACTCAATCCTATTTTCAATCCGCTGAGATAAACCAATAGGATTTTTCAAGCCATAATATACTTGAAGCCATTTGAACTGTCGAGATAAACGTAGTCAATGATTTTATTTAAATGTCAAAGTCACTGGGTAAACATTAGCGCAGAGGGCATGGTAGTAGATAATTAGCTATCTTCAACTCTACGACATGCGTCATTATTATTTGTAGTGTGTAAGAAAGTATTGTCACCATTTACGTATATCTGTCACATAACATAAATTACATAGACACACGTCAAATAATCTTTCTCCTAGCACGAAATGTTGCTAAGCTGCCGCTGTATAAAGTGACGTGTATTCTTTCTTCGAACAAGTGACCTTGAATAGTCCTCTTTCTTGAATTCAAGTATATATCAGGTTTTCGTTCATTATTTTCAAAAATGTCAGAATATAGATTCTCATTATTACAAGACATGAAAGTAAGTTATTTTTTTGTAATAAAAAGGTCCTTAAATTTATGTTATTCTAGTGGAAATGAAAATAAAGAATAATCTCGGTATACTCGTATTTATTAAAATAAAAGTTTATAATCCTGCATGCAAAAATATTGTTTATTAATGATACCTTAATATTAAAAAATAAAATAGAGACTACTTGTTTACAATTCACAACACGTGCCCGGTTTTTTCAATAAAGCCGATTTCTTTTTATTTGTGTTTCATGGAAAATAGAAGACCTCTAGCTACGTATATTGAAACAAAGGAAATAATCCGATTATTTATTTTAAATATGGAACAAACTTTAAGAGTAGTTCATTAGTTAGTAAATCCAATTCAACGATGAACGAATAAAACTAGCCAACGTGTGGACTTTACATGAATTTTCACGCTGAATTAAGATGTGAAACCCGTTTTTTCCCTCACGAAATAATTTTGTGCTGTACTAAAAAGTAGGCTATTTTTACTATCGTAGCATATTGCACTACGCAATTGAGGCTATAAAAATGAAAACTGGACCAGATCTCATGGGTATTCTTATAGTATTTTCAATGCTGAATTCGGATCTGCAACTCTTTTTTTCTATCACGTCTGGGTGTTTCAGAAATAGCATTTTTGTAGTACCAAATGTTTTTCATTACCGCCGCATATTTTCATTTGCCCTGAGCCGACCCTGTTGGCCAATTGTAAATATGGCAACAATTATTAAGTAATATCAACAGACAAGATAGCGCTATTTGTGGGAGGGTTTATTTAAGTTAAACAATCAACAATTCTGGATTTTTAATGAAACAATACTAATGCAGTTGTGGTTGCTAGTGTTGTGTATCGTGTGCAAGTTAATTGCGCTGCAGAAAACAGTCTTTCGCTAACTTTAATTAATAATGTGATTGATAATCAACTACAAACTTCACTCTTTCGTTTGAATTACTAATATAATCAATACTTTTCAATCAAAAGTTTAAAATTAAAAAATATTCGTCTTCTGCAAAATTCTTTCAATATTTTCTTGTAGTGTTCGGTCGGTCGTGCATTTGACAAGATCGATAACGATATATTAGTACTACTTAACTTATTTCTCTCAAATGAATGTTCATTAATGGTAGGTCCTGTGCAAAATATAAACATAAACCATGATGTATTTCTTTCATATTTTATGTAGGTACATGATATGCTCCATATCTGTAATCGCACATTTTTCTAAGCGATATTTCTGCCTCTAAGGTAAAATTATCGGTAGTTGACATAGCATAGCACTAGTAGTAGTAGTATAGGTAGTTGACACTTTGAGTTTAAATTACAATAAAATAAATAAAATTGAGTGTTTTTAATATTGCTTTTGCTTCTAATATACTACTATAACCATCTGTGTTGAAAATGTGTAACATTGGTTAATACCGAAACCTACACATTTTACAAAAGTAGAGTGTCATTGAACAGTAAGAGATTTTCCGACTTGCTGAATTGTTATATAAATCCTTGATGGTAAGTGTACTATATACTGAATCATAAACATCTTATTACAGAGCTCTGACTGTAGTGGTAAAGAAATTTTTTATAGACTGTTAAAACCATAACAAATACAGATTTATTTATTCATTATTTCGTCATACGTTTCGAAAGACCATTTCGATCAAATTATTTAACGTATTGTGCTGTACGTTCCAATATTTTTAAACAAATTATTTACGATTCATTATATCATAAAACATTGTACAATGCTCAATCGTTACCCGAAATTTACGTGCTTGCACCGATTATGTGCTCGCTTTACTCGCTCGTTAGGTACGGTACGCCCGTAAAGTTTTGAGTAACGATCTTGCAATGTAAGTTACTATTGTAAATATGTTGTCAAAAAATCTTTAATAGTACTTTTTTCAAGTTTTACTGTTGATAATGGATTTGATGTAATAGTAAATCGCCTTATAAGTTTATATAAAATATAAGTGATTTTTGGAATTTTTATTAGTTGACATCCACTAGCAATAATTAATACAAAGCATTTAAAAAAATCAAGGCAGGAGGTTTTTAAATAAAACCGTAAAAGTCTAATTCACACTGTTCAAAATTTATTGAATGAAATTATCGTCCGGTTTCGGTCATTTAATGACCATTATCAAGGTACCGGTTTGACTATAAAGAAAAAGTAACAATTGAACAAAATGTATAAGAAATAATAAAATTTAATAAATACTTACACGTTATGAAAGTATAAAAGAACGATATGAAATAAAATGTAACATTAAGATCGTAAATCAACGTAGTCAAAAATAAATAAATAAAAAAAAATCGATTTTTTTTTAAACTTGCAAGACAAGCAAGCCTTAATGCACAACTGCAACGATGAAAAAGCGTGTAAGGACGGAAAGAAGCAGAAAGGACATGAATGATCACGCAATGGCGTCGTAATCTAGTAGGATGTTAATATTCGCGCTGTTATTTAAATTTGTTTGATCGTTTAGGCAGAGGGCTCTCTTGTTGACAATTAATTTCTTTATTACTAAATTTTCTAAAAAGTCTAGGGCTTTACTGTTTGATTTGATGTGTAGGAATTCTATTTCATTAATATCAAAATTATGTCCTGTATCACTTATGTGTTCTGCAAAGGTTGAAGTTTTTTTTTATTATTATACCTTTGCAGAACAAATAATTGATACAGAACATAATTTTGATATTAATAAAATAGAATTCCTACACATCAAATCAAACAGTAAAGCTCTAGACTTTTTAGAAAATTTAGAAATAAAGAAATCAATTGTCAACAACAGAGCCCTCTGCCTAAACGATCAAACAAATTTAAATAACAGCGTGAATATTAACATCCTACTAGATTACGACGCTATTCCGTGATCATTCATCGTTGCAGTTGTGCATTATCGCTTGCTTGCCTTGCACGTTTTTTTGAAAAAAAATAAAATTTCGAAAATATTATTTTTTTTATTTTTGACTACGATGATTTACGATCTTAATGTTACATTTTATTTCATATCGTTCTTCTATACTTACATAATGTGTAAGTATTTGTTAAATTTTATTATTTTTTATACATTTTGTACAATTGTTACTTTTTCTTTGTTGTCAAACCGGTACCTTGATAATGGTCATGAAATGACCGAAATCGGTCGGTAATTTCATTCAATAAATTTTGAACAGTGTGAATTAGACTTTTACGGTTTTATTTAAAAACCCCTTTCTTGATATCATCCTTCACACTTGGGCGTCCACCATTTTTCATTATCATTTAAAAAAATATTATAGTATTGCCATTATTTGATTTCCCATATATGCAGTTACATATTTTACCCAAATTCCCGTAGATTTTCAAAAAGAAAATGAATAAAAATCACGAAAATTCAAAAAAAGTATTACTGAATTCTTGCCACAACTGCACGCATACGGCTGTCATAACCAAGTAAAATGTGAACTCCAAAATTCTGTAGCCTTTAATGTGTGAATCATGTTCTAGAGTAAGTTAGTTCGGAAAACATTAAATATATTTTGCAAGGCGTCTATACATTTGTATCAACTACTACAAATTTAATAACTGACAAATGTCATTTACTAAAGCATTTCATTTTCCCATTTTGTTATTTTTTATTTTATAAGTTAATTAATTTAAATTGTAATTTTTATAGGCATATTACTTCCTAAGATGTCAGTGAATGCGAATAATTGCTTGTAATATTGCTAAATATTACACCATGTTTTTAGACAACATTACTACAGATTTTCATTTATTAAAGTGTCAACAACGGGTGCTTTTATTTTAGTTCCCGATTAATTATTAAATAAAAATTTAATCGTATTAACTGGTTGATTTTACCTACATTTATTGATTATTGCGAACAGTTAACAACATAGGCCTTTTCATTAACTATAAAAGCTTTTGAGACAAATTTCATTTTAATTCCGTTCGAAACTTGTAATTTCATCGTGAGCGTAATATCACTTGAGATATAGAACTGCTCTAATATATCTACACATTTTGCGTAGGGTAATTTATTGTATTATGGTATTTTACGATATACTAAATCGTAAACGTTTTATTACAGAGCTCTGTCTTTCTAGTGGTAAAGAAAATTTTCATTCGTATTTTCAGTGTATCATAAAGCATTGTACACAAAATTTACATGCTCGCACGGCCAACAAGCTCGCTTCGCTCGATACCGTACACACCCGTAAAGTTCTAAGTAACGGTCTTGCAATGACGGGTAAAATGATAAATTGAAGATGTATATAATTTTATAAGAACATCTAATTTAGTAACAAGGAAGATTGTCAATTACTTATATCCTTCTGCAACTTAACATTGATTTATAATAATTAAAATTAATATTTAAAAGAAAAAAAATGGGATAAAATTCCGGAAAGTGTTCATTTTCTATTATCAATTATTCCAGAAGATTGTCTTAGTATAAATTGTAATGGAGATGGAACAGGAAGCAACAATGCTTCGAACTAGCAATCAATAATAAAATTTATTCATGTCGACGTTTCGATTATACCGTCTTCTTCAGGACTAAAATGATCTTTTAATGTATCTACGCTTATCCACATGTTTATATCTTTCTTCAACTGAACCATTCTAGCCCTGAAGAAGACTATGGTATAGTCGAAACGTCGACATGAATAAATTTTATTATTGATTGCTAGTCCGAAGCATTGTTACTTCCTGTTCCATCTTCATCCCAAACAGAGTCGAACATCGTTTTTTTGAATAAATTGTAATATTTCTCAAAATTTAAATATTTTCTACTTAACAATGTTGATTTAGTTTAAAGAAACTTTTTATAAATTGCAAATATATTTTATTTGCTTTTCATGACAAACATTTCATAACAAAATTAAGGTGTGTTGATTTTAATTGTGTTAATAGCTGTAAATTCTACTATAAATTGCCATGATTTTGTGGACATATGGAAGCAACATGTGTTTAAACATGCCGCCATTTATTATAAGACAGCATTGTTACTGAACTAATACATCTTCACATAATCCTGCATATTCCTGTGTCGGTAAACCATAGTAAACACAATATATCTTTGAGTGTTCCATCTGTTCTACAAGTTTTGTAGTTACATTGAAGCAAGTTTTTCAGGAAATAATTTATCTGCAACTGACTGGAACATAATAGATTTTTGCGGATAATTTTTAAAGACAAAATAAAACTATATGCTAAGTGATGAAAATTTATATATTTTTAATTGCCAACATTCAGATTAAACTGTAACTGGAAAAAACCATGAGAATATTGTTAACATTAGCATATATTTTTGGTATAAAACACCTATTAAACTATACATATTTTTTTTAATAACAAAATTACAAAATATTTATTTTAACTTCAAAACGGTAGGATATATAGTGATCATAAAGGTAAATAAAAAATTAAAAAAATAAATTTTTTTATTTGTTGTTATTTTTTGTCTTAATCCACGAAAGATTTATTACAAAAACCAAAAAGTATATAATTTTTAAACTTACATATCCCTCTTACACAAAGGGCTAATTTTATACTTTAGATGCAAAATTTACGTTAGTCGAGTCAATGAAGCGGGAATATCGATATAACTTCTAACCCACCAAAACAGATCCGATCTTGATGATTTATTTTTTAAAATGTATGTTATGTTCAATTATTCTAAATCAGAAATATTTCAGCTGGGGCGCTCAATTATTTATACAGGGAGTCCGGATTTCGAAAACCACCATTGGGATCTCGAGAACTATAAGAGACAACTTTAGTTCTATGGGACATGTGGTGCGCCTTTGGGAGGCCATCTTAGATGTGTTTTTGTTTTGCCAAAAATTCTCATAGGTTACTTGATAATGGGGGAGTACTGAAGTTAGTCGATTTTTTTCATTTCGAAATTATTTCTAAACTATCAATAATCGAGAAAAATGTTTTAAATAGAAAAGTTAGATAATTTTATTGTCTACCCAGTGGTGTACGAAAATAATTTTTCTATTGGCAAATTTTCGAGATATAACACAAAATAACATTTTTTTAAATGGAAGCCATATTTGATTATTACTTTAAGAAAATACTTATTTTTTATTTCTTTCGATTGGTATAAAGGTTATTGTATTTTAAATATGTTTCACCTTTCAAACCTTAATTTTTTCGCAATTTTTATTCCAATATTGTATTGCTAAGTTATAGAAAATACAACGGAATAAAATGTTTCTTGTAGTATGTACTTTATATCTTTATGTAGAAACTATAGGCCTACCGTTCCGATATCGGAAATCGCCAGTACTTAGATCTGGGTAAAAAATTCTTTCATAATATGTTAAAAATTAGTCTAATATAGGCGAGTCAATGAAGCGGAAAATACAATAAGTCTTCTAAACCCTCAAAAACAGATCCCATTTTGATGAATTTTTTAAAAATCTTTGTTGTTTTCACTTATTTAAAATTAGAAATATTCAAGCTAGGGCGCTCAATTATTTACACAGGCTGTCCGGATTTTGAAGGCCACCATTAAGATCTCGAGAACTATAAAAGATACGACTGCAGTTATAATGGGACATGTTGTGCGCCTTTGGGGGGCCATATTAGATGTGTAGTCCAGTACTATACAGATTTTGTGTAAAACACTTTTTAGTGTTCCTATCGTTGGGCATACTACACACATATTCCAGCCATCTTATTCCAATGATTGATTTGTTTAAACGGATTTTGCATATCTTGGATAATAATTTGGAAGTTAATACATTGTTCGGACTATACGCATTCATTACCGGCTATTATGTCGTTATTAATTTCAGTATCCATCTTCTTTTATTTTTTTAGACTGGGGAATCCAAATATTTAAAATTATCCACTTCTAAAGAGAGGTGAATACTTTTCGGTATGCTTCACTTCTATGGAGAACCATACATTATACGGTTTATACATTATAAAAAATTCATCAAAATCGGATCTGTTTTTGAGGGTTTAAAAGATTTAATACTTTTTCCGATTCATTGACTCGACTATATTAGGACAATCTTTAGCATATTATGAAAGAAAAGAAAAATGTAGCCAGATTCGAGTATTGGGGTTTTCTGATATCGAAACGGTAGGCCCATTGTTGTACATAAAGAAAAAAAGTACATACTACAAAAAAAAATTTATTCCGTTATATTTTCTTTAACTTAGCAATACAAGGAATAAAAATTGCGAAAAATTTAAGGTTTGAAGGGTGAAACATATTTAAAATACAATAACCTTTATACCAATCGAAAGAAATAAAAAATAAGTATTTTCTTAAAGTAATAATCAAATATGGCTTCCATTTAAAAAAATGTTATTTTGTGTTATATCTCGAAAATTTGCCGATAGAAAAATTATTTTCGTACACCACTGGGTAGACAATAAAATTATCTAACTTTTCTATTTAAAACATTTTTCTCGATTATTGATAGTTTAGAAATAATTTCGAAATGAAAAAAATCGACTAACTTCAGTACTCCCCCATTATCAAGTAACCTATGAGAATTTTTGGCAAAACAAAAACACATCTAAGATGGCCTCCCAAAGGCGCACCACATGTCCCATAGAACTAAAGTTGTCTCTTATAGTTCTCGAGATCCCAATGGTGGTTTTCGAAATCCGGACTCCCTGTATAAATAATTGAGCGCCCCAGCTGAAATGTTTCTGATTTTGAATAATTGAATATAACAAACATTTAAAAAACTAAATCATTAAAATCGGAGCTGTTTTTGTGGGTTTAGAAGTAAAAACCTTTATTGACTCGACTACGTCCCTAAAACTTTATTTGAAGCATTTCTATCTAAAATCAAAATAAAAATATTTTATTCAAGAAAAACTGTTAACAACTTGTAATACATCACTTCCGGTTAGCCTATTTTAACCAAAATCTATTGTTATTCCCAATGACATTAAAATCTTATATTAAATTTGAAACATTTTGGATTATTAAAACATATTGGTTGGACTTGCATTGTCTTTATTTTTTTAAATATTACAACGTTTTGATTTCAACTGTAGATTTGCAGCAGTCGAAACGTTGTAATATTTTAAAAAATAAAGACAATGCAAGTCCAACCAATATGTTTTAATAATTTAACATTGTCTACAAACTTTAAACAGAAATTTTGGATTATATTGTAAAATAGTTTTTCATTAATAGTACATTAAAACACAAGTATCATAAGGCAATCTGTTAACGTACGAGTCCAAGTTTGGAAAACGAGCCGCCAGGCGAGCTTTACAAAGGACGAGTGCGTCAACAGGCCTTATGATACATGTTTTTTATACTATTTTTTCTATTGAGATAATTTTACAAATAGATTTTTAAAAAAAGGCCTTGTCAAAAATATGAGTTGGTGTTTTTTATCATTATGTTGGTAGCGCTTTCAGCTAACAATTGGAATTTCACATTTTGACAGTTTGTGTATTTTGTGATTTTGTCCGATTGTTTACATTAAAACATTGTATCAAGCATTATACAATTATAAAAAAGGAAAACCAATACATACAATGAACTCCACAGGTTTATTTATGAACCATTCTGATTTGACATATCGCTGGTTTGTATTGGTTATTATAAATAAAATTTGAATATGGGATTGAAGGACGTTACGTGGACAATCAAGTCTTTTTATTGAGAAATCAACATATAAATAAAACTCTTTAAATAATGAAATATTTTAATAAACAATTTATAGACCTAGACTTTTACTTTCCACCATTTCATCAATACATTTACTGCTGTATACAAAACATATATGGCACTCATAATGTTTAAATCATATTTAAAAATTTAATATTCCATGGTTCGCCACAACGTGGAACTGGAAATCATGGATTAAAACGTCAACTTTTCATATTTGTTCGCCAGTAGCCGCCACAAATTGAGTAGACAGTGTCAACATTTTCAAGTAACGTGCATCATACATTTCATAACCTGCCTGGAATAACAATACATTCAACTCAAAATTGCATTACCATAAATTTAAATTGTAATAAATAATACTTACCGTTTTAATTATTTTGACAAAGGAAACCTGAGCGCACTGTTTCTTGTTTCATAATTTTTTAGTTGTAATTTTAACTTCACAGATTCTTCTTCTTTCTTAACTAACACAGCTATAGCTATAAATTATTTTTCTTTCTAATCCTATCACCTAGAGAAAGGATAAAAATCCACAATTAGGAGTAATATTTCAACACAAACAATTTACTATTTTGAGGTTATCTATCAATTATGAAAGAATGTCTACCACCTCTAGAACATAAAAGGCGTAGTACTTTTATAGATCTTCTAAACGTCGTGTTTTCAGTGATAAACAGTGCTTTTATAGACTCATAAAAACACCGAAATAGAAAAAATCTATTATAGGCTTCAAGTAAAGTACCACTTCTGGAAATAGGAATCCTAAATACAAAATTTTAAATTTCTACGGCTTACCGTTTTTGAGTTATGCGAGATACGTACGTACGTATAGACGTCACGACGAAATTAGTCAAAGAGGATTCAGAGATGGTCAAAATGAATATTTCCGCTGAAATCTGAAAATCGAAATTTTTCGCGATTACAACACTTCCTTTAGGTACTATGTACAAGAAAGTAATTAATGTTACGTAAATACAAAGTATGATGCTTATTGAATATTAATAAAAAAGCAATGACCAAACCAAACCAAACCAATTATGTAAGAAGTATTTTAATTAACTTCTAATTCATTAGAAATTTCATTTATTTTTAGTTCGTTCACAATATTATTGATGTTTAAATACAGATTTTCTGTCAGTTGAAGGTCATAACAGTTTTTCCACTTTTCTGTTACTATTTCATTTATTTTATTGTTTATTACGTCAACCACATTATTGTAGTTCATTGATACACAACTGAATATTCTTATACAATTTTTAATTGACCCGTGTAATTTTTTATTGAAGAAAAATTTGCCGTAGGCTATTAATGTCCCGGAACATTCAAGATTTACATAGTTGTATAATTTGGTAAAACATATTATAAAGCATTAGGTATTTAAGATTTATATTATAGAGAAATTTTATAATAATGCACGAACTTTTTGAATGCACCTCGTATTTAGATGTTTGTAATATGCATCTAATTTTAATTACATACTATAATTATTATTTTATAATTATTGTCATTTCAAGGGCAGTGTATATACATATATCTACATTAATACTATAATTATTTTTTGTTTATAGATATGACCATATCAAAAACTATAGCTACTATTAACATAAATGTGTACATATAACTAACATATTTAATGATACATTTATCATTTAGCAAAATGTATTTCAAATTACTTTGTTTGCGTTATAATTACACATTTAAATATTGTAACAAATGAAAATATATTTTCGGACAAGTATAAAATATACTTGGAACGTTTTTAAATTAATTCTGAGAATAACATATATGGTAAAGGTGATTAGAATGTAGGTTTCGTAAATAGAACAACAAAAGCGTTAAATTTAACATTTTACATAGATCCCGAGATACATGCTGCTCCCCACGATATAGGAACTGCAGATACGATTAAGGAAAAATACAAATCTCATTTCATATAGTCCTTACAGATATTTATAATATACCTAACAATTAAATATAAATTATACTTATGCCCGTTTGCACCGCTGGCACTTAAATTTTAAGTGTTCCTTAAATTGACAATATCGCATCGAAACGAAACGTTAAATGAGTAATTGAATATTTCCGTCAAAATTTTATTTGTTTAAACCTAGCTTAAAATTGAAAGGTCAGCAGTGCAACTGGGCCGTGATTTTATCTGGTAACGATGGGTCACGACGAGACATGCGTGCTCGTGAATATAATTTTAATTTTGTGTTGTGATTGGATAAGAGGGTGATTCACTAAAAAATTATCGTGCGTGATTAAAATTTAACCAGACGTGAGTTATTTTTTATTTAAAAATTGTATTAATTTCCATATTTAACTATACAGTCTTATTATTTGTATGTCAATGTCATTAACAGTATTTTTTTGCATAAAAATAGTTTTATTGTTGTATTCAAAATTATATACACAGTTGCTTTGATTTCACTAAAGATATACTTATCTTTAAGCCCGTTTGACACCATCATAATTTTGATAACAAATTTGTTATCAAATTTATAATGACATTTGTGATCGAATACAACATTCTATTTGTCCATATATATTCGTTTCCAATGAAACCATTTTGTTACCAAACTTATTACCAATAACAACAAACTTATGACTGTGTCAAACAGGCTTAAATGTACTTGGAAATAATTACGTGACACGAACGTGATCCGCTGGGCGTAATAAATTTGTGAACATGAGTGACTGAGAATCAAACATAAAGATCGTGCGTGATTGGTCGTGATTACATTTTTGGTCACTTGCGCGTGCGTAATCGTGAACAAAAAGTTACTCACGCGCCCACCTCCACTATCTATCGCAACAGAGGATGCATATCATAATTTGGTGCAAATTTTAAGAGATCAAAAAAGCTTGTCTTATGTAAATAGTTATTCGTATCACTTAAATACGAGCAATCGCAATGCAGTTTCTGGACGTGTCATACTCATACACAAGATGTTTTGTGCCGACTTCTCTATAAATTTATTAATAGTACATTAAGATACAAGTTTCATAAGACATGTTTTTAGCGCACGCGTCATTCTTAGAAACGAGCGGCTTGCCGCGAGTTTTCTAAGGGGACAAGTGCGCTGAAATGTCTTATGAAACGTGTATTTTATACCATTTTTTCTATTTTGGTAATTTTTTCAAAAAATGTACGTTATTTCATGACCAGGAATTTCAATTTCGGTTGTTTAATATGTACTTTATGAAACTCATTTGGATGTCATAAAGAAGTACTTTATGACATCCAAATGGGTTTCATAAAGTACATATTAATGAACCAAAATAGAAAAAAGGATTTTATTTGTTGTCTGTATGAAATATTAGGGATTTTTTAGTAATATTGGAACATTTGAATAATTTTAATTCAAATGACATGTATTTATAAACATAACCTGAAAAATCAATAAACATTTTTTATCGGTTTTGCCTTGCAAGTTCAAATATAATTATTTACATTTAGTTTAAAATGTGTTCATTTAAGTTACAATTAACATTTTAGTATTAAAAGTTGTAAGTATTTTGCTAATTCTTGTGTTAAAAATTATAAGTTCACATTTCACCACAATAATACCAACTTATAACCACAGAAGTCCCTATCTTTTTTCCGGCAAATAAATTGAAGTTAATTCCTGTTAAATATTCTGTCAATTTCAATGTTCAATGGAATTGACTAAAAGAATAAAACCAGGATTAAATTTTAAGTAAATGATGTTAAGAAAGAGATGCAGAATGTCAATTTTTTTAAATTTTTATTTTAATTATGTGGCGATCGATTTCGGCGTTTGTGCCACCATCAGGCCGACGAGTCAAAAAATGTAAAATATAACTTGGCTTGAATCCATTGTTGAATAATAAAAGGATTAAATTGTATTAGAAGATCCAAAGTATATGAAATTTTTATAAATTTGTAGGGAATCTATCCAGGAAGGACAGATTCCCTACAAATTTATAAAAAATTTAATTACTTTGGATCTTCTAATACAATTTAATCCTTTTATTTTTCAACAATGGATTTAATCCAAGTTATATTTTACATTTTTGACTCGTCGGCCTGATGTTGGCAAAAACGCTGAAATCGATCGCCACATAATTAAAATAAAAATTAAAAAAATTTGACATTCTGCATCTCTTTCTTAACCTCATTTACACAATGCAGAACTACCTGGAGTCCTTTTGCCAATTTATTAAATTTTAAGTGTTTGTGGTGTAACTGGGCATTAGAGTGATGTAATAGTTATTTATATTATAAGGATCGTAACGTCAATTATTAGGGTACTAGTCGTAAAGATATGATTATTTACGATCCGTATTGCATACAAAATTTTATTTGCTGGCGTTAATCAATGAAAAATTAAAATAAGATCTGTTGTAAATAAGTACCAAGTATGTTGCCATAGCTCATTGTAGTACTAAGTACTCTAATGGATTTAATATTGTCCAAGGCCTATAACGAAAGACATTAGAGTACTCAAATTGAGGACTATAATATTGTTCATTATGACACGGCAGTATACAAAACTCCTTATATATGTGGTGGATCAAATCGACCACTACGTTTCTACAATAACATTATTTATAAATAATTCAATTATTGTATTTCTGAAATAAACAAGTCAAAATTCTCGTCTATTATATATATCATAGTAAGTTTAATGGTTACTTTAACATATATACTTATATTTAGTTTTATTCTGAAACTCTCACTTCATTATTATTTTTTATTCGTTATTCGTTCTACCAAAACTAATCTTTCCATATATTATTTATTTATTATTTTTACGAGTACAATGTTTCACTTCCCTAATTTTCTTGTACCCTATTCAAACATCTGCAGAAATTATTACAAATTTCATTTTGTTTGAACTAAGGCCAGGCATTTTCATCTTTGGTACAACTGTCCTTTAACTTAACTATCAGTTCAACGAAAAATGTAGTATCGATATTATAACATAAATTGTAAATTTACATATATGTCGATTTCTCGATGCTGGCAAATATGGAGACAGTTTAATCAGAAATGAAAATACCGGACCTAAGTATGGTAAGACAACAAATGGTACAGTAACTTGACAGCAAAATAGCTATCAAGTATAGCTATTTAGATTACATAAAGATATCCCTTGCTATATTGTATATGTCAAAACTAATTGTTTTGGAATTATAATTTCAAGTCGATATGCTTGACTTTGTCGAAAACAACAGTGGAGCTTCAAATAATGTAAGTATGCATGCGCACATTCGCTGTATGTTCGAGTGTGACTAAATTCATATAATATGTTTGATATTTGCATTTTACCTTATTTTTTAAAAGTCGCGACATAAAACTTAGTAAAATTGTTCAAAAAAGAAATATTTAAGAGTGGTGAGGAAACAAATATTTTTTAATGTTTTTGTAAGAGAAGACAACTATGTAACAACATGACAATTTTTAGATTTTGAAGTTATATATCCAGTATGAAATTAGATCATATTGCTCTCCTTGTTTGCATAATTTAGTAATTAACTATGTTTTCTAGACGATACGAATTTAAAGAAGATTGAAAATAACTCATTTCGCTGAGATAAACCAATAGGATTTTTCAAGTCATAACAGACTTGAAGCCGCTTGAATTGTTGAGATAAAAAGTTTTGATGTTAATTATTCATTCTTGATTAATGTTAAATAGGATGACTTAAATTTTGTTTAATATATTTAATTTTTTAAATTTTATTTATAGGGAATTTATTATACAAACAAATGGAATCCTAGTGCTGAAATTTTCGCTAATCTTCCCTTTCGAAATACGACGGTACTAGAGTTTCCAGAAATAAAATAATACAGAAAGTCTTGTAATGTCAGTATATATACGATTTGATCGTTATGTTTTTTACAAGCAAGGATATGCGTAATTAAATTAAATGTAATTGTATGTTGCAAACTTAGTTTTATTTTTAATATGAATCTTATCCCATATTGTTCTTCATCATTGATATAAGAGTATGTAATGTATGTTTAAAATTATAAGACAATAACTATAGGTTTGTTCGTTTCACAACTTTGCGCCTATGGTTTTCAGCGGCTTTAGGTGTTTGTTCGATTGCTCTGGCAGTATTGGTATTCTGGTATCGCTAATAATAGTAAATTTTCGACCCTTTTCAGTATTTGATAGACGAATATTAGTGAATAAAGCAGAAACCCTCTCCACTGATATCACATATACATTAATCACACTTTTCATATCTTCTGTTTGAACCAAAAAAGCCACATAATAGCAACAACCTGAAGACCAATTAATATATACTACTAGTTTGCCAAAATTGACATAATTCAATACCTTCAAAAACAAATATGGTTCATCAGGAGCTTGAATAAAAAGTTTACATAGGAAACGGTTCTTCTGTAAACACCAAAGACTTTTTAGCTTCGTATCCTTTGTTAATTCCCTTCATAAAATCATACAGTTCGTGAAATGATGTTACATACAATTCTTAATTTTTAATATTGCTTGCAATTTCGAATGTACACACCAGATTTGATAGAGTTAATATACAACGTAAATAACAAAAAGTAATCTAGTTTCGTCACCATGTCAACAATATGACGTCATACAGATCAGTCTTGCTAATACATTCCAGCCTTATTTTATAAAATTATGATGCAGGTAAAGAACAGCGTATGATACACGTGTATAAGTGCTTTTATAGCATTCACGACGGGTTTAAAGCCACAACGCGAAGCGGAGTGGTGTTAATGTCGTACACTTGTATCATAATATACTATTTTACTTCTCCAATAAAAGTGTGAAATAAAGTACTATAGCGTTTCATTATGTCACTCCGCAGTAGTGATGGGTCGTTCGTTCAATTTTATTCACGGGTTAACATTAAAGGAGAAGGACGTAAGAACCGAAATTACTAATTTTATAAAACTGGAATTAGGATTAGAAACCAAAATTATTGAAGCATACAAGGTTGGTAAGGAGCAAAGTATAGTCATAGCCAAAATCGGGACATGGGAAGGAAAACATGATATTATGATGAATAAACACAAATTACTTGGCAGAAAGGTATTTATTAACCACGATCTTACAAAAAATGAAAGAAAAGTGCAACAAAATTTAAGAGAAATCGGGAAAACAAAGGAAGAAGAAGGTTGCAGAGGAAAAGTAGCCTATAAGAAAATCAAACTTGACCAACAGTGGTATAAATGGAGCGAGCATGATAATAAAATTATAGAAACCGAAAATTTTCAAAAAAACAAGTAAAAGGAAAATTACGACATAAAAACGAAAAAATTAGAATAGGTTTTTGGAATGTTGCGGGAATTAATAATAAAGATAAGGATTTTTGGAATTATATACGGGAATTTGATATCATAGGTATGACAGAAACATGGGTTGATGAGAAAAATTGGAATAAATGGGAAAAAAATTGTCAGATGAATATATTTGGGTATGCACTCACGCTACGAGGGTACATAAGAAAGGAAGAGCAAAGGGAGGAATAATAACAGGAGTAAAGAAATGTATAAAAGAATTAAAAGAAAGAAGATTATTTAATGGACGGATACAATAAAGAAGAGTAAAAATACGGAATAAAACATGGAACATATTTACTTTGTATAATGATGGAACACTAAATAATATATTAAATGATATAAATAGGAGTATTGAAGAAACAAATGAAAATAATATAATAATAGGCGGAGACTTCAACGCCAGAATTGGAGAAGAGGGATCAATCGTAAGCACAAATGGATTTAACAAACAAAGAAAATCAAAAGATCGTATAAAAAATAACGAAGGACAAATACTACTCAATATCTCTGAAGAAAATGGGTGGAATATTTTAAATGGTAGCGTTACGGGAGATGAAAATGGAGAGTATACTTACACTGGAGCAAGGGGAGCATCAACGATTGACTATATATTAGCTAATCAATCTGCATATGAATTAATTGATAAATTTGAAGTTGGAAGCACAGTAGAGTCAGACCATCAACCGATATGGACTACATTAGAAGAAGAAGAAGAACCAAAGGAAAACAAAAAACAAGAAAAGAAATGCATCATTAATTGGTCCGAGGAAAAATTACCCATTTTAAAATTCAATTACAACAATTACCTTTATCAGCGCAAGACTTAAATACAGAAATCGAAGAACTAGTTGATAAAATACAGGCAGTATTGCCCAAAAAATATGTCAATAAGCAAGTTGTAGACATGAAAAATAATTGGTGGAATAAGGACTGCCGAAAAAAGAAGACGGAAGCTGCTAAGGCACTACGACAATGGAAGAAAGGAATGGCAACAAGAGAAGAATATCAAAAGGCGAGAAAAGAGTATAAAAACGTTTGCACAGAGGCAAGAAAACTTAAAGTAAGAGGGGAAGAAGAAAAAATAAAATTAATTCAAAATGAAGGAGACCTGTGGAAATATATACGAGAAGAGAAAAATAAAAAAGTGAAAGTAAGTCAACTTATAACAACGGAAGAATGGAAATTATATTTCATGAATCTTCTAAAAGGACAGGGTAAGGAAATAATTAGAAACCCGCAGACAAATGCAAGTGAAGGACTAATCCCAATAACAGGAGAGGAAATAGAATACCAGATTAAAAAATTAAGGACAAGGAAGGCAGCTGGCGAAGATGAAATCCCAAATGAAGCCTGGATATATGGTATGCATCTAATCCCCAAACTTAAAAATATTTTTAATAGATTAATTCAAGGCGAACAACTACCTAAAAGATGGCGGCACGTTATAATAACACCGGTATATAAACAAGGAGACAAACATATACCCAACAATTACAGAGGCATTACGTTGACAGATACGCTATACAAGTTATACGCAATGGTATTAAATGAAAGACTCACACAAGAAGCTGAGGAAAAACAATTAATCCCTGAAACGCAAAATGGGTTTAGAAAGAACAGAAGCGCAATAGACAACATTTACATATTAAATCAAGTAATTGAAAACGAATTATTAAAAGATAAAGGGAAGCTTTATGTCTTTTTTGCGGACTTACGAGCGGCTTTTGATACGGTAGATAGAGATATCCTGTTCTCATTGCTACTAAAAAAGGAATTACCAGCCAATTAGTAAAAGCTTTAGAAAACATCTATAAAGAAACTAAGAACACCATAAAAAAGGCAGGTGAAACAGATACTTTTTGGACGACGGTTGGACTGCGACAAGGGTGCTCGTTAAGCCCAACACTTTTTGCATGATATATAGGAGACCTAGAAGACTGGTAAAGAAATGGACAGACAGGAGGGGTGGTAATAGGTCAGGTGAAATTTTGGTCATTAACATATGCCGATGATACGGCAATAATGGCAAGAAGCGCATCTGAAATGAAATCACTGATGTTAAGATTGGAAAAATACTTAGAACGAAAGAAACTGGAGCTAAATCCGGATAAATCAAAGATGATGTTATTTAGAAAGGGAGGAGGTAAAGATAAAAATGAGAAATGGGAATGGAAAGAAAAGGAAATAGAAAAGGTTAAAAAATTTAAATATCTGGGTTATTACTTTCAGAGAAACAACAGTGCAGAACAACATATAAAAGAAATAACAAAAAAGGCTGCAGTGGCAGTGGCACAGATATGGGGCATAGGGGAAAGAAAATTTCGGGAAAATATAAAGCAAGGATATTACTTTTTGATTCGATGTTTAAAAGTATACTTATGTACGGAGCAGAAATATGGGGGAGGAAGGAACATGAAAAAATAGAAAGTTTACAGACCAAATATCTACGATGGATACTGGGACTAGACTTTCAAACACCAAAGTATATTATAAGAGAAGAAACAAAAAGAGACAAAATGAGGATAGAAGCAGGAAGAAGAGCATTAAAATATGAAGAAAGAATAATAATGAAAGACGAAAATACAATTCTAGCGAATTGTTGGAAAGAGCTCAAGAAACGGGAAGGAAACAAACAACAATTAACAAAATGGGAAGATATGAGAAGAAAATACTACGAAAGAAATGGCTACGCACCGGAAGAAGGAGAAATACAGAGACAATTAGGAATGAATATAAATATGAAAACAATTAACAGAGACAGAGATAATCAAATACAAGAACAGAATAATAAGATAGAAAAATCAAGGTATAATCAAAATTATAAAATAATAAAAACTTTATCAATCCCGAGATACCTTCTAAATGACGACAAAAAAGGAACAATCAAACTAATGGCAAGATTTCGTTGTGGTAATGAGGAAAGGGCAAACAAAATATGGTTAAAAGATGAAGAGCGGATGTGCAGAATGTGCAAGAAGAAAGAAGAAACCCTATGGCACATACTGTATGAATGTGAAGAAGGAACGAAAGAAGAAAGAAGTATGGAACAAATTTTGAACGACTCAGCGCAAGGCTCCAAATGCTTAAGATACATTATTCAGAAGAGAGAAGAAGAAAAATGAAATAAATTAATGTATAATATCTCATGAAATGTAAAATACCTACCTATATAAATATTTAATCTATTTCTATTGTTGAATTTAAATGTAGATTCTAAGCCATTAGGCAAGAATAAAGTTATATATATATATATATATATATATATATATATATATATATATAACTTTATTCTTGCCTAATGGCTTAGAATCTACATTTAAATTCAACAATAGAAATAGATTAAATATTTATATAGGTAGGTATTTTACATTTCATGAGATATTATACATTAATTTATTTCATTTTTCTTCTTCTCTCTTCTGAATAATGTATCTTAAGCATTTGGAGCCTTGCGCTGAGTCGTTCAAAATTTGTTCCATACTTCTTTCTTCTTTCGTTCCTTCTTCACATTCATACAGTATGTGCCATAGGGTTTTTTCTTTCTTCTTGCACATTCTGCACATCCGCTCTTCATCTTTTAACCATATTTTGTTTGCCCTTTCCTCATTACCACAACGAAATCTTGCCATTAGTTTGATTGTTCCTTTTTTGTCGTCATTTAGAAGGTATCTCGGGATTGATAAGGTTTTTATTATTTTATAATTTTGATTATACCTTGATTTTTCTATCTTATTATTCTGTTCTTGTATTTGATTATCTCTGTCTCTGTTAATTGTTTTCATATTTATATTCATTCCTAATTGTCTCTGTATTTCTCCTTCTTCCGGTGCGTAGCCATTTCTTTCGTAGTATTTTCTTCTCATATCTTCCCATTTTGTTAATTGTTGTTTGTTTCCTTCCCGTTTCTTGAGCTCTTTCCAACAATTCGCTAGAATTGTATTTTCGTCTTTCATTATTATAATTTTTTCTTCATATTTTAATGCTCTTCTTCCTGCTTCTATCCTCATTTTGTCTCTTTTTGTTTCTTCTCTTATAATATACTTTGGTGTTTGAAAGTCTAGTCCCAGTATCCATCGTAGATATTTGGTCTGTAAACTTTCTATTTTTTCATGTTCCTTCCTCCCCCATATTTCTGCTCCGTACATAAGTATACTTTTAAACATCGAATCAAAAAGTAATATCCTTGCTTTATATTTTCCCGAAATTTTCTTTCCCCTATGCCCCATATCTGTGCCACTGCCACTGCAGCCTTTTTTGTTATTTCTTTTATATGTTGTTCTGCACTGTTGTTTCTCTGAAAGTAATAACCCAGATATTTAAATTTTTTAACCTTTTCTATTTTCTTTTCTTTCCATTCCCATTTCTCATTTTTATCTTTACCTCCTCCCTTTCTAAATAACATCATCTTTGATTTATCCGGATTTAGCTCCAGTTTCTTTCGTTCTAAGTATTTTTCCAATCTTAACATCAGTGATTTCATTTCAAATGCGCTTCTTGCCATTGTTGCCGTATCATCGGCATATGTTAATGACCAAAATTTCACCTGACCTATTACCACCCCTCCTGTCTGTCCATTTCTTTACCAGTCTTCTAGGTCTCCTATATATCATGCAAAAAGTGTTGGGCTTAACGAGCACCCTTGTCGCAGTCCAACCGTCGTCCAAAAAGTATCTGTTTCACCTGCCTTTTTTTATGGTGTTCTTAGTTTCTTTATAGATGTTTTCTAAAGCTTTTACTAATTGGCTGGTAATTCCTTTTTTAGTAGCAATGAGAACAGGATATCTCTATCTACCGTATCAAAAGCCGCTCGTAAGTCCGCAAAAAAGACATAAAGCTTCCCTTTATCTTTTAATAATTCGTTTTCAATTACTTGATTTAATATGTAAATGTTGTCTATTGCGCTTCTGTTCTTTCTAAACCCATTTTGCGTTTCAGGGATTAATTGTTTTTCCTCAGCTTCTTGTGTGAGTCTTTCATTTAATACCATTGCGTATAACTTGTATAGCGTATCTGTCAACGTAATGCCTCTGTAATTGTTGGGTATATGTTTGTCTCCTTGTTTATATACCGGTGTTATTATAACGTGCCGCCATCTTTTAGGTAGTTGTTCGCCTTGAATTAATCTATTAAAAATATTTTTAAGTTTGGGGATTAGATGCATACCATATATCCAGGCTTCATTTGGGATTTCATCTTCGCCAGCTGCCTTCCTTGTCCTTAATTTTTTAATCTGGTATTCTATTTCCTCTCCTGTTATTGGGATTAGTCCTTCACTTGCATTTGTCTGCGGGTTTCTAATTATTTCCTTACCCTGTCCTTTTAGAAGATTCATGAAATATAATTTCCATTCTTCCGTTGTTATAAGTTGACTTACTTTCACTTTTTTATTTTTCTCTTCTCGTATATATTTCCACAGGTCTCCTTCATTTTGAATTAATTTTATTTTTTCTTCTTCCCCTCTTACTTTAAGTTTTCTTGCCTCTGTGCAAACGTTTTTATACTCTTTTCTCGCCTTTTGATATTCTTCTCTTGTTGCCATTCCTTTCTTCCATTGTCGTAGTGCCTTAGCAGCTTCCGTCTTCTTTTTTCGGCAGTCCTTATTCCACCAATTATTTTTCATGTCTACAACTTGCTTATTGACATATTTTTTGGGCAATACTGCCTGTATTTTATCAACTAGTTCTTCGATTTCTGTATTTAAGTCTTGCGCTGATAAAGGTAATTGTTGTAATTGAATTTTAAAATGGGTAATTTTTCCTCGGACCAATTAATGATGCATTTCTTTTCTTGTTTTTTGTTTTCCTTTGGTTCTTCTTCTTCTTCTAATGTAGTCCATATCGGTTGATGGTCTGACTCTACTGTGCTTCCAACTTCAAATTTATCAATTAATTCATATGCAGATTGATTAGCTAATATATAGTCAATCGTTGATGCTCCCCTTGCTCCAGTATAAGTATACTCTCCATTTTCATCTCCCGTAACGCTACCATTTAAAATATTCCACCCATTTTCTTCAGAGATATTGAGTAGTATTTGTCCTTCGTTATTTTTTATACGATCTTTTGATTTTCTTTGTTTGTTAAATCCATTTGTGCTTACGATTGATCCCTCTTCTCCAATTCTGGCGTTGAAGTCTCCGCCTATTATTATATTATTTTCATTTGTTTCTTCAATACTCCTATTTATATCATTTAATATATTATTTAGTGTTCCATCATTATACAAAGTAAATATGTTCCATGTTTTATTCCGTATTTTTACTCTTCTTTCTTGTATCCGTTCATTAAATAATCTTCTTTCTTTTAATTCTTTTATACATTTCTTTACTCCTGTTATTATTCCTCCCTTTGCTCTTCCTTTCTTATGTACCCTCGTAGCGTGAGTGCATACCCAAATATATTCATCTGACAATTTTTTTCCCATTTATTCCAATTTTTCTCATCAACCCATGTTTCTGTCATACCTATGATATCAAATTCCCGTATATAATTCCAAAAATCCTTATCTTTATTATTAATTCCCGCAACATTCCAAAAACCTATTCTAATTTTTTCGTTTTTATGTCGTAATTTTCCTTTTACTTGTTTTTTTGAAAATTTTCGGTTTCTATAATTTTATTATCATGCTCGCTCCATTTATACCACTGTTGGTCAAGTTTGATTTTCTTATAGGCTACTTTTACTCTGCAACCTTCTTCTTCCTTTGTTTTCCCGATTTCTCTTAAATTTTGTTGCACTTTTCTTTAATTTTTTGTAAGATCGTGGTTAATAAATACCTTTCTGCCAAGTAATTTGTGTTTATTCATCATAATATCATGTTTTCCTTCCCATGTCCCGATTTTGGCTATGACTATACTTTGCTCCTTACCAACCTTGTATGCTTCAATAATTTTGGTTTCTAATCCTAATTCCAGTTTTATAAAATTAGTAATTTCGGTTCTTACGTCCTTCTCCTTTAATGTTAACCCGTGAATAAAATTGAACGAACGACCCATCACTACTGCGGAGTGACATAATGAAACGCTATGGTACTTTATTTCACACTTTTATTGGAGAAGTAAAATAGTATATTATGATACAAGTGTACGACATTAACACCACTCCGCTTCGCGTTGTGGCTTTAAACCCGTCGTGAATGCTATAAAAGCACTTAAACCCTATGGCACATACTGTATGAATGTGAAGAAGGAACGAAAGAAGAAAGAAGTATGGAACAAATTTTGAACGACTCAGCGCAAGGCTCCAAATGCTTAAGATACATTATTCAGAAGAGAGAAGAAGAAAAATGAAATAAATTAATGTATAATATCTCATGAAATGTAAAATACCTACCTATATATATTTAATCTATTTCTATTGTTGAATTTAAATGTAGATTCTAAGCCATTAGGCAAGAATAAAGTTATATATATATATATATATATATATATATATATATATATATATATATATATATATATATATATATATATATATATATATATATATACTACACTGTCAAAACACACAAAAAATAAGCAAAAATAGAGTTAATATAACAACGTAAATAACAAAAAGTAATCTAGTTTCGTCACCATGTCAACAATATGACGTCATACAGATCAGTCTTGCTAATACATTCCAGCCTTATTTTATAAGATTATGATGCAGGTAAAGAACAGCGTATGATACACGTGTATAAGTGCTTTTATAGCATTCACGACGAGTTTAAAGCCACAACGCGAAGCGGAGTGGTGTTAATGTCGTACACTTGTATCATAATATACTATTTTACTTCTCCAATAAAAGTGTGAAATAAAATACCATAGCGTTTCATTATATCACTCCGCAGTAGTGATGGGTCGTTCGTTTAATTTTATTGACGCAGTTCATTTTGCTCCGCTCACTAAAGTGAGTCGTTCAATGTGAATCACTTGAACGACTTTTTTACAAATGCACAATACCTCTTCATGTGTGCTGTGAATGCTGTGCTGTGCGCGAATGTCGTATTTTGCACGACTCGTAGCATTAGCTCAGCTCTATATTCTGCTTCGTGCTGTATTTTTTGCAGCTGTGCTACTGTGCTATTTACTGAGTGGTGAGTCATCTGTGCTAGTGTGCTGTTTAGTGAACGATGAGCGATCTAAAGAGCAGAGCACGTGAACGATGGCACAGAGCGAGAACTAACCCGGAGATAGTGTGAACTGGTATGTGCCGTACTGTGGAAACTAAAGAGCCGCTCGTTCATGGCTCAGTAAAGTGAGTCGTTCAAAATGAACCGACTCGTTCATGAACGACACAACATCACTCCGCAGCGTTAAAAAGTGCACTTTTTTCACACATATATGTATTAAAAATGACATATTTTTAAACATATTTTAATAGAAAAAGTGCACTTGTGCTTTTTTCCTTACTGCGTATATTTCATTATTTTAGTAGACACAAATTAGAATACTTAACAATTAATCACTTTTGATTATAGTAATTACTACAAGCCAATATTTTTTGGTCTACTAATCTTTTTCACATGACAGTGTGTATAAAGGATATGGGAAGCACCAGGAGCTATGAACAGTTTACATTCAACTGTTAAAAAATCGTAAAAATATCGTTGCGATGTCATTACAAATTACAAAATTATAATTTCAAAATAATTCGTTTTGAAATACAAGATGAACCAAGGGATATTTTTATGCAATCTAAATAGCTATCCTTGATAGCTATAAAAATAATAAATGACAATTGTAATATTTTTTGTCAAATTACTGCACCATTTGTTATCTTACCCCACAGACCCGGTATTTTCATCTCTGGGTAAACTGTCAGGTAACGTCAGCTTCAAAAAATTGACACATGTGTAAATTTACTACATGATATAACATCGATTCTACATTTTTCGTTAAACTGATAGTTAAGTAACAGACAATTGGACAAGGTATGGAAATACCGAGTACCGCGCCTTAGTTCAAACTAAAAGAAACTTGTAATAATTTCTGCAGATGTTTGAGTAGATACAAGACAAAGATAATTCATCAAGTGAGACGACCTTATACTCGTAACTAAACAAAAGATACATGCAAAAGTTTGAAGATTTGGTTTTGACAGAACGAATATTTAAAGTTTCGGTGATTACAAATAAAGTGGGACTTTCAAAATTTCAGATAAAATATGGTGATTAATGTTTTGAGCGAAAAAAGTTAGCTATATATTTTTAACAAATCCATGACTAGTTCTTTTGATCTCTTAATTTTGTACCAAATTATGACGTTCATAGGTATTTTTAACATCGTACAAAGTGTTCTAAATGAGGTTTACCGCCCCTATTTTAAAATTTATTTTAAATAGGATTAGGCATTTTTCTTTAATAATATCGGTAAAAAAATACATGTATGTACGTACTATGTCGTGGTGAGCAGCATATATGCCGGGATTTATGTAAAATGTTACATTTACCGCTTTTGTTGTTCTATTTACGAAACCTACGTTATATCACCTTTACCTTTACCATATATGTTTTTCGAATTATAATCAACTTCAAAACGTTCCAAGTATATTTTGTACTTGCCTTAAAATATATTTTCATTTGTTACAATATTTGTATGTTGTAAACAGATTATCACCAAAGTAATTTGGATATACATATGTATATAGGTAGGTGTATACATTGTTCATTAGATGAATAAGTAAATATTCGTTAATTATATACTTTTATGTTCATAATAGGTATAATTTTAAAAAATAGTATGTATTATATCTATAAAATCTGTATGTTAACAATGACTGTAATGTTAGTATACATAATACATGTATTTATATACATTTCCCTTGAAATGTTAATAATTAATAAATAATAATTACATACTGACCAGCAAGAATTGTGAATGGTAAATAACAACAGAGCACTTTAAGTACATCAAAAGTATTTATCATAAATAAACAAACATTTAAATCTATATTTGAATCATCAATAATATTTGAAACGGACTAGAAATATTTGCAAATTCTGAATAATTAGATAATAGATATTGAAACAATGCCGATGATAAAGATTAATATTTTTTTTATTCTGATGTCGCCAACACAATACCTCCCGCCATATTTAGATTTTATTAATTTAATGTCAATAAGAGTAAGAAAGATCGGGGTTAAATGTAACAAAATTTGTTTTATTTTCTGTAGTTCTTGTTTTACATCGAGTAATATCGTCTTTTTTAAATAAAAAAAACATACTTCATATGTATTGTATGCAAAAAAATATTCTTGCCTTTCGGACAAAAAAATATTTTTACATAAAAATTGTGAGGGTAATGTTGCCTCAGAGTTTGGAGCTTCTTATCACAGTTAAAACAAAGGCAGATAAAAGACAAGTAAAATAGTTTAATATTTGTGTATCTACCATGTGTGCACGAGAAATAGTGTAACTTTCATCGAGCCAAAAAATCACTCGACAGCAACAGTAGTAGAACGAGTTTTATAAGACATTTTTTTATCCACGTCAAAATTTAGAAAACGAGAACTGGTGATATTTCTGATTGACAATAAAATGAGTCCTTTTTAATAATTTTATATTTTACGTCTTTTATACAGGGTGTATCGCAACTTATGCACCAAAGTTTATGAGCAAATTTGATTAAAATGAGTAAAAAAAGCTTAAGCTGTTTCCGAGAAAGAGGCCATTTTGTATTAGAAACGAAGAAAAAGTGACAAAGATAGTGATCGAAAAAAATTGTCTGAGTCTCTGTTAAAAAAACAATCAAATTTTGTATAAAATATTTTTTCTCAATTTCTGCTCGTAATAGTTACTAAGTTATTTGACAATTAAATATTGCTCAATGTCAACATTTGTCGTAGTATAATTGTTTGATTAAGAAAACAACACATCACTTAGCATTCTACCATATTTCCCTACTCATATATAAGAAGACCTCTCAAACGGAAACAAAAAATCTCATATAATCGAAATCTCAACTATTATAGTTTTCGAGATAGCAGAGGTAATCCTCGTAAAAACACATTTTTCACTACCTTATATCTCGAAAACTATTGAAGATCGGACCCATGTTGATTATACTATTTTTACTGAGTTTGGTCGGCAGCATGGCGCCGTTTAGGGAGGGGAATTCCCCCCTGGCAATTAAGTTGAACCTCTAATTTTTTAAAAGAAACAATTTGAGATTTATTGTATAACGGCCCTAAAGTCGACTCTCTTACAATATACGAATTCTACTTTATTATATATTTTTTACGTCATTAAAGCCTGTATATGAGTATTTAACTTAATATTTATTAGTATGCAAAATGCAATTGCACAAAATATACATTTAGGATTCGGACATAACGCACAAGCATAAATCGACGCCTGTCCATGTACATGTGTACGTATCTACTCGCGCGCATGTGCATTCGCTGCGAGTACATTTACCTTGTTACAGCTTATATACGGTTTTCACATTAGAACTTTAAAACATAGGGACTTTAAGTTCATTGGACTTAAAGATTGGCTGACGTTCACACTAGATGTTTATATCGCTAGTTTATACTTAATAATAGATGGCGACCATCTATTATTAAGTATTTATTCTTCAAGTTGGTATTGTAAAAGTTACCAATTTTAGTATTATTTCTGGTCTTATCGTAATTAGTTGTATAGGCTATGTTGTGAATTGCGATTGCGAAAAAAAGAATGTTTATTCCCTAACTTTAGCATACCTTCTGATCGTAATGATATTATTTGTTTTCTAATGTTTTTTTTATGTTCTCGCTCATTATTTATTCTTCTATACATTTCGAACATACTACGGGAACATACTTTGAATTATCATTCAACAAATATTGATATTTTATGAACTCATCATTGAAAATAACCTCCAAATCAACCAAACACTGACACAGTCACCGAAAATTTAGAATTATGTTGGCAACGAATACCATGTGACCGCACTTTAAGACGCAAATTTCTGTCTTAAAGATAATGGCATTTAAAGTGTATAGGTGCGAAAACAAACTAACGTTTTAAGTCTTCCTCACTTTAACATCCGATCTTAAAGTTATAATGTGAAAACCGTTTTAGCAACAGCAACTAGCATACCCAGTCAAATAATATACGCCCTACGACGCACCCTCTCTGTGCCTATGCAAGGTTTTGCGTGGATCTACTTAGTTATATTTATTGAATTTGTCTTCAATTTGGTAAATTTGGATCAGCTATATTGTTCTACTTCAACGCCTCAATTTCTAATCTGTCTCAACATAATAGCAAGATTTCGTCGCAACTACAACCAGTAACAAACAAGTACCCAGGAGTAGCAATAGATTTGTTGGGTATACAAAAATATATAGAAGATATAATATCATCATTTAAGGAAGAAGGGGAAAATTCGGAAGGATTTTTTGCAAGAATTTTTAAAAGCAGCGTAGATTTAGCTGAGGCATTTGATATTGAAATTATACTGGGATTCTGAAATCCAGCGTTTATTAACTTCTGGCGGTAACGTGAATTACCACTGATTTTGACAGTTGTGGTATTCTGAAACTCAGCGTTACTTAACGTTAACGCTGCAAGTCAGCGTTAATTCACCCTGGACCTATCGAAGCGTTATCCGGGAAAACGGCGAATTGTTTATGAGTTTCATGGTCGAAATAGCCCTGATATTTTTCGTGTATTGCTACATGTACTTGTAAGAAGTATTTTAATAACAGTGAGTATAGTTATTCATGTTGTATATAACGTTTACTTTTATATGTAATATATTGTTAACATAACCTTATAATATAATTTTTTTAGCATTACAGTGTTCAAATCACAAACAACAAGTCCGCAATAGTATGAAAAATTAGAATTCAATACAATAATGTACCTAACATTATAAAAAATGACTGATGTACATATTGAAAAGTGAAGTGAATAAAAGAAAATTTGTAAAGTTTCCGATTTTTATGTTGTACGAGTATTATAACTAAAAATATTTTCCAGAAAAGTAATTTTTGATTATGAATTACATGAAGAAATTCAGATTATAAAAACAAAAATGTATTTGATTACAACAAAGAATATAACCGATTATAACAATGCAACAAAGGAAAACACAAAAAATTATTGATGAATTGGAATAGTAATTGTTTACAGGTACCTATACTAATATTAGTAAATGTTTGTAAATAGAAAAAATATTTTCAACAGTTTTTCTTCAGCAGTTATTGGAAATCTTATTCGTAAAGTCAGTAGGTGCTTAATTTTGCAAAGTAACTTCTTTCATAAGTCTTCTAACTGCAGACTGGCTAAGGCTAATATTATTGATAATATTTCCACAAGTCTCCATTCTTGTATATTCTTTATAAGTAAATTTCTATATATGTATAATATAACCTTGTTGTACACCTTTTAAATAAAATAATTGTATTATTATTAATATATGTAAATAAATACAAATATATTTTAGCACAAAATACCTACACGCAGTAAATATATTCGTTTATTTGACGTTTGACTCATAGGTTTGACATAAGCTTTTAAATGTAGTTTTTGTTATATTTAATCGCTTTTTATTGGTTGAAAATTTTGAAAGGGGAAGATCACATGAATATATTCGACGTGAATTAACGCTGGTGTTTTTAACGTTCCACGCCAGTGTTTCAGAATACTAATTTAACGCTGAAACGTGAACGTTACTTACTATCGGTACTTCACGCCGAACGTTATTTAACGCTGGTTTCAGAATCTCACTATTAAAGGATAACAGGTCGACAAACTCACAGAAGAAACGTTGTAGCAAAGACGGCAGAAGCATATGTTAGAATAACCATTTTCAACTCTTATATACTTGGACCCTCTGATATCGTTGGAATTACGTTTTTCCCAACATACTAGTGTTGCGTTTTCCATATCTTGTTTACACCCGGTTAACATCAGGAAGCATGCTGTGGATCCAGATATCGTGAAGAAAATCTTAGAAAAGTATAGCATCGAAAATTTGGAAGCGGAATATTTAACGTGGATGCACATTTGGAAGGGAAAAGAAGTAGCAGGAAATATGGATTTTGCAAAACTTATTTCAGAAGAATGTGAATTTTTCCTGCTATCAAAATTGCTTTCCATTTTTCTTTTTTGACAATGCCACTCACAACATGTTCAAAAGAGCGTTCTTGCTCTACTCCAAGGAGAGTGAAGAATTGGCGTAGGTCTACAATGGAGGAAAATTGGCTGTCCGGATTATGCCTATTAAGTGTACGTAGGAAGAAGGTGGAAGAAAATAAAGAAATAATAATAGAAAAAGTTGTATGAGTTTTTGGCGCAATTTGCTTTCTTAACCTAAATGTCAATTAAATAAAAAGTAATAAAGATGAAAAGTTTGTTTTGTTATTACATAAGTAAGAAATATAAGATTATAAACCGAATTGATTTAGGAAAATTTTGTATGTGTAATGTTGTAGTTAGTAACTTTGGATTGTCATTTAGTCAATTATTTAAAAGTTCATGCCAATTCTGATTTATGATAATGTAAATTCTTTTTAGTAAATTATTTGAAAACATAAAATTGCGTATCGAAATGACGACTCTTTCGTTACGCAATTGGGTTTGTAATGACTTCATTATAAACGTAAAATATAAAAACATTTATCGTACAATGTACACAGAATTTAATTCTACAACTAAATTTTATATTTAGAAATATTACATAAATTTAATACAAAATTTATTAAATTATACACATTTAATAATATTTAAAAAAAATCACAATTTGTAATGCATATTTTTGCTCGTTTTATGTGGGATTTTATACCTTCATATGGTTATGGAATTAATAAAATAATGACATATTTCGCTTACTGATATAAATGTACAAACATCCACTTTTTTAACACTTGTAGCAAGAATAAAATATTTATCATGTAAGAATTAAAACTTTTTGTTGTGACTTGGAAAACTCGGGCCTAGTTTTGTGCGTTAGGTTAGGTTATTGTAAGTAGTTAAATTTCGAAGTAATATAACATGTATGTCATCTAAAATAAGACGTCGCCACTGAAGTGGGGACAAAACTGCGGCTCCTTTGTTTATAAATGAAAGTGCACGGTGTAAATTTTGTAAGCAATTATAAAGGAACACGTTTTATATTAGGTACTCAGTTTCGGGTTCCTAGACACAACCAACCTTTCACATATTGTCATCTAAATCGAAATTATTACATACATGTAATATGGAGGTATGTTACTTGCTTTGGCAGTTACTCTATATGACTCGACATTTCAAGAAAAATCAGAATTTTATTCAATAAATTATCAGAAGGGTTTATGAAAAACTGAATAAATCCATCAAAGTATATTCTACCGCTTGCTAATGTCTGATTCATTAAATTAATATATATATATATATATATATATATATATATATATATATATATATATATATAAATATACCATGATTTTAATAACGTTGCACATAATTTGACCAATATAGTGTAATTAACAACATGTATATGGATTTATCTTATTTTGCTTAAATTATTACTGATGTATTTCAGTATGCATGATTTCATAAAATAAAAAATATTAATACGAAAAACTGTTTCATTACCATAATATCGTCGCTTTATACAAATTGTGTTGAAAATTAATCATTAAATTTTATTATAATCATTATCATCCAAGGACAATGTATAGAATACAAAAATTCGATGTTAACATAAATATTATGATTTTTTTTTATATATTGATTATATTCTAATTATACGTATTATAAATATAAAAGTTAGTAGGTATATAACTAATAATTATTATTGTTTTTCTGTTCTTATAATGTACATTCGACTTATTTTGTTATTATTTTGTTTACAATATTTAGATATTGTAGCAAATAAACATTTATTTCAGGACAAATATAGAATAGTCCTAGACCGTTTTGAAATATATAGTAATGACACTCGTAGCAAAGCTGAGTATAATCTATTTTTTCTAAATAGGACAACAAAAGCTCTGAACTTGTCACTTGACATAAATACAGACATACTTGCTGGCCACCACGATGTAGTAAGTACATACATGTAATAATAATATTTTTTTACATATGATTAAAAAAAATACAAAATCTAATTTTAAATAGTTCATACTACTTGTGGCAAGTCAAGTTTTGAAATTTTCTATATTATAAGAGGAGATTTTTTGTCCATATAGCAATGAAGTAAAACATTTCAGTGTAAAGTAATAGGTCATGTGTCTACCGAAACAAAAATTGTACGCTATATAGGAGAATCTCCGAATCAGACGAAGTACGCCATCTCAAAAAGTTGAACAACGAACAAGTCACTTAATTTATGACATACAATAGATTGCCAGATTGACACATTCCTGTACATTATTTAAAATTGATATAATGCTAATATTGGTAACATAAAAATATTATTTAACAATGATAAGTATTTTTCTATGCAATAATTGTTAATTTTGTATCAATTTTAAGTAATTTAATTTATGACGTTGATTTGCGACATACTTCATCTGATTCAGTAATTCCCTTATAGTTTGGTGAAAATCAAATAAAAAATAGAAATTCAATTCTGCATACATTTTATAAGTACTGACACACATTATAGTATATGTAATACTTCATAAATGTAAATTTCTATCCATTTTAACTTCCCGTCATACCGTAGGTAAGGCAGGTTATGTTTTCGATCCAAAAATTCAATAGTGAGTTTTCGGTGAATTATGGTCCCACAATATATACATTTTTAATATTTTCACAATAATATTTGTGTGTGCATGACGATATTTTACTCCGCGATAACTTTTATATCAAACTTCCAAAAATTTCTACTTTCCGTATTGAAGCTTTCTGTATTCATATAAAGATTGATTAGATTTTGGGTAATATTAGACAACCGAAGGAGATACTTTACTTGAAACCCATAACAGTATTTTAATGAAAAACTATGTTAAAATATAATTCGAAACTTTTCAATTTTGGTACCTTAAGACTTTTATATCAAATGGAATAATATATTACATTTGGCTAAAAACTGATAAGCCGGAAGTGCTACTTTACTTGTGACTCTGAACAATAATACTGTGAAATATTTTTTCTAATCAACAATATTTTACAAAACTATGAGCTTGTATTTCATTCAATGTCGCAACAACTTTCTAATAATTTTTATTTACCTAACAACCATTGTTTTGCGTAGATAATATATTTGTTAGCTACCTAATAAAATTTATTCGGGTAACACATCGAGTCGCAAACTGTATATTCTAAAGATTTTCGAAGCTCGAGTTGTATATGTTAAGACTATACGAATAAACCATATTTTTACAAAATTTCAGTAATATTACTTGTTCCTTTATATCCATAGATGATATGATTACATATGATTCATTTGTTTGCGCCTAGCTTGGCTTGGCATGAAAAATCAAGCCAAGCCTACCGTTCAAAAAAGCTTGACTTTTCAAGCCAAGCTAGGCTTCTGCTCCACCAAGCCCAAGCCAAACCAAGCCTAACATTTAAAAAGCTTGAATTTTAAAGCCAAACAAAGCCTTCGACTGTCAAGTAGCTTGGTTGAAAACAAGCTTTTTCAAGCTTTTCTTAAGAAATGTTGTCGAGGCCGACAATACCGTAATTTTATGGTGGTAACAAACTTTCTCATTGCTTCGACACATTTTTGCGAACTTCTAAGAATTGGAGTTTCCAAAAAGACCAGCTTTCATTACCTGCCAGTGTAGTAAGCTTCAAAAATATGTAAATAGGAAACTATACCCTTCATCATTCTTATTATGCAAAGACCACTTATTTTCTCAATCTGAACCGACTAATAGCACATTGTAGTTCGCGCACACACTCAAGTATACAAAATAAATTTATAAAATGTTGAAAAAGTTTTAAATACATAATGATAAATGATAATATAATTTTATTGTTTTATCCTTTACCTACATTAATATAAAATGTATGACGAAAAATGATAATACAAAATTTATTGCAAATGTTAATCATTACATAAAGAACTATTTAATTTTTTTTTAAATACGCGAATCTGGGGAACCGGGTTCGTTCTCGGCCGACGCCAAATATTTCGAATTTTAAATGGCACAAAATTAACCCCTGCGGTCCCTCTCCACGCCAGCAATAAGTGACTGTGAAGTGACGCCTGTTAAGCGCCCGCACGGGGCAAATATTTCTTCATTACCAATATATGTGTACAAAGCAGATTGGCACACCCGGCAGTGGGTAATAAGCAGTGACGATATACTTATTTATTTAATTATAAGCTTTAAGCTTTAAAAAGTAAATTTGATTTTCAAAACAAAAAAATATTAAATTTATCTGATTACATTTTACAAAACCCTACACTCTATCTGTTTTAACTATAGAGCGGTGGGAAGATAGGTGCTGTTTGATGTTGTTGTTTTGTACATTGTTTTGTTATTCTGGTATTTTCGAATCATAGAAACGAGACAATTTCTGTTTGTAAATATGTATATTTATATTCAAATATTAGTAATGCTATTTTTAGCTCAACCCCTAATGTATCTCTAATAAACGGATCTTTCCAAAAATATGAATTAATAAATAAGCAAATAAATATATAATCACGGCTTATTTTTAATTTGCTTTTATTCACAAATTTCGGTAATAACGACATGTCCGTATCGTTGAGGGTATTTACTTTTGTACTATTTAAATTTGGACATAATTACCGTAATTATATTTATGTATTTAACTTACATGATTCTGTACTCAATAATTAGTAGAAATTTCATAAGAGGCGAGTAGGTATTTATGTCATGAACAAACAAAATTTCGGGGAAATTTCCGTCTGTAGGGTTTTATGATTTCCAGATGTATTTGAAGTGAGTATAAAAGTTCAGTCTCAGGTCATTTTCGTCCCATTGTACATACCAAAATATTTTTGTATTTACTTGAACACTATTCTTGCGTGTTTGCAGTCTAGAGATTTGTTTTTATTTATACACGCTGGATTTGAACTATATAGTATGACAAACTTTAACAGTTTGTTGCATTATAAACATAAGTCCTATTCATTTTAGTTATTAAAATTCAATAAAGTCTAATTAATACATATGTCTACTTGAGTGAATGCAGTCAACTAAATGAAGGGTAAATATTTAATAAAAGATAATAAATTTATGTTGATTGTTTAGTTGTTTACTCTCAAAAATAAAATAAACGAATCAAATATACATGTATTTTTTTTTATATTTCAATAATTACAAAGAAAAAACACTTGGTGTAAGTTTTATAAGTTTTATTTTATCGTTTTGTCTATCTTCACGCATAAGAAGATTGTACCACAATAAATTTGTAAAACAAAACATGATTTATACATCGATACGTTACAATGAAACATCAAAATAACATATCGATATATTGATATATCATGTTCCAATACATCGATATATCGGATTTATCGGTATATCGATATATTTAATTTAATTAACATCGAATATTTATATTAAAATCTTGAAACCGAACAGTTACTACTGGTTTTCAAGATCCATATACCTATTGTGCGCATGAGTATTTATAAAGCTTGAAACAGTTTGAAAAGGCTTGATAAAGCTTGAAAATTAAGCCAAGCCTAAAATATTTAAAGCTTGAAAGTTTCAAGCCAAGCCAAGCTTTGTTTCCACCAAGCCCAAACCAGAAATTAAACCTAACAATAAAAAAAGCTTGAAGTTGGTTTGGTGAATCCCTACAAGAATGAGGCCCGCTACTCAAAAAAAGTTGAATATATTTGTCACAATATAAAAATATGACTAATTTTAAATGATTTTGTACGAATTTTTTTTTTAAATATATGACCTTAGAACTTCAATTTAGTTACAGTACTACCAAGCGAAAAGAATATAATTTTACATTACTCAAAACTAAAATAAAATTCATATTTTTATATTATTTTACATAAAAATGTATGAAACACATAATTTTTATTAATAAAACATATTTATTGAAAAATATTTATAATCTCGGATATTTTCTTTGATAAGGTACAACTATAGTTCTCTGAACGTGACAGTTGTTACGAGTCACGAACCACCGCGACGTCAATTTTTGGCAGATTATTTGACATTGATAGATGTAAACAACTTTAGTCAGCAGGCGAAGTAAAATTGAAGGTATACGTTACATAAAATTTTGTAATTAAAAACAATGTTTTAAAAAAAACTATACTATTTGAAAAGTGTAACAAAAGCTTAAATTCACGTTCGAGAAGTTACCGTACTCACAATAGCCTACACAGTTGAAAACTATCTTAATCTTTTGTTTTGCGTTAGTTGAGGTTAGTTTTGCAAAAAATTACGATTGTTTCAAAAGTCTAGTATATTTTTTTTAAAAAACTATTTGGGTGGGCTAGTTTCACAATAACCCGACCCATCACTCGAATGTCGGAAAAAAAACCATAAATATATTGTAATTGATTAGTTGGTGTTAGTTGTGATACGTATTACGTTAGTTTTATTATAGTAGTCTAGTAAATTTAGATCGAGTGGGTTGGCCAAATATACAGTTCCCCAGCCCATTGCAAGATTTCACGCGCACATTTTGCGTATATGGTCTACATGGTTAGTTGAGCTTAGTTTTGCAAAAAATTACGATTGTTTGAAAAGTCTAGTATATTTTATTTAAAAAAAAACTATTTGGGTGGGCTAGTTTCAAAATAACCCAATCCATTACTCGAATGTCCGGAAAAAAACCATAAATATATTGTAATTGATTAGTTGGTGTTAGTTGTGATACATATTACGTTAGTTTTATTATGGTAGTCTAGTAAATTTAGATCGAGTGGGTGGGCGAAATATACAGTTCCCCGGCCCATTGCAAGATTTCACGCGCACATTTTGCATATATGGTCTACATGGTCAGTTGAGGATAGTTTTGACGAAAAATTTGTTAGTTGAGCTACCACTTGCGCACCTGGATCACACATCCTGTTAAGTGCACGGATTTACCAGAATAAAGTTAAATTTACTTTTACAGGCCAAAACAAAAATCATCTGGTATACTCAGCACGTAACTTTCCATCTAACATAAAATAAAAATATATTTGTAAAATACCTACCTATTTTCAGTTTAATATATCATTCCTGTGATCACTAAAATTCTAAGAACTTTATGCACGTTCGTCTTTCTGTTAAATTGATAGCATTCAAATATTATTAATTGATTGTTTGTTTTGAAACTTAAAAACCATAAATTTTGATTTCTTCATGGTGCCAGGTAAAATTATATTTAAGTACTTAAAGAAATGTATTTCTTCATTAATAGGAAACACAGAACTTACTGTCGGGAAAATAAGTATAGTCAATTTTTTTAAAGATATAACTTGTTAAAAAATATCAAAAAAAAATCTTAACTGCAAACTATTGTTTATATATCCATTTTAAAAAAAAATTGACTATACTTATTTTCCCGACAGTAAGTTCTGTGTTTCCTATTAATATGTATCACAACTAACACCAACCAATCAATTACAATATATTTATGGTTTTTTTCCGGACATTCGAGTGATGGATTGGGTTATTGTGAAACTAGCCCACCCAAATAGTTTTTTTAATAAAATATACTAGACTTTTCAAACAATCGTAATTTTTTGCAAAACTAAGCTCAACTAACCATGTAGACCATATACGCAAAATGTGCGCGTGAAATCTTGCAATGGGCTGGGGAACTGTATATTTGGCCCACCCACTCGATCTAAATTTACTAGACTACTATAATAAACTAACGTAATACGTATCACAACTAACACCAACTAATCAATTACAATATATTTATGGTTTTTTTTCCGACATTCGAGTGATGGGTTGGGTTATTGTGAAACTAGCCCACCCAAATAGTTTTTTAAAAAAATATACTAGACTTTTGAAACAATCGTAATTTTTTGCAAAACTAACCTCAACTAACGCAAAACAAACGATTAAGATAGTTTTCAACTGTGTGGGCTATTGTGGGTACGCTAACTTCTCGAACGTCTTAAACGTACTATTTTGTTCAAACTTTCATAAAAAAAAGAAAAGTGAGTACCGGGCCCCACTATTTTGCGAAACAACTTAGCAATTCATATAATCATATGTTATAAAGCGTTTCTAAGTAAATTAGCTATCTGATTAGTCTATTTTCCGATGAGTTGTATATGTGTATAGTCTGTATTACAAAACTGTTTCTTAATTTTAGGTCGATGTCCAAGTTTACGAATTTCTCAATAACGAATATAAACCATTTGCAATAAAATTTCGAAGATATCTCTGCGATTATTTAACACTTGAATATAAAATTTTTTTTTTTCAATAATACCTCATTTTGTTCCTCCGCACTGTCCCGTTAAAAAGGTTAGTAAAATAAAAAATAACGCTGATAGCAATTACTCTAAACATGACTAAATTTGATACATTTGCTATTGTTTAATGAATGATCAAAATATCATTTATAGTTGTTTTTAAATACGAGAGGGGATTAAAAAATTCGCTGCCTAATACAGAAAAAGCAGTACTAGACATAATGATTTTTTTTGTAAGATTATGTGAGCTGTCATTAGTATATCTGAATTTTACGTAATCCGCTAATTTGTAACAATGAATTTTTTTGATCAGCATGAACATTGAATTTCTTTAAAATGTAAAAAATAAAACACTATGCTTTGATCAAATTCTTACACAAAAAGGACTTAACGCTAATAGAAATTCATGAAGGCATCGGAATATTTTGTCTTTCGTACAGAATTATCGTAAAATTAACCAACTTACCTGTAAAGAAGGTTGATCGTAATTTTCCGAACTTGTCCTCCGATATAATTATATTGTAGTACCCCGTTACATTATACCCGTCGATAAATTTGAAAGCTTATCTCCAGTTCATAATTATATTTATTTGATAACAACTGTAACATAATTTTGTGTCAAATAATCAGCCAGAGTTTTCCCTATGTCCAACAATTCAGCGGTTGTTAAAAAAGCAGTGGAGATGATTTCCAAATATTAATAATAATAATAATAATAATATTTATTTAGATTAGCATATAGCTAGTATTTACATGAAATATACAAGTAATAATTACAAAAAAATGTTAAATGTGTAGTGTTAATACAATTCTCTTAATTTTTTCTTAAAATTTTGTACAGTTTTACAATTTTTAATTTCGTCCGACAATTTGTTAAATACAATTAATCCATTATGGAACGGTGAGTTATTTGTTGCACTTTTTCTTTTAGTCGATACAAAAAAATGTTCTCGTTGGCGTGTGTTGTAATTGTGTACATCTTTAGCTACATAGAGATTATTCAACATATATTTCGGACAAATTTGTTGTGTCATTTTATAAATTATTACCAAAGTATTAAATTCACATAACTGCTTTACATTCAACCAGTTCAGAGTTTTTAACATTTTGTCTACATTAGTAAATCTATTACAATGCAATATTATTCTCATTGCTCTATTTTGCAGTTTTTGTAATTTATCGAGGTCTTGTTTTGTACAGGAAAACAAAATTGTACTACAGTAACTAAAATGAGGGTGAATAATTGTATTATAAACTAATGTTCTACTCTATAGCGATAAGTTTTGAGAAATTCTATAAAAGAAATTTAGTTTTTTTGTAACTGAAATTTCAGTTTTCTATCAATTACTACCCCCAAATACTTAATGTCTTCAACTATCTCCAGTTCACAATTACCTAACTTCATGCTATATTTGTTATGTTTTATGTGCTCATATTTCTTATCACTACACAATATCATAGTTTTAGTCTTTGTAGTATTCAGCTTCAATTTATTAAAATTCATCCATAACTGAACCTTTTGCAATTCCTCGTTGACAGTTTTGAACAGCTTATCATTATCTTTACTATTAAAATAAATTAAAGTGTCATCCGCAAAAAGATGAATACTACAATTTTCTAACATTTTGACAATATCGTTTATGTATAATAAAAATAGAATAGGGCCTAAAACACTGCCTTGTGGTACACCCATGTTATTTGTAATAGGTTCTGATAAAATATTTTGAATTTTTACAATTTGTGTTCTTCCGGATAAATAACTTTGAAACCAGCGGTAAACTGTGTTTTCAAATCCATAATTGTAAAGTTTTTGTAATAAATTTTTTCGATCTACTGTTTCAAAAGCACGCTTAAGGTCTAAGAAAACTGCACAAACAGCATTATTATCATCCAGTTTCAATTTCCAATCATTAATTACAAAATTTAAGGCTGATTCACACGAATGGTTTTTACGAAATCCTGACTGTTCTAGTGCTAAAATATTGATTTGTTCAATATATTCCATCATTTGCCTGTACACAATAATTTCCAGTATTTTTTCTATAGCTGGTAGCATATTTACCGGACGAAATTCTTCTACTTTTTTAGTATTATGTACTTTCGGGATAGGCATTATTGTTGCCAGTTTTAACTTATCTGGAAATATTCCATGTTCTAATGAGTTGTTAATTATGTTTAACAAAGGATATCCAATTACATGAAAATGACTTTTTATAAATTTCATTCCAATACCGTCTGTACTATTTTTATTTTTTTGGCTAAAAATTACTGATTTAAGATCATGAATTGGTATCATATTAAAAGAATTAAAGGAAACATTAGGTTGCACAATTCGTTCTAGGTGAACAACATCAATAATGGGATCTATAGATTCAGTGATTTCTATTATACTACTAACATAATAATCATTAAATGTGTTTGCAATTAAGTTAGGATCTGTAATTTTGTTTTCACCCAGAAAAATTTCATTATAATTGCATTCTTTATCACATGACAACAATTTCTTTAAAGTTTTCCACATTTGAATTGAGTTATTTTTACAATTGTCTATAAGTGAATTATAGTATATTTGTTTTTCGTTTCTAATAACTGATACAGTTAAATTTCTAAAATATTTGTACGTATTCCAGTCATCCATCTCCCTAGTTAAAATAAATTTTTTATATGACATCTCGTTTTTTTACTACATCTAAAACTTTGTTATTATACCACTTATTTTTATTTGTTGTGCAATTATTTAAAGAATTCAGAATATTCTCGTGAAACTTATCAAAACAATTATTAACATTAGTGCATTCATATTTCCAGTCGCATTTTAGCAAAGAATCTTGTAACAATTCATAATTCACATGTTTATAAGTTGTAATCTCATTTTTTTTAACTAAATCAGGAAGACAGATGCTAATAATATCATGATCAGTAATTTTTGGTGTTCTTATCACTTCACATTGTACAGTATAATTATTAGTAATGACTAAATCAACCATCGTTTTAGACTGGGCCACTATTCGCGTATATTCTGTCACTATTTGTTTATATCCGAGAGTCTGCACTAAATATTTAAGTTTTGTAGAATAATAATAACTAAAGTCAGACCAGTCAATGTTGAAATCCCCTACTATATATATTTAGTTTTATTTTTTTGCATTTCAATTTTTTTACATAAAACTGGGCAATTAATATCAATTGCTGAGTGAGAAGTGTCAAATTTGAGATTAAATTTTTTGTTTGCAAATAAGCAGTTAACGCACTTGTAAAAATTTTCAGTGCACTCTTTAAAATTATGCTCACCAGCACATTTTGTACAAGCTTCTTTATTGTTACACTCTTTAGATTTATGATTATAACCCCCACACTTGAAACATCTGAGTATGTTATATTCTTCATATACTGGACATCTCTGCCAACCAATATTTAATTTTCCCTGTCTAATAATTTTTTGGAACGTTTCTCCATCGGTTTCAATTATTAAATAATGTTTCTGTGATTTCTCATATATTTTTTTGACATTGAGAATAGATGTCTCCAAAATTATTTCTTCATTTTGCTTTCTTAAAGAATTTACTATTTCTGTTTCTTCAATGTTATTATTAATACCAACTATTTTAAATAGAGGGTTTCTAAGTGCGCTTAGAGTAACATCATATTTAGTTCCGTGTTTCTTGGAGACTTCTCCTTGAAGCTTCTTAATGTCATTTTGTTTTTCACAACGTATAGCAATACCTCCGTTTTTTACATTTTTTAGTCCTGATATTCCAACAGACAGTTGTGGTGGACTAATATTTTGTTTTAAATCATCTCTTGTTTTTGTACTTGACTGATCAGATTTGGGTTTTACAATAATAGATGGATTATTAATTACCTCAGAGAATAATTTTTTAGTGCTTGTATTATTAACTTTTGGCTCAACTTCATTTTTTTCTAATAATTTTGTTATCATTTTTTTCAAAATATCAATCTCTTCCTTATACTTTTTGAATTCATTATTAATTAATACTTTAACATCCTGGACAGGTATTAAAGTGTTGGTTGAGCAAACACTGCAACATCATTTAACTCCATCAATTGCATCAATTACTATAAAGTCTTTGTCTTTAATACCCACACATTTAATGTGGAACCATCTCTTACAACTTCCATCACATCCTATTATTTTACTTTCATCGAACTCTTTATTGCATTTTGCACAACTTTTAGCTTCTAAACTGTCTTCGAGGTTTGTCATGGTTCCCACTTTTGATGGTCACTGGTTTTTTCGCCAGCGTACATCTAGATGCGCAAACACTTAACAACACGCACAAACTCACCCACGTAAATTTTATTAAACATGAAAGAGAAAAATTATATTTAATATCAAACTTTCAAAATAACCCTTCAACGGATCAAAATTGACCGACAAAAATACTGTAATTCAAAATACTGTTTTCACTGAGAAAGTTCCCGAAAAACCCAAAAAAAATTAACAAATTTACCACTAAAAATACACATTTAACTTAGCACGGTATAAACAACACCTCTTGATAAAAAACTTGCCTCATAATATTGTTTGTTGCAAATATTTGCAACGGATACAGCTTGTAATACATACTATCCATAAAATCAGATACGTAATATTATAAATATTATTTGCGCTGTTGTTGTTATGAATCCGATACCACAGAAGGAGGGGTAGATTACAATCACTGCAAATAAGGAACTTGTCGTCCGGTACAGACCAACGATAGCAGAAAGTTTATTTGAAAAAGTATTATGTGCTTCAACCACAGTATATACAACATATATAATACTTTTTATACTGTGCTTCAACGCAGTTGAGCGGTATTATAAAAAGTGCTTTCATTACCAAAAAATTAGATAAACAAATGTTTATCACGAACGTTGCGGTAAGTCAACTGACTACCTGGTTCAGATTAGTGTTATTACATACCATAATTTTATTGATTTTTTTGACTACCAGATCCATACGTTATAAAAAGGGATGAACACATGTTCATTTGATCTAAGAGGGTGTCACCAGATCTTTGCCATAATAAAGTACCTAGTATTACTAGAACTTCCGACACTAAATTTATGAAAGTCAGTTTTCTTTTCAGTCTATTTAAAATTTTAATCCTCCTTCAACGCAGCGTAGCGGCAACCTTTTTTTCCCATAGCATTTCACTTTACATGTAAACAAACACAAAACCACGTGTTGACCGTCCGTATCCGACGAGTACAAATAACAAAATGAATAAATGAACGCTGATGAGTTGTTATATCGGGTGTTTTTTTTTATTACATAGCTTTCAAATGTACCGACGGGTATGATATAACGCGATATTATAATGGTGGCGTCCAATGACCGCTAGGTTTCAACCGCTAGTCTAACGGGCTAGCGAAAACAAATTCCGCTAGATTACCGAACGTACTGCTGGAACTGCCAAAAATGTCAGATATGGCGCCAATGCCTTCAAAATTAAATGAAATTATTGAATATGACAATATATTATATTTGTAGTAAATTTCTCAACTTCGTGTTTTGAGAAATTAAAAAAATAATAATAAGGAAAATCCAGCAATTGGTAAGTAATATTTATTGATAAATTATGAGCTGACATGTTTCTTTTCACAAAATAATATAAAACTATTTTGAACTATTTTCTTAGGGAAACTTATTTGGAACTATTTAAATATACGCAGATCCACAGAGAATAAAAATATTGGCAGTTCTCATCAAATCTATTTATTTATTTTATGTACATAACGACGGATGACAATATCAAGGCAGTCTACATAATTATAAAATTTCATAAACGCATTCGAAATATTTCAATACCTCCCCTCAATTTTTAGTTGTCAAGAACAAATAAAAATTGCAAATCAATAATTTTATAAAACTACTTAATCAATTCAATAATTAAACAATATTAAGTAATTTTCTAAATTTATTAAATTTTACTGCGGGTAAAGATTTAGTCATAATATCATATTTAATATTTAATTTGCCCGTTATAAGTAATTTTTTTATGGAATGGTATTCAATATCAATGTGTTTGCTTCTTCGGCTATTTTTAAAACCTGTTGTTAATTGTATTGCCTCTCGATTGTCCAAGAAAAGAAGATTCTCTTCCTTGCAATGAAGATCTGACGTTATTCCTAACAGTGAAATTAGTTCTGTTGCTGCCATCGAAGCTGCTACATATTCGGCTTCGGTAGCCGACAGGGAAACACATCGTTGCTTTCTTGAATACCACATTATTAAATTTCCACAAAAAAATGATCACAACCGGACACACTTTTTCTATCTGTTTTATCTGATGCCTAATCTGCATCTGAATAATAAACTAATACAGTACTTTTGTTATCAAATTTAATACCTAATTCTTTGGTTTCCTTCAAATATCTCAATATTCTTTTCGCTGCTGTCCATAATTCCATATTCGATTTGTCAAGAAATTGTCTGAGATACGAAACTATATATGTAATATCCGGTCTTGAACCCAGTGCTATATACATCATACTTCCAATAAGCTTTTTATAAAGTACATTTATTTGCTCTTTTTCGAAAACATTACTTGAGAAATTTATTTCGATTGGCAATTTTACTCCTTTACATTCACTCATGTGAAACTTTTGTAATATTTTTTTTATCATCGTGTTTTGATGCATTTTTATGTAGTTTTCTTCTCTTTCATTTGTAAACCTAAGAATGGCTTTATTTTTCCAAAATCCTTTGTTTCAAATTCTTCTTGTAAAATTGTATTACTTTTTTCGTTTCAGGATCTCTAACAATAATATCATCTACAAATATTAACATTATAGTTTCCTTTTTTAAATATAAATAAAAGTCATATTTAGATCTTCGGAAATTATTACAAATAGCAAATTTATTGAATCTTTCATTCCAACACCGCGAAGATTCTTTGAGACCATATAGAGCTTTTTCAACTTTAGTACTCCTGAATAATTTGTTGCTTCAGGCGGGTTAATAAATACTTCATTATTTAATTTTCCATTTAGAAAAGCTGATGATACATCCAGTTGTCTTAGTGGCCATTCCTTAAGACCTGCTAGTGCTATTACCATTCTTATTGTTGAAAGTCTTGCAACTTGTGCATAAACGTTTTCATTACATTCTTCTTAGTAACCTTTCGCTACTAATCTTGCTTTCTTGATTCCATTAACCTTAGTTTTGAATATCCATTTTGTATCAATAGGTTTCTTCCTTTCTGTCAATGTTGATTTTTCCCATGTTCCTAATTTTTCTAACGAATTTAATGCTTTGTCTATCGCTTTTTTCCATTCTTTTCCTTTATTTATTGCTTCATTGAAATTTTGTGCATTAGATTCTGAAAATAGACAATATGCGGTGTATAATGCATATTCATTAAATCTTGATGGTAACTGTTTATTTCTTCCTGGCCTTTCTTTAGTTTCTTTATTTGTCTCTTTCGTATTAATATCTTTATGTACTTCTTCAATATCTTCTGTTGTGGCTTGTGTTTGTGGTAATATTTTCATTTTTTCATTTTCATCAAATATAATGTCTCGTCCACAAATTATTTAATTTTGTTCTGTATTCAATAGCCTATACCTGTTATCACAATATCCAACCATTTTACATTCTATTGCTCTATCTTCTAATTTATTTTGCTTTGGTAATCTATGTAGCCATGCCCGAAACCCAAAAATTCGCAATTTGGATAAATCGGTTTTTCCATACCATCTTCTTGCTGGAACATCTCCTCTTAATGCATTTGTTGGTGATCTGTTCAGTTGATATGCAGCAGTTTTAATTGCTTCTCCCCACAATATTTTAGATAAGTCTGATTATCCCAATATTGTTCTAGCCTATCAAGTAGAGTTCTATTCATTCTTTCAGCAACTGAATTTTGCTGCGGTGTATATGGGATCGTGAACTGCATATGAATTCCTTTTGTTTGACAAAAATCTTTTATAGTGTTATTTTAAAATTCTTTACCATTTTTGCACTAAATTTTATGGATAGGTTTATAAAATTCAGCTTTAAATTGCCTAATATAATTAATTTAATTTCTGGTTGCTTCATCTTTAGTTCTTAGAAGATACACTTTCGTAAAATGAATGTAGTCTTCAATAGTAGTTTGAAAATATTTATAATCATAACACGGCAATCTGGGCCCATAGCCTATTGAAATTATATTTAAATATACGCCGATGCACAGAGAGTAAAAATATTGGCTGTTCTCATCAAATCTGTTTATATATTTTATGTACATATCGTCAGATAACAATATCAAGGCATTCTACATAATTATAAAATTTCATCAACGCATTCTACATATTTCAATAGGAACCAATTACAGTTCGAATCACCACGACGGCTACGGTCTAGCGCTAGCTAGCAGATAGATAGCTGCTAGGCGTAGCTGGACGCGACCAATGTAATTATATCGGAGAACAAGCAAAGGAAAATAAAAATGTGGGCAGCTGAATGGAAAGGAAGTATTGAAGATAATCCTCACAGGGGATGGCTACAAGTATTACCATTGAAGTTTTCATCAATTTGATTCACTATAGGTATGGTTGTGGTAGATTGACGAATATAGGTTCGAGAAATAGCAGACGCTATCGGCATCTCCTATGAACGAGTTCAAAACATTCAGACCAATAAGTTATGAAGAAGGATAAAAATATCAGCGATATAGGTCCCCCAGCTTCGGACGGTTGACAAGTAAAGTGTTCGTTTACAGACATCGTCCAATTTTCTGCTCCGTTATGAAGCTGATCCTGATATGCTTGTGGAGAGTTACCTTTCATTATTGTCTATTTATTAAAAATGGCTGACTGTAAAATGTATGAAATTGCAGACCAGAATGAAGTATTTTTATACAACCGGAATATGGCAAAGGAGCATCGATGGATCAAGTGCAGGAACTTAAAAGGCGGCTACGTTGAAAATAATGTAAATTCCTTCTGTGTTAGGCCGCGAACTTTACAATCCACTCTCGCAAACTACTAAGTTTCTACACTGTTGTTTATTCAGAGTCATGGTGATTAACACCTTAATTTTCGTTAATTTTGAATGAATGTTACTATTAACTTTGTGTAATTTATGGCTGTTTTTAATTTTGTTTGCAGGGGTTTTATTATGGGTACAATTGGGTGCCTAGTTCTGATACTTTCTCTAATCTTCCGCTAAAAAATGTAAAGGTCGTTGCTAAATTTTTCAGGAATAATACAGAAGTTGTTGTAGTGTCAGCATATGCACGATTTGATCGTGATGTTGTTTATAGGCAAGGATATTCGTAGTCACTTAAACACATATTCGTTTATTTTATTACATTCCCATGCGAATGCTTTTATGTTGCAAAAATAGTTTTACTTTAATATGGCTCTTTTCACCTACAAAATGTCTTCTTAGTGATTTTCATCATATATATATATATATATATATATATATATATATATATATATATATATATATATATATATATATATATATATATATATATATATATACTTTTGGAGTAGAGAATAGTGATAGAAATATTCAAATCGTATTGCTCTAATATAAGCAGTTAAAAAATCATAATACTGTATTGAATTTCCCAGACATTAAATACACATACCTATTTGAGAAAATATACTTTTCATAATATATGAATAAAATAGTTGCTGGTACATACGGGTATGTACGTATATAAAAAATCTGAAGAATACGAATTTTATTTTCTTGTGACGAGCGTAACATGTAAATTACTATCTACTTTGTGTTCTAGTATATATTATTCTAGAAAGCGAATCGAAAAACTTTTTGTTAGTCCATGCATTGTGTTTGTATTCTATGAAATAATATCAAACAAGTGGACTATTTTTCAAGTTTCAATAGAGATATATACATTATGTTATTAGGATACAACCAAGTGTGAAAAGTGAATTAGGATAATGTAAAGGTTTAAAAAACGGTCAAGGTCTTATTTACACTGTTTAAGATGGGTTCTTATACCTTCTACAAAATGCTGATATCTACATTAAGTTAACAAACTGTATTTCTTGTTTTATGGTAATAAATTTATTTCTTTTCTCACATCTATCTAATATGTGTAATGCATTTAGGACCAGTCCTGGGAATTTATTTTATACTTGTAACTTTGCTTTGTATACTTACTTGTAAATCGTCTAGTAATAGCATAGCAAATACCACTTGTTTACTAATCTATTAAGGTCCTCCACAATAACAGAAAATTTAGTAAAATGTAGGTTGTATTGAAAGTAGAATGTTGAAAATAGATATATCTGCGTCACAACTATTGCTCTCTTTCTTGCGCAGCCTATTACAGAAACTGGTGCGAGAAAGACAGCTATAGGTTTCGATAAAAATTAAATGCAGTTGAATTGAAAACAATTACGACTTTTTAATATTATGAATTGCTTCAAAATTAAACGTACTTTTATTTTAAATTAAAAAATAGAGTGGAGTATTTTATTGTGTATACAAAAGGTGATTCAGGACTAATGTAACAAACTTTATTAACTCTCCCGGAGGTCATTTCAAACAACAAATTGTTATATAAATGTACGTCTTGAAACTTTTCGTTACAGAGTTTAAGGTGCAATTCATTAGGCACATTATTATTATTAACACTGGTAAAATATTGAAACTTTGTATGAGGATACTTAATACATGACCGTTTTTATCATTATTTCTTACCTATTAATTTTTTTTTCAGTTGTACTTATAAAATATTACATACAATTCAAAAATACACAAAAATATACTCTTGCTAAAACTTTAGGTAACAATTGAGAAACAGTGAAAGAAAAGTTAGTAGCCGATATCAATGCCATTGCAATTGCATATTTCCGATTCCATGATTTTAAGTTTATATAGGTGTCTTGGTAATCGCCGGTGCAGATTGAAGAAATAGCATTTCTATTTAATAGTATATTAAAGAACGTGTTTTATAAGACATATTTTTTCGCATGCGTCAAAATTTAGAAAACGAGCATTAGCGAGTTTTCTAATTGACAAGTGCGAAAGAAAGTCTTCATTATATCATAAAACAATATACAATTCTCAACCGTTACCCGAAATTTACGTGCTCGCATGGATAGTATGCTCGCTTCGCTCGCTCGTTAGGTACGGTACGCCCGTAAAGATCAGAGTAATGATCTTGCAATGTAAGTTACTATTGTAAATATGTTGTAAAAAATCTTTAATAGTACTTTTTCAAGTTTTACTGTTAATAACGGATTTGATTTAATAGTAAATCGCAATATAAGTTTACATAAAATATGAGTGATTTTTGGCATTTTTTTATTAGTTGACATCCACTAGCAATAACTAATACAAAGCAATTAAAAAAATATTTTAGTATTGCCATTATTTGATTTCTTATAATTACAGCTACATATATCACCCAAATTCCCGTAGATTTTCAAAAAGAAAAGAAATAAAAAACACTAAAACTCAAAAAACGAATTACTGAATTCTTGCCATATCTGCACGCATACGGCTGTCACAACCAAGTAAAATGTGGACTTTAAAAATCTGTAGCCTTTAATGTGTGAATCATGTACTAGAGTAAGTAAGTTAGGAAAACATTAGATATATTTTTTATTTATACCTTTGAGTCAACTACTAAAAATTTAGTAACTGACAAATATCATCTACTAAAGTATTTCATTTTCTCATTTTGTTACTTTTTACCTCCCGTCATACCGTAAGTAAGGGAGGTAATGTAATCGTGCCAAAAATTCGATGGTGAGTTTTCAGTAAATAAGTACAAATTAGACACTTCACAACACGTTTTTGATCTCTCTCTCTCTCTCTCTCTCTCTCTCTCTCTCTCTCTGTGTGTGTGTGTGTGTGTGTGTGTGTGTGTGTGTGCGTGTGCGTGTGCGTGTGCGTGTGCGTGTTTGTGTGTGTGTTTGTGTGTCTGTGTGTGTGTCTTTGTGTGTGTATGTGTGTGTGTGTCTTTGTGTGTGTGTTTGTGTGTGTGTTTGTGTGTGTGTGTGTGTGTGTGTGTGTGTGTGTGTGTGTGTGTGTGTGTGTGTGTGTGTGTGTGTGTGTGTGTGCGTGCGTGACGATCTTTTCGTCCACGTTAACTCTTACAACAAACTTCCGAAAAAAAATATTTTCCGAATTTAAGCTTTCTACATTCATATTAGTCCAGTGAACAGAGGTCGAAAAAGTGGGTTGCCTTACAAAAGGTCAGGTAGTTCTTAATTTTTATATGTTGTATAGGATGGTTTGGTAATGAAAAATCCTAATTTCCACAAATCCCCTCCTCCGCTCCCTCAACATCTTGTAAAAACCACCAAAAATCGGAATTTTTTTCAGTTTTTTGTCTATAACTCCTATCTAGTGAATTTTAGCGAAAAAAAAGTTATTTGCCGACTTGTATAGGATGAAATTTTTTAGAAATTTGGTACGAAAAGTTTTTTTCCATGATTCATAGCAACGGACCTATAAATCTCCCAAAAAGGCAACAATTGCGCACTTAGCAAAATTTTGAGTTTCTTTTCACTTTATATCGCAATATCTCGGCAACACTTCATTTTAGCGTAAAAGTCCTCATAATCAGTCCGTAGAGAATTTAATTATCTACAAAATCTATTTATCAATTTCTTTTTACTAATGCAACATAGTAGGGGTAAATTTACAAAAAAAAAAACCAAAAAGTGTTTTTTTCAAATTTAGTGCAGCAACAGTCTTTGGCTCATTATTTGTAATTATGAAACTATTATTTCAAACAGAATATCCTATATTGCTGCAAAATAAACGAAATTATTTGTTGGTGAACGTCAGTGACGTAATGTGGGACTACTAGTAAAAACTGTTATAAAACAGCACTTACTTCTTTTATTTGCCTGCTAGATCTTTATACTACTCAAGTATAGTGTCAAAAATCGGAGAGACAACGTTGCTACACTAAATTTAAAAAAAAACCTTTTTCGTTTTCTATTTTGGTAAGTTTACCCCTGCTCTCTTACATTGGTAATAAAAAAAATTGACACATAGATTTTGTAGGTAATTAAATTCTCTGGATTGATTATAAGGACTTTTACGCTAAAATGAAGTGTAACGGAGTTAATGCGATGTAAAGTGGAAAGAAATTAATTTTTTTGCTAAGTACGCAATTTTAAACTTTTTTGGGAGCTTTATCTCCATTGCTATAAATCGGACCAAAACACCTCAAATACAAAATTTACAGGATATTTTGTTCTCTACAAGTGAGCAAATAACGTTTTTGGCGCTAAAATTTATCAGAAAGAAGTTATAAACGAAAAACTGAAAAAAGTACCCAATTTTCGGTTGTTAAAGTGTGCATTAAGAAAATATGAAAATGAACGTTTCGCGGTAATCTGTGTATTCTATATTTTCTCCATTTTGTAACGGTAGAGCTGAGTACAGCAACTAAACCTATATAATGAAATTTTATGATAATGATTTATTTATAGCTATGAAAAATGGGAAAAACCTTAATATTTTTCTAAGATCGCTACTTTTGCCTTGTTGAGAGCGGAGCAAATCCACCACTATTGGTTTGACAAAAGACATAATACGACAAAGTTTTAGAAAATTTAGTTTTAGAATTTATATAGTATACAGCAAATGTCCCATTTCGAGTTAAGAGCAGTAGAAAGATCTCGCAGGCAATTCAACAAGTGCTGCTTTATAACAGTTTTTACTAGTAGTCCCACATAACTTTACTAACGTTCACAACAAATAATTACGTTTATTTTGCATCAATATAGGATATTCTGTGTGAAATAATAGTTTAATAATTAGAAATAATGAAACAAAGACTGTTGCTGCACTAAATTAAAAAAAAAAACACAGTTTTTCATTTTTTTGTAAATTTATCCTTATGTTGCATTGGTCATAAAAAGAAATTGATAAATGGATTTTGTAGGTAATTAAATTCTCTACGACTGATTATGAGGACTTTTACGCTAAAATGAAGTGTTACCGAGTTATTGCAATATAAAGTGGAAAGAAACTCAAAATTTTGCTAAGTGCGCAATTGTTGTCTTTTTTGGAAGCTTCATAGATCCGTTGCTATGAATCATGGAAAAAAACTTTTCGTACAAAATTTTAGAAAATTTCATCCTATACAAGTCGCCAAATAATGTTCTTTTCGCTAAAATTCACCAGATAGAAGTTATAGGCAAAAAACTGAAAAAAAGTGCTGATTTATAGTGGTTTTTACAAGAAGGCGGAGGGAGCGGAGGAAGGGGATGTGTGGAAATTTGGATTTTTCATTAACAACCAAATTGGACAACCAGAAGTGGCACTTTATTTGAAGCTCATAATAGTTTTTAATGAAAAATTATATTAAAATATAATCCAAAACTTTTCAATTTTAGTATTTTAGACTTCATGTCAAGGGAAATAACATATTAGATTTTGGTTATAATTAATAAACCGAAAGTGATAGTTTACTTGAAGCTCTGAACAGATTTTCGTAAAAAATATATTGATATATTTAAAAACTTTTTAAATTCAGAATTTAAGACTTTTATATGAAAGAGAACAACATATTAGACTTTGGCTAAAATTAATAAAGCGGAAGTGATACTTTACTTGAAGCTTTGATCCGGTTTTCGTGAAAAATATATTAGGATATATTCCAAAACTTTTCAAATTTGGTATTTAAAACTTTTAGATTAATGAGAACGATATGTTAGATTTTTTTCTAAAATTGATAAACCGGAAATAGTACTTTACTTAAAGCTATACACAGATTTTCTAGAAAAAAAAAATATTAAAATATGATCAAAAACTTCTCAAATTTGTTATTTAAAATTCGTATATAATTTGAAACAAAATCAACCGGAAGTGATACTTTACTTAAAGCTCATTTCTAATTTAAACATGGAATTGGCATGGGGTCAAATGTTGGCCACATCAGATTTTTTATTTTGTAAGATAATTAATTTAAATTGTAATTTTTATAGGCATATTACTCGTACTTCCTAAGATGTCAGTGAATGAGAATAATTGCTTGTAATTTTGCTAAACATTACACCATATTTTCGGACAATAGTACAAATTTTCATTTGTTAAAGTGTCAACAGCGGGTGCTTTTACTTTAGTTCCCGATTAATTATTAAATAATAAATTTAATCGTATTAACTGGTTGAACTTACATTTATTGAATGTTCCGAAGAGTTAACAACGTAAGTTTTTTCATTAATTATAAAAACTTTTGAGACAAATTTCATTTTAATTCCGTTCGGAACTTGCAATATCATCGTGAGCGTAGTAATATCACTTGAGATGTAGTGTAAGTTCTAAGTAACGGTCTTGCAATGACAAGTAAAATGATGAATTGAAGATGTATAGAATTTTATAAGAACATCTAATTTACTAACAAGGATGATTGTCAATTACTTATATCCTTCTGCAACTTAACATTGATTTATAATAATTAAAATTAATATTAAAAAAAAAAATTGGGATAAAATTCCGGAAAGTATTATTTTTCTATTATCAATTATTCCAGAAGATTATCTTAGTATAAATTGTAATGGAGATGGAACAGGAAGCAACAATGCATCGAACTATCAGTCTATAATAATAAAATTTATTCATGCCGACGTTTCGATTATACCGTCTTCTTCAGGGCTAAAATGATCTTTTAATATATCTACGCTTATCCACATGTTTATATTTTTCTTCAACTGAACCATTCTAGCCCTGAAGAAGACTATGGTATAGTCGAAACGTCGGCATGAATAAATTTTATTATTGATTGCTAGTCTGAAGCATTGTTACTTCCTGTTCCATCTCCATCCCAAACACAGTCGAACACGTTTTTTTGAATAAATTGTAATATTTCTCAAAATTTAAATATTTTCTACTTAAAAAAGTTGATTTAGTTTAAATAAACTCTTTATAAACTGCAAATATTTTTTATTTGCTTTTCATGGCAAAAATTTCATAACAAATTAAGGTGTGTTGATTTTAATTGTGTTAATAGCTGTAAATTCTACTATAAATTGCCATGATTTCGTGTTTAAACATGCCGCCATTTATTATAAGACAGCATTGTTACTGAACTAATACATCTTCACATATGTAATCCTGCATATAAAGGTAGGTGCACAACTAGACTTTATACAATTCGGTAGTAATAAATTTAAACCTCTTACGGCTTACACATTTGAATGAATATCTTTAAAGCGTATTTGGCGTAATTCGACATTGACATTCATTTTTACCTCCCACTACCCTTGGTAAAGAAGGTATAGGGATCGTGTTAAAAATCGCATATCAAGACTTTGGTAAATGAGCACGTTTTAAGGTCCCTAGAATCCAATTTTAACATTTTCACGATGATGCTTGTGTATGTGTGTATGTGTGTGTGGATCCTCCACTCTAACTCAAATAGTATTATTCAGAAAATTTTGAAATCTTGTATTTCGAACTTTTTCTGTATTGGAAAGAGCCCATTAGATTTTGGTGAAAATCGGATAACCGAAAATAACACTTTACTAGAAGCTCAAAATAGTTTTCTTCGAAAAATACGTTTAAATGTTATTTTTCTATTTTGGTTGTGTAATATGTACTTTATGAAACCCAGAGTTTCATAAAGTACATATTAAACAACCGAAATTGAAATTCTTGGATATAAAATAACGTAGACTTTTTGAAAAAATCTCCAAAATAGAAAAAATAGTATAAAATACACGTTTCGTAAGACATTTAAGCGCACTTGTCCCCTTAGAAAACTCGCGGCAAGCCGCTCGTTACTAGGAATGCCGCGTGCCCTAAAATTATGTATTATGACACTTGTAACTTTATGTACTATTTTTCGAGATTAATGGTATTCTAAAAATTATAGATTATTAAATTTTCTATAGATTTCCATTTATACTTTTTCTATATATTTTACGGATAAATTTATAAAATTATCTATAATTTAAATCTCAGAGCCTACGCTTTAAACAAACAAAACGCATTTATTCAAATGTATGTAACTGACAGATAAATGTCACTATCAAAGAACTAATCATTTCAAAAAAATATTAGTAACGTTTTAAGAAGGAAAAAGTAAATAGAACAATAGAAAAGAAATTCAAAACAGTTTCCAGCCTAAGTAAATATGTAGGTATAGTGTATTTTATATTTTGTATTGATAGTTAGGGATATTTGTATATTTATTAAATATTGGTTTGAATTGGCAGTTTCCGTTTTTGCTGTCTGAGCAGTACACATGTGGTCGTCGTTGTAAGCAGAAGCATATAGGTACCACTCGTCGGTAGCCATTTAATAAACCGGGTTAAAATACTTGTGTGTTTAATTTTATACACCCTTGGACATCACAGTAGGTATATTTAGATTAATAAAAATTAACAATTCGCAAAAATATTTAAGCTAATTTTCATTTTTGGATTGGGTAATTCTATTCTATCCAGGTATTTAAAATTTAATCTTCATCCGGTGACTCAATGGTTAGAGCACTAAGGCATGAATTTCACTAAGGCATGGATGAGTGTGAATGTGAGCCCACTCTTTAATTGGGATTTAATCCTGTTGAGGGCTTTAAAAAAGGTAATTACTTGGATTAGATTAGACTATATTTTAAGAAATAAACTGTCAAAATTAGAGTAAAATTCGCTAGTCCAAAAAACTTTACCTTTTTTGTGACTCAGGCTGTAAATGGCGGGTGTCGAAGCAGTGGACACTGATAAATATGAATTTGTTTTGGGTTATGTATAGGTTGGTATCTTGTTTGGGGAGTTTTTTTGTAGCCATGTTGGCAGTTTTGAAATTGTATGTAATGACAGTAAAATGTTCCTTGTTGTAGTGAGTTGTGTAAAGGAGTTTTCCGACAATAAATAAAAACTTGAAACGTTAAACATTAGACGGGTAGTCTTCTGGGTTAACATATTGTGGCGACCGTTTTGGAGAACTTGAACTACAAAGAACGTTCAACGGTGAAGAGTGCGGCGGTACGCAAAGTGTGCCAGCGGTTGGTGTCGTTACCACATTTTTAGCACTTTTATATATACAACGTTCTTTCCTACTAACTTGCGCTGAAGAGTGTAGCAGTTCGCGGGTGTGTGATAGTAAATCGTTTATACGGTCTATACATACTTTTCACTTTTACGTGAGTTAAATTTGGAGGTTACTAACATTCGACAACATGGATTCGGCCAAAAAAGTGCGGACTGTAGCTCGTACAATGTTCACTAAAACTTCTAAAGAATTTGATAAACTGTTGACGGCTCAACCAGTCAACGTATCACAGGTAGCAGTTATGTGGAATCATTTTCAGGAAAAATATGGAGTACTGAAAAATGCGGAGCGAGAAGTTTGGGATTTGTCTCTCCAGACAGAGGAGGAAGATATACTAATATTATATATACTTTGAAATTAGAGCAAAAGTACCAAAGTCTCGTCCAAGATGGTGATGGCCACAGCAGTCACAGGACAGGGGCCACTGCACAAAGTATGTATAAAAAATTCAAGCTTCCTGCAATTGAATTTAAAAAGCTGGGGAGTCATATTCGAGGGTGGTTGCCCTTTTGGAGTCAATTTCAAAAAATACATTCTGATTCTGATATGCATGAGGAAGATAAGTTCCAGTACTTAATTCAAATGACCATACCAGATTCTAGAGCTAGAGCGGTAGTGGAAAGCTTCCCGCCAATTAAAGAAACTATCAAAAAACATTAGATAGTTTGAAAGCCAGATTTGATAGGGACGAACTATTAGTAGAATTCTATGTTAGAGAACTTCTCAAATTGGTATTACAGAATAGCATGTCTCGTGAAAATTGTAAACTTTCATATCTGTACGACAAGATCGAAACACAGTTGAGGGCATTAGAGACGTTGGGCCTGACTTCGGACAAATGCGCTGCCCTGCTGTTCCCTCTAGTGGAATCCTGGCTACCGGAAGAATTATTGAGAACGTGGCAGAGTACACCTTCAACGGGCGAAACTACGGAAGGTGAAAACAATGAAGAGAAATAAAATACTGATTAAAAGCTGTTATGAATTTCTTAAGAGGAAGTTGAAAGTGAAGAAAGGATAGCGATGGCTGTTGAAGGATTTGGTATCCCTTCAGCAGATTTAAAAAAGAAGAAGATCAAACAGAAGCATAAAGATGCTGCAGTGCCCACGGCGACGAATTTGGTAAATAGTACTGTAAGAAGCTGTATTTTCTGTGAAAGAAGTAACCATGTCAGTGCTGAATGCTTCAAGGCGCAAAAAATGAATATAGATGAAAAAAGGGATTAATTAGTAAATCAAAAGCTTGTTTTACATGTTTGAAGGCAGGTCATCGCACCTCTAAATGCCGAGAAACACTTAAATGTCCAGTTTGCGGAGAACAGCACGTGACAATCATGTGCCCGGAATTGGAAGTAAACAAAAGGAAGTTTACAAAGCCAGATAATGTGGAACCTAAAGCAGCAGTTAGCACTATAGAGAAAAATTTGGCAAACTTCACTGAAACTCCGGTATTTTTACAAACACTCCGGGTGAAATTAAAGAATGGCAACAAGGTCAAGGAGTTAAGAGCTGTAATAGACACCGGGTCTTAAAGGTCTTATATTCTAAAATCAACGGCTAAATATCTAAAATACCAACCGAAAAGAACGGAGACATTAACTCATGGTCTTTTTGGAGGCGAAGTTTCCCCAGAACAAAGGCATAAATGTTACGACATTGAATTGACTAGTATGGACGCTGAGTATTCCTGTAATTTAGAGGCATTAGATCAACCAATAATCTGCGACAACATTCCAACAGTACACAAAGGATGTTGGATCAAAGAACTAGAAAAGATAGGTATCATTCTGTCGGATTTACCATCTAATCAACCTATTGAATTGTTGTTAGGTGCTGATGTAGCTGGCAGACTACTAACTGGAGACAGACATGAATTGGACTGTGGACCGGTTGCGATAAAGACATTTGCAGGATGGATTCTAATAGGTCGAGTCAAAATGGATGCCGATCGTGGAGAAATGACGAGAAATTATATCTCGTTGCTATGCCGAGATATCTCGTTAACTGCCATGTGGAAATTAGAAACAATTGGTATAACAGATCCTGGTGAAACGAAGAGTAAACAAGAGGCTGAAATAACTGTACGAGAACACTTTCAGCAAACCATAAGAATAGATGACGCAGGGCGTTACGAAGTCCACCTTCCTTGGATAGACGGCCATCCTCCGTTATCTAGAAATGAGAAATTAGCTGAAACTAGGCTACATAATACCATTACGAAACTACGTATGAACAGTAATTTAAATAAGTATCATCAAGTCTTTGATACTTGGTTATCGGAAGATATAATAGAAAAGGTGCCTGTGGATGAATTATCAAATGTGGCAAATTACTTACCGCATAGACCGGTGTTCAAAGAGAGCAGTTTAACTACAAAGATAAGGCCGGTGTATGATGCATCAACACACGGAAAGGGAGCACCCCCTCTCAATCACTGCTTGGAAACTGGTGAAAATCTCATAGAATTACTACCGAAAATTTTAATAAGATTCCGTCTATGTAAATATGGCCTTTCGGCAGACATTGGAAAAGCTTTTCTCCAAATAGGAGTAGCACCTACCGATCGTGATGTTTTGCGATTTTTGTGGATAGACGAGAACGATAACTTAATTCATATGAGACACAAGCGTGTAGTGTTCGGACTTTGTTGTAGTCCATTTCTCTTAGGCGCAACAATACAACATCACCTAGAGAGAATGAAAGAAAAATATAGTTCCGGAGAAACAAAGTGGAATGAAGTCATCACGCAATTATCACAAGGATTTTATGTTGATAATTGTTTAATTAGCGTCCCAATGAAAGAAGATGCGGATGAGTTCCGACAGAAGGCCACTAAGGTGATGTTGAATGGAAATTTTGATTTACGTTGTTGGGAACGGAGTTTTAATACTGCGTCGCAAACGAATAATACTCCAGTGCTGGGTTTGTGTTGGAACAGTGCGACAGATACACTTTCCATAAATGGAGATAACTTAAATGGGCAACAAATAGATAAGGTTACAAAAAGAGAAATCTTATCTCGTTCACAAAAGATCTTTGATCCAATTGGATATTTATGTCCGGTCTTATTACAACCCAAGTTACGTCTCCAAAAAACTGGGGATTTAAAAATAAACTGGGATACAGAGGTGCCTGAAGACATTCACAATCATTCCATGAGTTGGTGGACAGAATTGCCTGTCTTGAAAACAATAGAACTGCCTCGTTGGGTTGACGGAGTGCCTGAAGGCAAAGGTGAGTGGAGCCTTCACACTTTCGTAGATGCTAGTCGAGATGCGTATGCAGCCGTAGTATATTTGCGAATTTATTGTGAAGATAAGTCAAAATCAATCTTTTACAAGCCAAAACGAGAGTTGCTCCCATGAAAACACTTACGATTCCGCGATTAGAATTGTTAGCAGCCTGTATTGGTGCAAGACTTTACAGTAATATAAGAAATGCAATGGATCATGAAAATATTACTTCCTATATCTGAAGCGACTCCAGTACTGTCCTCGCGTGGATTCAGCAGGAGGAACAGGGGGCCACGTTCGTGTGGAACAGGGTGAAGGAAATACGGACGTTAACCGACAAGAATAATTGGCGACATATACAAGGTACGATGAATCCGGCGGATCTACCCTCACGGGGATGCGCGCCACATCACTTAGTGGTCTCTCGTTGGTGGGAGGGTCCAAGGTGGCTCTATGATCCACCTACATTGTGGCCTAACCAGGCGATGGTGATTAATACATGTGAAATTCTCGCTGAAAAGAGAAAGGATATCATAGCTACAATGATAGTTCATAACAAAGATAATTCTGTTTTCTATAAATATTTCTCTAATTATCAGAATCGTTAGAATGTTAGCATGACTAAACAGATTTCTACACAATTGTAAAAATCCAGCTAATAAATTGACGAACGAGCTATCTAGTATAGAATATCAGAAGGCTGAAAATCTCCTAATTTGCTTGATTCAAGAAGTCATTCGGAACGGGTAAGAACAAATCACTGAAGAATTTGGATATATTTCAGGATAATGATAAAGTTTTTCGTCTAAAAACTAAAGTTTCAAATGCGGATAATACTCTAAATTTTAGATTCCCCGCAATACTTCCTGTGGATCACCCAGTAGTCGAACGCTTGATTCGACAAGAACACACCAACAATTGTCATGTTCGTATTCAGGGCCTAATGGCTCTACTTAGGGAAAACTTTTGGATTCTAGGGGGACGAAAAGCCATTAAAAATGTAGTCAAGAAATGTGTCGTTTGTAGGAGACACGCAGCATAACCATTGCAGGTTGAAACTCCGCCACTACCTGCCAATAGTGTAAACAATGCTCAACTATTCGAAGTGATCGGAGTTGACCTGGCTGGTCCTGTGTATTTAAAACCTATGCCTATACACTTGTGCAGTATACCGCGCTGTTCATCTAGAACTGGTCATGTCTCTGTCAACTAATACATTCTTACAAAGTTTCCGAAGATTTATCGCTAGACGTGGAACACCGCGAATTGTGTATGTATAGTGATAATGGGACTAATTTTGTCGAGGTAAAAAATGCTCTAAGTGCTGTTGACTGGACAATCGTTAGACAGTACAGTGTTATACGACAAATTGACTGGCGTCTCAATCCACCCTCAGCAGCCTGGTGGGGCGGATGGTGGGAGCGGTTAATTGGACTTTTGAAAAATCTACTTCGAAGAGTTTTGGGACGAGCGTGTCTTCAGTATGAAGAATTCGTCACTGTCTTGTGTGAGTGTGAAGCCATAATGAATAACCGCCTTCTAACATATATCAGTAGTGAACCAAAAGACTTAGCCCCGCTGACACCCGCGATGTACATGCGAGAATCTTATAGTGATGAAGTTCCTGATCTCGGCGCGATAGACAGTGTTTCTTTAAATGGACGAGTTAAATACTTAAAAAATCTGATGTGGCCAGCACATTACCTTCCGTCAGTTCTATGTATTTTGTACAAATTTCATACGGAAAGTTCCTTGCTAAATTAAATATTCTATTTCTTGTACATTACCTTCCGGCAGTTGCATGTATTTTATGCAAATTTCATACAGAAAATTATTATTTTGTGACGTTTTCTATATACAGTGTAATGTATCTGCAGAAATAAAAGATTTATTATTATTATTTCTTGTACATTACCTTAAAGCAGTTGTATGTATTTTATACAAATTCCATACAGAAAGCAAAAGATCCTATATTTCCAGTAAAAATTATAAGACAAACACACTATGTCAATTTCACTTGACACTGACATCTTTCAATCAGAATTTTCTTAATATAGTAGCTGTTTCCATAGCTATGGCTACTTTATGAAATTTAATTTCTTTATAATTTTTTAACTCTATATCCATTTAATATTAAGTATAAAATGCAGTCAAATCGTATAGAGAATAAAATATTCTTTAATATTTATAATAACATCAAATGTAAAAAATCATATTTAACATAGTTTTTTAAAGAAAAACTGTAAAAATCTTCAAATGAGGGTACTTCCGGTTGACCAATTGTAACCAAAATCTAATCAGCTCTTCATATGGGTGTAACGAAGAAGTACACGAAAAAATTATAATTTTTGTAACTATAGAAATCGAGTTATCACAGACGAAAATTTTGTTACACACACACACACACATCCACACACACACACACATCCACACATACACACACACACACATACAGACATCATCGTAAAAATAGTAAATTCGTATTCTAGGGACCCTAAAACGTGCTTATTGATTAAAAACTCATCATCGAATTTTTTGACCAAAGACAATACCTTCCTTACCTAAAGGTGACGGAAGGTACAAAGGTGCGAGATGATTTGCGTCGTCGGTTTCGATCCGAATATCTAGGACTTCTAAAACAGAATTCTCGAAAATCGACACGGGAGGTTGTTTTGAACGAACTGGTGTTTGTTGGAGACAATATCACAAAGCGAATAAACTGGCCATTGGGTCGCGTGATTGAGATTTTACCAGGGAAAGACGGAATTACACGAGTAGTTCATCTGAAAACGGCGAAGGGCGTCCTGACGCGTCCTGTACGACAGATAGTTCCGTTGGAAGTAGCAGTGCCAGCATCTTCCGAGGTGGGGGACCCATCGGTGTCTGTTCCAACATCTCCTATAGCTCCAGAGTTCACTGCGATTCTACCGGTTCCAGTCGACGAGGAGATGGCTTCACCATCGTGTAATATAGAACATAGTGATAGTGAAGTGCCTGTGACGCGTAGTGGTCGAAGAGTGATAGTGCCTATTAGGTTTAAATAAATCATTGCCCATTATTTAATATTATGTGAGTCACTGAGACGTTCCTCAGGTGGGAGGATGTCGAAGCAGTGGAGAGTGATAAATATGAATTTGTTTTGGGTTATGTATGGGTTGGTATCTTGATTTGGGGAGTTTTTTTGTAACCATGTTGGCAGTTTTGAAATTGTATGTAATGACAGTAAAATGTTCCATATTGTTGTAGTGAGTTGTGTAAAGGAGTTTTCCGACAATAAATAAAAACTTGAAACGTTAAAACATTAGACGGGCAGTCTTCTGGGTTAACAGCGGGAGTTATTGTGTTGACCACACCAGATTTTTTTTATTTGTTGTTAATTTTTGTCCTAATCCATGAAAGCTTTATTATAAAACCAAAAAGTATATAATTTTTAAACTTAATATCTCTCTTACACAAAGGGCTAATTTTATACTTTTAGTACTAGAGGCAAAATTTACGTTACTAAAACTTTATTTGAAGCATTTATATCTAAAATCAAAATAAAAATATTTTATTTAAGAAAAACTGTTAACAACTTGTAATACATCACTTCCGGTTAGCCTATTTTAACCAAAATCTATTGTTATTCCCATTGACATCAAAATCCTATATTAAATTTGAAACATTTTGGATTATATTGTAAAATAGTTTTTTATCAAAATCTATTATAGGCTTCAAGTAAAGTACCACTTCTGGAAACAGGAGTCCTAAATACAAAATTTCAACTTTCTACGCCTTACCGTTTTTGAGTTATGCGAGATACGTATGTACGTATAGACGTCACGACGAAATTAGTCAAAAAGGATTCAGAGATGGTCAAAATGGATATTTCCGCTGAAATCTGAAAATCGAAATTTCTCGCAATTACAATACTTCCCTTAGGTACTATCTACAAGAAAGTAATTAATGTTACGTAAATACAAAGTATGATGCTTATTGAATATTAATAAAAAAGCAATGATCAAACCAAAACAATTATGTAATAAGTAATTTAATTACCTTCTAATTCATTAGAAATTTTTGTCAGTTGAAGTTCGTAACAGTTTTTCCACTTTTGTGTTACTATTTCATTTATTTTATTGTTTATTACGTCAACCACATTATTGTAGTTCATGAATACACAACTGAATATTCTTATAAGAGTCCGGCACAAAGGACGGATGGTTTTTAAAAAATTATAAAATCGGTAATTTTTACTCAAAAACAAATTTATTTACGGATTCGGGTTCGCAATAAAATAGCATTTTTGACAATTAAGTGTGGAAAATCACATCAGACATGTGGTGACCGTTGTTGACGATGCATTGCTGGAGGCGTTCTTGGAAGTTAGCGTAGACTCTCTCCAACATCGCTTCCTCAACTTAGGCGACTTCCACGCGAATTGCCTCCTTCAACTCGTCCAGAGTTCGGGGCCTGTGGTCGAATACACGAGCCTTGAGGTGTCCCCATAGAAAAAAATCGCAGATGGAAAAATCTGGGGTACGAGGAGGCCAATGAACATCACCAAACCTGGAAATAAGGCGACCAGGGAAGAGAGGGCGAATAACGTTCATCGTTGCTCTGGCTGTATGGGCGGTCGCCCCATCCTGTTGGAACCACACACGTCGGACTGGAACACGTTGTCGTCTTAGTTCAGGTGATAAAAAGTTGGTGATCATTTCGACATAGCGCTCCGAGTTCACGGCAACAGCATTGCCATTACCGTCTTCGAAGAAGTAAGGGCTGATGACGCAAGTTTGCGAAACAGCGCACCAAACTGTCACTTTTGGGGTGTGCACCGGTCTTTCGTGTAACTGTCGCGGGTTTTCATTACTCCAATAACGGCAATTCTGCTGGTTAACCATGCCATTAAAATGAAAGTGAGCTTCATCACTCATGAACAAAATGAGGTTCTCATTTTGCTCGATAAGTGCTTCCATCTCACGTGCGAAGTTAATTCGTTGTGGGTCTCTAGGCTGTAACTGTTGCACAATGGCCAATTTGTAGGGGTAAAAGTGGAGTTTCAAATGCAAAATACGCCTTACCGAACGATCACTGACGCGAAGTTCAGCAACATATTGCCGAACAGATGGAACCGGACTGCGAAGAAGGGCTTGTCGAACGCGTTCATTTTCAGGGGTTCGAACCGTTCGTGGAGCTCCTGGTGGTCTTTTGTTCGTCAGTACACCATGTGTGCGAAGTGCTTCAACCCAACTAAGGATAGTGTTTCGAGAAGGAACAGCTCGATTCCGAAGAATGTTGAAGTGGCGACGAAACTCACGCTGTACAGCCGTAATAGAGTCATTATTTCGGAAAAAACTGTCATACGCGAAAACGCGGTGTTCAACCGTCCACGGCTCCATAATGTCAACTGGTAACAAAATGCTAGAAACTCTCGAGTCGATCGGCATACTCCCCACCACTCTCGCACTAATAGGGGGAGAGTACTAGCCATTTCAAAAACGTCTGTCCTCTGTGCCGGACCCTTTACAATTTTTAATTGACCCGTGTAATTTTTTATTGTAGAAAAATTAGGAACATTTGAGCCGTAGGCTATTAATGTCCCGGAACATTCAAGATTTACATAGTTGTATAATTTTGTAAAACATATTGTAAAGCATTAGGTATTTAAGATTTATATTATAGAGAAATTTTATAATAATGCACGAACTTTTTGAATGCACCTCGTATTTAGATATTTGTAATATGCATCTAATTTTAATTACATACTATAATTCTTATTTTATAATTATTGTCATTTCAAGGGCAGTGTATATAAATACGTGTAATAACTACATTAATACTATAATCATTTTTTGTTTATAGATATGACCATATCAAAAATTATAGCTACTATGAACATAAATGTGTACATATAACTAACATATTTAATGATACATTTATCATTTAGCAAAATGTATTTCCAAATTACTTTGTTTGCGTTAAAATTACAATATTTAAATATTGTAACAAATGAAAATATATTTTAGGACAAGTATAAAATATACTTGGAACGTTTTTAAATTCATTCTGAGAATAACATATATGGTAAAGATGATTAGAATGTATGTTTCGTAAATAGAACAACAAAAGCGTTAAATTTAACATTATACATAGATCCCGAGATACATGCTGCTCACCACGATATAGGAACTGCAGATACGATTAAGGAAAAATACAAATCTCATTTCAAATAGTCCTTACAGATTTTTATAATATACCTAACAATTAAATATAAATTATACTTATGCCCGTTTGCACCGCTGGCACTTAAATTTTAAGTGTTCCTTAAATTGACAATATCGCATCGAAACGAAACGTTAAATGAGTAATTGAATATTTCCGTTAAAATTTTATTTGTTTAAACCTAGCTTAAAATTGAAAGGTCAGCAGTGCAAGTGGGCCGTGATTTAATCTGGTAACGATGGGTCACGACGAGACATGCGTGATCGTGAACATAATTTTAATTTTGTTTTGTGATTGGATAAGAGCGTGAGTCACTAAAAAATTATCGTGCGTGATTAAAATTTAACCAGACGTGAGTTATTTTTTATTTAAAAATTGTATTAATTTCCATATTTAACTATACAGTCTTATTATTTGTATGTCAATGTCATTAACAGTATTTTTTTGCATAAAAATAGTTTTATTGTTGTATCCAAAATTATATACACAGTTGCTTTGATTTCACTGAAAATATACTTATCTTTAAGCCCGTTTGACACCATCATAATTTTCATAACAAATTTGTTATCAAATTTATAATGACATTTGTGATCGAATACAACATTCTATTCGTCCATATATATTCATTTCCAATGAAACCATTTTGTTACCAAACTTATTACCAATTTATTAACAACAAACTTATGACTGTGTTAAACAGGCTTAAATGTACTTGGAAATAATTACGTGACACGAACGTGATCCGTTGGGCGTAATAAATTTGTGAATATGAGTGACCGAGAATCAAACATAAAGATCGTGCATGATTGGTCGTGATTACATTTTTGGTCACGTGCGCGTCCGTAATCGTGAACAAAAAGTTACTCACAAGCCCACCTCCACTATCTATCGCAACAGAGGATGTATATCATAATTTGGTGCATATTTTAAGAGATCAAAAAAGCTTGTCTTATGTAAATAGTTATTCGTATCACTTAAATACGAGCAATCGCAATGCAGTTTCTGGACGTGTCATACTCATACAAAAGATGTTTTGTGCCGACTTCTCTATAAAATTATTAAAAGAATTTTATTTGTTGTCTAAATATGAAATATTAGGGATTTTTATGTTAGTAATATTGGAACATTTGAATGAATTTTCAAATGACATGTATTTATAAACATAACCTGAAAAATCAATAAATATTTTTTATCGATTTTGCATTGCAAGTTCAAATATAATTATTTACATTTAGTTTAAAATGTGTTCATTTAAGTTACAATTAACATTTTAGTATTAAAAGTTGTAAGCATTTTGCTAATTCTTGTGTTAAAATACTTATAAGTTGACATTTCACCAGAATAATACCAACTTATAACCACAGAAGTCTCTATCTTTTTTCCGGCAAATAAATTGAAGTTAATTCCTATTAAATATTTTGTCAATTTCAATGTTTAATGGAATTGACTAAAAGAATAAAACAAAGATTAAATTTTAAGTGTGTGTGGTGTAACTGGGCATTAGAGTGATGTAATAGTTATTTATGTTATAAGGATCGTAACGTCACTTATTAGGGTACTAGTCGTAAAGACACGATTAGTTACGATCCGTATTGTAAACAAAATTTTATGTGCTGGCGTTAATCAATGAAAAATTTAAATAAGATTTGTTGTAAATAAGTACCAAGTACGTTACCATAGCTCATTATAGTATTGAGTACTCTAAAGGACATTAGAGTATTCAAATTGAGGACTATAATATTGTTCATTATGACACGGCAGTATACAAAACTCCTTATATATGTGGTGGATCAAATCGACCACTACGTTTCTACAATAACATTATTTATAAATAATTTAATTATTATATTTTTAAAATAAACAAGTCAAAATTCTCGTCTATTACATATACCATAGTAAGTTTAATGGTTACTTTAACCTATATACTTATATTTAGTTTTATTCTGAAACTCTCACTTCATTATTGTTTTTTATTCGTTATTCGTTCTACCAAAACTAATCTTTCCATATATCATTTATTTATTATTTTTACGAGTACAATGTTTCACTTCCCTAATTTTCTTGTCCCTATTCAAACATATGCAGAAATTATTACAATTTTCATTCAGTTTGAACTAAGGCCAGGCATTTTCATCTCTGGTACAACTGTCCTTTAACTTAACTATCAGATTAACGAAAAATGTAGTATCGATATTATAACATAAATTGTAAATTTATATATATGTCGATTTCTCGATGCTGGCAATTATGGAGACAGTTTAATCAGAAATGAAAATACCGGGCCTAAGTATGGTAAGACAACAAATGGTACAGTAACTTGACAGCAAAATAGCTATCAAGTATAGCTATTTAGTTTACATAAAGATATCCCTTGCTATATTGTATATGTCAAAACTAATTGTTTTGGAATTATAATTTCAAGACGATATGCTTGACTTTGTCGAAAACAACAGTGGAGCTTCAAATAATGTTAATATGCATGCGCACATCCGCTGTATGTTCAAGTGTGACTAAATTCATATAATATGTTTGATATTTGCATTTTACCTTATTTTTTAAAAGTCGCGACATAAAACTTAGTAAAATTGTCCAAAAAAGAAATATTTAAGAGTGGTGAGGAAACAATAATTTTTTAATGTTTTTGTAAGAGAAGACAACTAACAACATGACAATTTTTACATTTTGAAGTTACATATCCAGTATGAAATTAGATCATATTACTTTCCCTGTTTGCATAATTTAGTAATTAACATTGTTTTCTAGACGATACGAATATAAAGAAGATTGAAAATAACTCATTTCGCTGAGATAAACCAATAGGATTTTTCAAATCATAACAGACTTGAAGCCGCTTGAATTGTCGAGATAAAAAGTTTTGATGCTAATTATTCATTCTTGATTAATGTTAAATAGGATGACTTAAATTTTGTGTAAATACTATCAAACATTTTGTTTAATATATTTAATTTTTTAAATTTTATTTATACGGAATTTATTATACAAACAAATGGAATCCTAGTGCTGAATTTTTCGCTAATCTTCCCTTTCGAAATACGAAGGTGCTAGAGTTTCCAGAAATAAAATAATACAGAAAGTCTTATAATGTCAGTATATATGCGATTTGATCGTGATGTTTTTTACAAGCAAGGATATGCGTAATTAAATTAAATGTAATTGTATGTTGCAAACTTAGTTTTATTATTAATATGAATCTTATCCCATATTGTTCTTCACCATTGATATAAGAGTATGTGATGTATGTTTAAAATTATAAGACAATAACTATAGCTTTGTTCGGTTTACAACTTTGCGCCTATGGTTTTTAGCGGCTTTAGGTGTTTGTTCGATTGCTCTGGCAGTATTGGTATTCTGGTATCGCTAATAATAGTAAATTTTTGACCTTTTTCAGTATTTGATAGACGAATATTAGTGAATAAAGCAGAAACCCTCTCCACTGATATCACATATACATTAATCACACTTTTTATATCTTCTGTTTGATCCAAAAAAGCCACATAATAGCAACAACCTGAAGACCAATTAATATATACTACTAGTATGCCAAAATTGACATAATTCAATACCTTCAAAAACAAATATGGTTCATCAGGGGCTTGAATAAAAAGTTTACGTAGGAAACGGTTCTTCTGTAAACACCAAAGACTTTTTAGCTTCGTATCCTTTGTTAATTCCCTTCATAAAAGCATGCAGTTTGTGAAATGATGTTAAATAAAATTCTTAATTTTCAATATTGCCTGCAATTTCGAATGTACACACCAGATTTGACAATTTATACATACTAGACTGTCAAAATACACGAAAAATAAGCAAAAATAGAGTTAATATAACAACGTAAATAACAAAAAGTAATCTAGTTTCGTCACCATGTCAACAATATGACGTCATACAGATCAGTCTTGCTAATACGTTCTAGCCTTATTTTATAAGATTATAATGCAGGTAAAAAACAGCGTATGATACACGTGTATAAGTGCTTTTATAGCATTCACGGCGGGTTTAAAGCCACGGCGCGAAGCGGAGTGTTGTTAATGTCGTACACTTGTATTATAATATACTATTTTACGTCTCCAATAAAAGTGTGAAATAAAGTACAATAGCGTTTCATTATGTCACTCCGCAGTAGTGATGGGTCGTTTATTCAATTTTATTGACGCAGTTCATTTTGCTCCGCTCACTAAAGTGAGTCGTTCAATGTGAATCACTTGAACGACTTTTTCACAAACGCACAATAGCTCTTCATGTGTGCTGTGAATGCTGTGCTGTGCGCGAATGTCGTATTTTGCACGACTCTTAGCGTTAATGCGTTAGCCCAGCTCTACATTCTGCTTCTTTCTGTATTTCTTGCAGCTCTGCTATTGTGCTATTTACTGAGCGGTGAGTCATCTGTGCTAGTGTGCTGTTTAGTGAACGATGAGCGATCTAAAGAGCAGAGCACGTGAACGATGGCACAGAGCGAGAACTAACCCGGAGCTAGTGTGAACTGATGTGTGCCTTACTGTGGAAACTAAAGAGCCGTTCGTTCATGGGTCAGTCAAGTGAGTCGTTCAAAATTAATCAACTCGTTCATGAACGACACATCATCACTCCGCAGCGTTAAAAAGTGCACTTTTTTCACACATATATGTATTAAAAATGACATATTTTAATGGAAAAAGTGCACTTTTTTAACAGACGTAAAAAATAAATTATTTTAGTTGACATTTTGTGCTTTTTTCCTTACTGCACATATTTCATAATTTTAGTAAACGCAAATTAGAATACTTAACAATTAATCACTTTTGATTATAGTAATTACTACAAGCCAATATTTTTTGGTCTACTAATCTTATTCACAGGACAGTGTGTATGAAGGATATGGGAAGCACCAGGAGCTATGAACAGTTTACATTCAACTGTTAAAAAATCGTAAAAATATTGTTGCGGTGTCATTGCAAATGGTTTATATTCATTATCGAAAAAATCTAATTCTTGCATATTGCCCTAAAATTATAATTTCAATACAATCTAAATAGCTATTCTTGATAGCTATAAAAATAATAAATGACAATTGTAATATTTTTTGTCAAATTACTGCACCATTATTTGTTGTCTTACCCCACAGACCCGGTATTTTCAACTCTGGGTAAACTGTCAGGTAACGTCAACTTTAAAAAATCGACACATGTGTAAATTTACTGCATGATATAACATCGATTCTACATTTTTCGTTAAACTGATAGTTAAGTAACAGACAATTGGACAAGATATGGAAATACCGAGTACCGCGCCTTAGTTCAAACTAAAAGAAACTTGTAATAATTTCTGCAAATGTTTGAGTAGATACAAGACAAAGATAATTAATTAAGTGAAACGACCTTATACTCGTAACTAAACAAAGGATACATGCAAAAGTTCGAAGATTTGGTTTTGACAGAACGAATATTTAAAGTTTCGGTGATTACACATAAAGTGGAACTTTCAAAATTTCAGATAAAATATGGTGATTAATATTTTGAGCGAAAAAAGTTAGCTATATATTTTTAACAAATCCATGACTAGTTCTTTTGATCTCTTTATATTTGTACCAAATTATGACGTACCGCTCCTATTTTAAAACTATTTAAAATGGGAGTAAGTATTTTTCTTTAATAATATCGGTAAAAAATACATGTATGTACGTACTATGTCGGGGTGAGCAGCATATATGCCGGGATTTTTGTAAAATGTTACATTTAACGTTTTTGTTGTTCTATTTACAAAATCTACGTTATATCACCTTTACCTTTACCATATATGTTTTTCGAATTATAATCAATTTCAAAACGTTCCAAGTATATTTTATAGTTTCCCTGAAATATATTTTCATTTGTTACAATATTTTTATGTTGTAAGCAGATTATCACCAAAATAATTTGGATATACATATGTATATAGGTAGGTGTATACATTGTTCATTAGATGAATAAGTAAATATTCGTTAATTATATACTTTTATGTTCATAATAGGTATAATTTAAAAAAATAGGATGTATTATATCTATAAAATCTGTATGTTAACAATGACTATAATGTTAGTCTACATAATACATGTATTTATATACATTTCCTTTGAAATGTTAATAATTAATAATTAATAATTACATACTGACCAGCAAGAATTATGAATGGTAAATAACAACAGAGCGCTTTAAGTACATCAAAAGTATTTATCATACATACACAAATATTTAAATCTATATTTGAATCATCAATAATATTGTAAACGGACTAGAAATATTTGTAAATTCTGAATAATTAGATAATAGACATTGAGACAATGCCGATGATAAAGATTATTATTTTTTTTTATTCTGATGTCGCCAACACAATACCTCCCGCTATTTTTAGTTTTTATTAATTTAATGTTAATAAGAGTAAGAAAGATCGGGGTTAAATGTAACAAAATTTGTTTTATTTTCTGTAGTTCTTGTTTTACATCGAGTAATATCGTATTTTTTAAATAAAATAAAAAAAAAAATTTTCATATGTATTGTATGCAAAAAGAATATTCTTGCCTTTCGGACAAAAAAATATTTTTACATATAAATTGTGAGGGTAATATTGCCTCAGGGTTTGGAGCTTGTTATCACAGTTAAAATAAAGGTAGATATTAGACAAGTAAAATAATTAAATATTTGTGTACCATGTATGCACGAGAAATAGTGTAACTTTGATCGAGCCAAAAAAATCACTCGACAGCAACAGTAGTAGAACGAGTTGTATAAGACATTTTTTTTATCCGCGTCAAAATTTAGAAAACGAGAACTGGTGATATTTCTAATTGACAATAAAATGAGTCCTTTATATTAATTTTATATTTTACATCTTTTATCTTTCCGAGAAAGAGGCCATTTTGTATTAGAAACGAAAAAAAAGTGACAAAGATAGTGACCGAAAAAAAAATGGCCGAGTCTCTGTTAGTAAATAGACTATAAAAAAACAATCAAATTTTGTGTAAAATTTTTTTTTTCAATTTCTGCTCGAAATAGTTACTAAGTTATTTGACAATTAAATATTGCTCAATGTCAACATTTGTTTTGCTTGATTAAAAAAACAATACATCACTTAGCATCCTACCATATTTCGCTACTCATATATAAGAAGACCTTTCAAACGGAAACAAAAAATCTCTTATAATCAAAATCTTAACTATTATAGTTTTCGAGATATCATAGGTAATCCCCGTAAAAACAAATTTTCCACTACATTATATATCGAACACTATTGCAGATCGGACCCATGTTGATTATACTATTTTTACTGAGTTTGGTCGTCATCATGGCGCCGTTTAGGGAGGGGAATTCCCCCCTGGCAATTAAGTTCAATCTCTATTTTTATTATATATTTTTTACGTCATTAAAGCCTGTATATGAGTATTTAACTTAATATTTATTAGTATGCAAAATGCAATTGCACAAAATATTCATTTAGGATTCGGACATAACGCACAAGCATAAATCGACGCCTGTCCATGTACATGTGTACGTACCTACTCGTGCGCATGTGCATTCGCAGCGCGTACCTCTACCTAGTTACAGCTTATACGGTTTTCACATTAGAACTTTAAAACATAGGGACTTTAAGTTCATTGGACTTAAAGATTAGCTGACGTTTACACTAGCAGCCGAATTCACAAAATAGGATTAGCTAAATCCAAATTTTGGTTTAGCTAAACTTTTTCTAACTCGGTATTAAGAACTTAATCTAAACCATATTCACCAAAAAAAAAAATGGTAATAGACTTAGATTAGAGTTTGTTTAGCTTAATTTATAAACGTGAAACTTAAAATAAAAATGGCGAGTAAACGCGAACGAAGGCCAAATTTTACAGAAAATGAAATATTTGTTTTGATTGATGAAGTTAATAATAAAACTAAATTATTATTTGGTAATGTCTTCGTCTGTCGTAGGAAATTTTATATAATTTCCAGCTAATTGAGCTACAGCAGCACAAAATGATTTTAAAATTCAACTGCTGCTGGACTGGCTAACGCACACAATATCGCCCATGATATTTTGAAAGCTCCCACTAGCTAAATATCTTAACGCCATTAAAACTTGTGTATGCACAGGCAAGGCATGCGATCTTCTAGTGGATCTCTCCAGAATTGGTCTTAATAACGAACATAAATGTTCTATCATTATTCTCGGTAATCGATAACGTCTGGCAATAAATAAATAATTAAATATTTAAAAAACATTGTGTAACCAAATTGGATATCACTGTTGATGATGTTGGTCCGGTATATCATCTATATCCAACCGATTTAAAAAAACTCGCGGTCGAATTATACGGTTTGGTTGATGGTATTCATCGTCACTATCATCGTTTACCATTAAATAACGCAACATTTCGTGAAATCTAGAAAATTACAGTACATTTTATTAAAGGTAAAAAATTGTATTTATATATGATATTTCTATTAGTCTGAAGCTATTTAATAAAAATTATTATTATTACTATTATTATTATTATTATTATTATTATTATTATTATAACAAACCTCTATGATGATTAAAAATTACAATTATAAATTTTACACAACGTTAATCCTGCGTTTCAGCAGGTTTGAATATATGGCTTAAATTTGTAAGCGAAAAGTTTTGTGAATAGGTTTAATATTTATTTACACCCAAATGATTCTGTTGCTATGGATACGTAGGGTTAAATTTTAAACTAAACCGGTTTAAGAAAGTATTACCGATAAAGGATTAAACTTTTTTGTGAATATGGTTCAACTTAACTTGATAGTTTTAATCGGGCTTAAGTGCTAATCTTGTTTTGTGAATTCGGCTGTATATGTTTATATCGCTAGTGTCGCCATCTATTATTCAGTATTTATTCTTCAAGTTGGTATTGTAAAAGTTACCAATTTTAGTATTATTCTGAGACCCAGCGTTCATTAACTTCTGGCGGTAACGTGAATTAACGCTGATTTTGACAGTTGTAGTATTCTTAACGTTAACGCTGCAAGTTAGCGTTAATTCACCTTGCACATATCAAAGCGTTATCCGGGAAAACGGCGAATTGTTTATGAGTTTCATGGTCGAAATAGCCCTGATATTTTTCATGTATTGCTACATGTACATGTATGAATTATTTTAATAACAGTGAGTATAGTTATTCATGTTGTATATAATGTTTATTTTTTATATGTAATATATTGTTAACATAACCTTATAATATATAATTATTAGCATTACAGTGTTCAAATCACAAACAACAAGTCCGCAATAGTATGAAAAATTAGAATTCAATACAATAATGTACCTAACATTATATAAAATGACTGATGTACATATTGAAAAGTGAAGTGAATAAAAGTAATTTTGTAAAGTTTCCGATGTTTATGTTGTACGAGTATTATAACTAAAAATAAATTCAATTAAAGTAATTTTTGATTATGATTTACATGAAGAAATTCAGATCATAACAAACAAAATTGTATTTGATTACAACAAAAAATATAACCGATTATAACAATGCAACAAAGGAAAACACAAAAAATTATTGATGAATTGGAAAAGTAATTGTTTACAGGTACCTATACTAATATTAGTAAATGTTTGTAAATAGAAAAAACATTTTCAACAGTTTTTCTTCGGCAGTTATTAGAAATCTTATTCGTAAAGTCAGTAGGTGCTTAATTTTGCAAAGTAACTTCTTTCATAAATCTTCTAACTGCAGACTGGCTAAGGCTAATATTATTGATAATATTATAAACAATTCCACAAGTCTCCATTCTTGTATATTCTTTATAGGTAAAATTCTGTATATGTATAATATAACCTTGTTGTACACCTTTTTAATAAAATAATTGTATTATTATTAATATATATAAATAAAAGAAATATATTTTATCACAAAATACCTACACGCAGTAAATATATTCGGTTATTTGACGTTTGACACACAGGTTTGACATGTTTTTAAAATAGACAGATAAATGTAGTTTTTGTTATATTTAATCGCTTTTTATTGGTTGAAAATTTTAAAAGGGAAAGATCACATGAATATATTCGACGTGAATTAACGCTGGTTTTTTAACGTTCCACGCCAGTGTTTCAGAATACTAATTTAACGCTGAAACGTGAACGTTACTTACTATCGGTACTTCACGCCGAACGTTATTTAACGCTGGTTTCAGAATCTCACTACTAAATTTTAAAGGATAACAGGTCGACAAACTCACAGAGGAAACGTTGTAGCAAAGACGGCAGAAGAATATGTTAGAATAACCATTTTCAACCCTTATATACTTGGACTCTCTGATACCTTTGGAATTACGTTTTTCCCAACACACTAGTGTTGCGTTCTCCATATCTTGTTTACACCCGGTTAACATCAAGAAGCATGCTGTGGATCCAGTTATCGTGAAGAAAATCTTAGAGAAGTATAGCATCGAAAATTTGGAAGCGGGATATTTAACGTGGAGGCGCATTTGGAAGGAAAAGAAGTAGCAGAAAATATGGATTTTACAAAACTTATTTCAGAAGAATGTGAAAATTGCTTTCCATTTTTTTTTTTAATGTCACTCACAACATGTTCAATAGAGTGTTCTTTCTCAACTCCAAGGAGAGTGAAGAATTGGCGTAGGTCTACAATGGAGGAAAATTGGCTGTCCGGATTATGCCTATTAAGTGTACGGAAGAAGGTGGAAGAAAATAAAGAAATAATAATAGAAAAAGTTATATGAGTTTTTGGCGCAATTTGCTTTCTTAACCTAAATGTCAATTAAATAAAAAGTAATAAAGATGAAAAGTTTGTTTTGTCATTACCTACTAGTAAGAAATATAAGATTATGTACCTGGATTTTTTCAAATATTACTTGTTTGCCCCCCAGCCCCTGGATTTAGGTTAACGGCGCCCAAGGTCGTCAATACTATATGCCCTTAAAGTTTAATGCCTAAGTTGTGATACAAATTATATACTCAAATATTTTAAAAGCTACTATATTAAACCAAATTGATTTAGGAAAATTTTGTATGTGTAATGTTGTAGTTAGTAACATTGGATTGTCGTTTAGTCAATTATTTAAAAGTTCATGCCAATTCTGATTTATGACAACGTAAATTCCATTTAGTAAATTATTTGAAAACATAAAATTGCGTATCGAAATGACGACTCTTTCGTTACGCAATTGGGTTTTGTAATGACTTCATTATAAACGTAAAATATAAAAACATTTATCATATAATGTACACAGAATTTAATTCTGCAACTAAATTTAATATTTACAAATTTTACATAAATTTAATACAAAATTTATTAAATTATACATATTTAATAATGTTAAAAAAACACAATTTGAAATACAAATTTTTTCTCGTTTTATGTGGGATTTTACACGTTCATATGGTTATGGAATTAATAAAATAATGACATATTTCGCTTACTGATATAAATGTACAAACATCCACTTTTTTACACTTGTAGCAAGAATAAAATATTTATCTTGTAAGAATTAAAACTTTTTGTTATGACTTGGAAAACTCGGGCCTAGTTTTGTGCATTAGGTTAGGTTATTTTAAGTAGTTAAATTTCGAGGAAATATAACATGTATGTCATCTCAAATAAGACGTCACCACTGAAGTCGGGACAAAACTGCGGCCCCTTTGTTTATAAATGAACGTGCACGGTGTAAATTTTGTAAGCAATTATAAAGGAACACGTTTTATATTAGGTACTCATTTTTGTGTTCCTAGACACAACCAAACTTTCACATATTGTCATCTAAATCGAAATTATTACATACATGTAATATGGAGGTATGTTACTTGCTTTGGCAGTTACTCTATTTGACTCGACATTTCAAGAAAAATGAGAATTTTAATAAATTATCAGAAGGGTTTATGCAAAACTGATTAAATCCATCAAAGTATATTCTACCGCTCGCTAATGTCTGATTCATTAAATTAATATATATATATATATATATATATATATATATATATATATATATATATATATATATATATATATATAATTGCCAACATAATTCTAAATTTTCGGTGACTGCGTCAGTGTTTAGTTGATTTGGAGGTTATTTTCAATAATGTGTTCATAAAATATCAATATTAATAAATAATAATAATAATAATACTTTATTTGTTTTTAAAGCATACAGCTTTGTACAAAAGGCTGGTAACAATTTATATAATTAATTATGAATTGTACCCCAAGAATGTCATGCAGGTTATATAATATTACAAATGTGGACATAATAAAATATTTATATAATAGAAAAAATATATTATAAATAATTATCTAACTATCAAAGATATATTAAACATTTTATATGTATGTATATCAAAAATATATTGCAGAAATGTTGTATACGAAGAATATATTACAGATTTTAAATTAGAATTATGTTACGAAAAACAAAATCAATATTTGTTGAATAATAATTCAATGTATGTTTCCGTAGTATGTTCGAAATGTGTAGAAGAATAAATAATGAGCGGGAACATAAAAAAAACATTAGAAAACAAATAATATTATTACGATCAGAAGGTATGCTAATGATAGGGGATAAACATTCTTCTTTTCGCAATCGCAATTCACAACATTAAATCCATCAAAGTATATTCTACCGCTCGCTAATGTCTGATTCATTAAATTAATATATATATATATATATATATATATATATATATATATATATATATATATATATAAATATACCATGATTTTAATAACGTTGTACATAATTTGACCAATATAGAGTAATTAACAACATGTATATGGATTTATCTCATTTTGCTTAAATTATTACTGATGTATTTCAGTATGCATGATTTCATAAAATAAAAAATATTAATACGAAAATCTGTTTCATTACCATAATATCGTCGCTTTATACGAATTGTGTTGAAAATTAATCATTAAATTTTATTATAATCATTATCATTCCAAGGATAATGTATAGAATACAAAAATAGCGATGTTAACATAAATATTATTAATTTATTTTTTTATAGATATACTGATTATATTCTAATTATACGTATTATAAATATAAAAGTTAGTAGGTATATAACTAATAATTATTATTGTTTTTCTGTTCTCATAATGTACATTCGACTTATTTTGTTATTATTTTGTTTACAATATTTTGATATTGTAGCAAATAAACATTTATTTCAGGACAAATATAGAATAGTCCTAGACCGTTTTGAAATAGATAATAATGACACTCTTAAAAAAACCGAGTATAATCTATTTTTTCTAAATAGGACAACAAAAGCTCTGAACTTGTCACTTGACATAAATGCAGACATACTTGCTGGCCACCACGATGTAGTAAGTACATACATATAATAATAATAATAATAATATTTTTTTACATATGATTAAAAAAAATACAAAATCTAATTTTAAATAGTTCATACAACTTGTGGCAAGTAAATTTTTGAAATTTTCTATATTATGAGAGGAGATTTTTTGTCCATATAGCAATGAAGTAAAACATTTCAGTGTAAAATAATAGGTCATGTGTCTACCGAAACAAAAATTGTACGCTATATAGGAGAATCTCCGAATCAGACGAGGTACGCCATCTCAAAAAGTTGAACAAGTCACTAAATTTATGACATACAATCAATTGCCAGATTGACACATTCCTGTACATTATTTAAAATTGATATAATGCTAATATTGGTAACATAAAAATATTATTTAACAATAATAAGTATTTTTCTATGCAATAATTGTTAATTTTGTATCAATTTTAAGTAATTTAATTTATGACGTTGATTTGCGACATACTTCATCTGATTCAGTAATTCCCTTATACTTATACTTCATAAATGTAAATTTCTATCCATTTTAACTTCCCGTCATACCGTAGGTAAGGCAGGTTATGTTTTCGATCCAAAAATTCAATAGTGAGTTTTCAGTGAATTATGGTCCCACAATATATACATTTTTAATATTTTCACAATAATATTTGTGTGTGCATGACGATATTTTACTCCACGATAACTTTTATATCAAACTTCCAAAAATTTCTACTTTCCGTATTTAAGCTTTCTGTATTCATATGAAGAGTTGATTAGATTTTGGGTAATATTAGACAACCGAAGGAGATACTTTACTTGAAACCCATAACAGTTTTTTAATGAAAAACTATGTTAATATATAATTCGAAACTTTTCAATTTTGGTACTTTAAGACTTTTATATCAAATGGAATAATATATTACATTTTGACTAAAAACTGATAAGCCGGAAGTGCTACTTTACTTGTGACTCTGAACAATAATACTGTGAAATATTTTTTCTAATCAAAAATATTTTACAAAACTATGAGCTTGTATTTCATTCAATGTCGTAACAACTTTCTAATAATTTTTATTTACCTAACAACCATTTTTTTTTGGCGTAGATAATATATTTGTTAGCTATCTAATAAAATTTATTCGGGTAACACATCTAGTCGCAAACTGTATATTCTAAAGATTTCCGAAGCTCGAGTTGTATATGTTAAGACTATACGAATAAACCATATTTTTACAAAATTTCAGTAATATTACTTGTTCCTTTATATCCGTAGATGATATGATTACATATGATTCATTTGTTTGCGCCTAGCTTGGCTTGGCATGAAAAATCAAGCCAAGCCTGCCATTCAAAAAAGCTTGACTTTTCAAGCCAAGCTAGGCTTCTGCTCCACCAATCCCAAGCCAAACCAAGCCTAACATTTAAAAAGCTTGAATTTTTAAGCCAAACGAAGCCTTCGACTGTCAAGTAGCTTGGTTGAAAACAAGCTTTTTCAAGCTTTTCTTAAGAAATGTTGTCGAGGCCGACAATACCGTAATTTTATGGTGGTAACGAACTTCTCATTGCTTCGACACGTTTTTGCGAACTTCTAAGAATTGGAGTTTTCATAAGGACCAGCTTTCATTACCTGCCAGTGTAGTAAGCTTCAAAAATATGTAAATAGGAAACTATACCCTTCATCATTCTTATTATGCAAAGACCACTTATTTTCTCAATCTGAACCGACTAATAGCACATTGTAGTTCGCGCACACACTCAAGTATACAAAATAAATTTATAAAATGTTGAAAAAATTTTAAATACATAATGATAAATGATAATATAATTTTATTGTTTTATCCTTTACCTACATTAATATAAAATGTATGATGAAAAATGATAATACAAAATTTATTGCAAATGTTAATCATTACATATAGAACTATTTTTTTAAAATACTTATTATTGTCAAGTTAAACGTATTTTGTATAAAAATTAATTAATTAAATACTTAAATTTTTAAATAACAGGTCACGAATCTGGGGAACCGGGTTCGATCTCGGCCGACGCCAAATATTTCGAATTTTAAATGGCACAAAATTAACCCTTGCGGTGCACTCTCCACGCCAGCAATAAGTGACCGTGAGGTGACGCCTGTTAAGCGCCCGCACGGGGCAAATATTTCTTCATTACCGATATATGTGTATAAAGGAGATTGGCACACCTGGCAGTGGGTAATAAGCAGTGATGATATACTTATTTATTTAATTATAAGCTTAAAGCTTTAAAAGTAAATTTGATTTTCAAAACAAAAAAAATATTAAATTTATCTGATTACATTTCACAAAACCCTACACTCTATCTGTTTTAATTATAGAGCGGTGGGAAGATAGGTGCTGTTTGATGTTGTTGTTTTATTGGATAATATCGGGATATGATGATAATTATTGCATTTTAAAGTTGCATTTTGTACATTGTTTTGTTATTCTGGTATTTCCGAATCATAGAAACGAGACAATTTCTGTTTGTAAATATGTATATTTATATTCAAATATTTTTAATGCTATTTTTAGCTCAACCCCTAATGTATCTCTCTCTAATAAACGGATTTTGTCTATGACAGGTATAATAGACAATAACAATGTACCAACAAAGAGAGCATTCTCTTTTAAATATTACCTTGATACAAGTTTTCATTGTTTCCAAAAATATGATTTAATAAATAAGCAAATAAATATATAATCACGGCTTATTTTTAATTTGCTTTGATTCACAAATTTCGGTAATAACGACATGTCCGTATCGTTGAGGGTATTTATTTTTGTGCTATTTAAATTTGGATATAATTACCGTAATTATATTTACGTATTTAACTTACATGATTCTGTACTCAAAAATTAGTAGAAATTTCATAAGAGGCGAGTAGGTATTTATGTCATGAACAAACAAAATTTGGAGGAAATTTCCGTCTGTAGGGTTTTATCATTTCCAGATGTATTTGAAGTGGGTATAAAAGTTCAGTCTCAGGTCATTTTCATCCCATTGTACATTCCAAAATATTTTTGTATTTACTTCAACACTATTCTTGTGTGTTTGTAGTCTAGAGATTTGTTTTTATTTATACAGGCTGGATTTGAACTATATAGTATGACAAACTTTAACATTTTGTTGCATTATAAACATAAGTCCTATTCAATTTAGTTATTAAAATACAATAAAGACTAATTAATACATATGTCTGCTTGAGTGAATGCAGTCAACTAAATGAAGGGTAAATATTTAATAAAAGATAATAAATTTATGTTGATTGTTTAGTTGTTTACTCTCAAAAATAAAATAAGCGAATCAAATATACATGTAATTTTTTTATATTTCAATAATTACAAAGAAAAAAACACTTGGTGTAAGTTTTATAAATTTTATTTATCGTTTTGTCTATCTTCACGCATAAGAAGATTGTACCACAATAAATTTATGTAAAACAAAACGTGATTTATACATCGATACGATACAATGAAACATCAAAATAACATATCGATATATTGATATATCATGTTCCAATACATCGATATATCGGATTTATCGGTATATCGATATATTTAATTTAATTCACATCGAATATTTATATTAAAATCTTGAAACCGAACAGTTACTACTGGTTTTCAAGATCCATATACCTATTGTGCGCATGAGCATTTATAAAGCTTGAAAAGCTTGAAACAGTTTGAAAAGGCTTGATAAAGCTTGAAAATTAAGCCAAGCCTAAAATATTTAAAGCTTGAAATTTTCAAGCCAAGCCAAGCTTTGTTTCCACCAAGCCCAAGCCAGAAATTAAACCTAACAATAAAATAAGCTTGAAGTTGGTTTGGTGAATCCCTACAAGAATGAGGCCCGCTACTCAAAAAAAGTTGAATATATTTGTCATAATATAAAAATATGACTAATTTTAAATGATTTTGTACGAAATTTTTTTAAAATATGTGACGTTACAACTTCAATTTAGTTACAGTACTACCAAGCGAAAAGAATATAATTTTACATTACTCAAAACTTGTGAAAATAAAATCCATATTTTTATATTATTTTACATAAAAATGTATGAAACACATAATTTTTATTAATAAAACATATTTACTAAAAAATATTTATAATCTCGGACATTTTCTTTGATAAGGTATAACTATAGTTCTCTGCACGGTACAGTTGTTACGAGTCACGAACCACCTCGACGTCAATTTTTGGCAGATTATTTGACATTGATAGATGTAAACAACTTTAGTCAGCAGGCGAAGTAAAATTGAAGGTATAGCGTTACATAAAATTTTGTAATTAAAAAGAATGTTTTAAAAAAACTATACTATTTGAAAAGTGTAACAAACGCTTAAATTCATCATTTTGTTCAAACTTTCAGAAAAAAAAAGAAAAGTGAATACCGGACCCCACTGTTTTGCGAAACAACTTAGCAATTCATATAATCATATGTTATAAAGCGTATCTAAGTAAATTAGCTATCTGATTAGTCTATTTTCCGATGAGTTGTATATGTGTATAGTCTGTATTACAAAACTGTTTCTTAATTTTAGGTCGATGTCCAAGTTTATGAATTTCTCAATAACGAATATAAACCATTTGCAATAAAATTTCGAAGATATCTCTGCGATTATTTAACACTTGAATATAAAAATTTTTTTTTTCCAACAATGCCTCATTTTGTTCCTCCGCACTGTCCCGTTAAAAAGGTTAGTAAAATAAAAAATAACGCTGATAGTAATTACTCTAAACATGACTAAATTTGATACATTTGCAATTGTTTAATGAATGATCAAAATATCATTTATAGTTGTTTTTAAATACGAGAGGGGATTAAAAAATTCGCTGCCTAATACAGAGAAGGCAGTACTAGACATAATGATTTTTTTGTAAGATTATGTGAGCTGTCATTAGTATATCTGAATTTTACGTAATCCGCTAATTTGTAACAATGAAATTATTTGATCAGCATGAACATTGAATTTTTTTAAAATGTAAAAAATAAAACACTGTGCTTTGATCAAATTCTTACACAAAAAGGACTTAACGCTAATAGAAATTCATGAAAGCATCGGAACATCTTGTCTTTCATACAAATAATCGTAAAATTAACCAACTTACCTGTAAAGAAAATTGATTGTAATTTTCCGAGCTTGTCCTCCGATATAATTATATTGTACTACCCCGTTACATCATACCCGTCGATACATTTGAAAGCTTATCTCCAGTTCATAATTATATTTATTTGATAACAACTGTAACATAATTTTATGTCAAATAATCAGCCAGAGTTTTCACTATGTCCAACAATTCAGCGGTTGTTAAAAAAGCAGTGGAGATGATTTCCAAATATTGAATAACAGAAAATTTATAATTTAGTAACATTGCCTCATAATATTGATTGTTGCAAATATTTGCAACGGATACAGCTAGTAATACATACTATCCATAAAATCAGATGACGTAATATTATAAATATTATTTGCGCTGTAGTTGTTATGAATCCGATACCACTGAAGGAGGGAAGATTATAATCACTGCAAATAAGGAACTTATCGTCCGGTACAGACCAACGATAGCATAAAGTTTATTTGAAAAAGTATTAAGTGCTTCAACCACAGTATATACAACATATACAATACTTTTTATACTGTGGTTCAACGCAGTTGAGCGGTATTATAAAAAGTACATTCATTACCAAAAAATTAGATAAACAAATGTTTATCACGAACGTTGCGGTAAGTCAACTGACTACCTGGTTCAGATTAGTGTTATTACATGCCATAATTTTTAGATTTTTTTGACTACCAGATCCATGTTATAAAAAGGGATGAACACATGTTCATTGGATCTAAGAGGGTAAGTCACCAGATCTTTGCCATAATAAAGTACCTAGTATTACTAGTACTTCCGACACTGAATTTATGAAAGTCAGTTTTCTTTTCAGTCTATTTAAAATTTTGATCCTCCTTCAACGCAGCGTAGCGGCAACCTTTTTTTCCCATAGCATTTCACTTTATATATAAACAAACACAAAACCACGTGTTGACCGTCCGTATCCGACGAGTACAAATAACAAAATGAATAAATGAACGCTGATGAGCTGTTATATCGGGTGTTTTTTTTATTACATAGCTTTCAAATGTACCGACGGGTATGATATAACGCGATATTATAATGGTGGCGTTCAGCCGCATCTACCAGCTAGCTCGCTAACCTAGCGAACTTCGTTGAACGGGCCGCTGAATGACCGCTAGGTTTCATCCGCTAGTCTAGCGGGCTAGCGAAAACAAATTCCGCTAGATTATCGAACGTACTGCTGGAACTGCCAAAATGTCAGATATGGCGCCAATGCATTCAAAATCAAATGAAATTATTGAATATGACAATATATTATATTTCTTGTAAATTTCTCAACTTCGTGTTTTGAGAAATTGAAAAAAAAAATAATATGAAAACTCCAGCAATTGGTAAATAATATTTATTGATAAATTATGAGCTGACATGTTTGACATGTTTCTTTTTACAAAATAATATAAAACTATTTTGAACTATTTTCTTAGGGAAACTTATTTGGAACTATTTAAATATACGCAGATGCACAGAGAATAAAAATATTGGCAGTTCTCTTTAAATCTATTTATTTATTTTATGTACATAACGACGGATGACAATATCAAGGCAGTCTACATAATTATAAAATTTCATAAACGCATTCTACATATTTCAATACCTCCTCTCAACTTTTAGTTGTCAAGAACAAATAAAAATTGCAAATCAATAATTTTATAAAACTACTAGATCAATTCAATAATTAAACAATATTAAGTAATTTTCTAAATTTATTAAATTTTACTACGGGTAAAGATTTAGTCATAATATCATATTTAATATTTAATTTGCCTGTTATAAGTAATTTTTTTATGAAATGGTATTCAATATCAATGTGTTTGCTTCTTCGGCTATTTTTAAAACCTGTTGTTAATTGTATTGCCTCTCGATTGTCCAAGAAAAGAAGATTCTCTTCCTTGCAATGAAGATCTGACGTTATTCCTAACAGTGAAATTAGTTCTGCTGCTGCCATCGAAGCTGCTACATATTCGGCTTCGGTAGAGGACAGGGAAACACATCGTTGCTTTCTTGAATACCACATTATTAAATTTCCACAAAAAAATGATCACAACCGGACACACTTTTTCTGTCTGTTTTATCTGATGCCCAATCTGCATCTGAATAATAAACTAATCCAGTACTTTTGTTATCAAATTTAATTCCTAATTCTTTGGTTTCCTTTAAATATCTCAATATTCTTTTCGCTGCTGTCCATAATGCCATATTCGATTTGTCAAGAAATTGTCTGAGATACGAAACTATGTATGTAATATCCGGTCTTGAACCCAGTGCTATATACATCATACTTCCAATAAGCTCTCTGTAAGGTACATTTATTATTTGCTCTTTTTCGAAAACATTACTTGAGAAATTTATTTCGTTTGGCAGTTTTACTCCTTTACATTCACTCATGTGAAACTTTTGTAATATTTTTTTTATCATCGTGTTTTGATGTATTTTTATGTAGTTTTCTTCTCTTTCTATTTGTAAACCTAAGAATGGCTTTATTTCTCCAAAATCCTTTGTCTCAAATTCTTCTTGTAACAGTTGTATTACTTTTTTCGTTTCAGGATCTCTAACAATAATATCATCTACAAATATTAACATTATAGATTCGTTTTTTAAATATAAACAAAAGTCATATTTAGATGTTCGGAAATTATTACAAATAGCAAATTCATTGAATCTTTCATTCCAACACCGCGAAGATTCTTTGAGACCATATAGAGCTTTTTCAATTTCAGTACTCCTGAATAATTTGTTGCTTCAGGCGGGTTAATAAATACTTCACTATTTAATTTTTCATTTAGAAAAGCTGATGATACATCCAGTTGTCTTAGTGGCCATTTCTTAAGACCTGCTAGTGCTATTACCATTCTTATTGTTCAAAGTCTTGCAACTTGTGCATAAACGTTTTCATTACATTATTCTTAGTAACCTTTCGCTACTAATCTTGCTTTCTTGATTCCATTATCCTTAGTTTTAAATATCCATTTTGTATCAATAGGTTTCTTCCCTTCTGTCAATGTTGATTTTTCCCATGTTCCTAATTTTTCTAACAAATTTAATGCTTTGTCTATCGCTTTTTTCCATTCTTTTCCTTTATTTATTGCTTCAATGAATTTTTGTGCATCAGATTCTGAAAATAGACAATATGCGGTGTATAATTCATATTCATTAAATCTTGATGGTAACTGTTTATTTCTTCCTGGTCTTTCTTTAGTATCTTTATTTGGCTCTTTCGTATTAATATCTTTATGTACTTCTTCAATATCTCATGTTGTGGCTTGTGTTTGTGGTAATATTTTCATTTTTTCATTTTCATCAAATATAATGTCTCATCCACAAATTATTTAATTTTGTTTTGTATTCCATAGCCTATACCCATTATCACAATATCCAACCATTTTACATTCTATTGCTCTATCTTCTAATTTATTTTGCTTTGGTAATCTATGTAGCCATGCCCGAAACCCAAAAATTCGGAATTTGGATAAATCGGTTTTTCCATACCATCTTCTTGCTGGAACATCTCCTCTTAATGCATTTGTTGGTGATCTGTTCAGTTGATATGCAGCAGTTTTAATTGCTTCTCCCCACAATATTTTAGATAAGTCTGATTATCCCAATATTGTTCTAGCCTATCAAGTAGAGTTCTATTCATTCTTTCAGCAACTGAATTTTGCTGCGGTGTACATGAGATCGTGAACTGCATATGAATTGCTTTTGTTTGACAAAAATCTTTTATAGTGTTATTTTAAAATTCTTTACCATTTTTGCATTAAATTTTATGGATAGGTTTATTAAATTATGCTTTAAATTGCCTAATATAATTAATTTAATTTCTGGTTGCTTCATCTTTAGTTCTTAGAAGATACACTTTCGTAAAATGAGTGTAGTCTTCAATAATAGTTTGAAAATATTCATAATCATAACACGGCAATCTGAGCCTATAACCTATTGAAATTATATTTAAATATACGCAGATGCACAGAGAATAAAAATATTGGCAGTTCTCATCAAATCTGTTTATTTATTTTATGTACATAACGACAGATAACAATATCAAGGCATTCTACATAATTATAAAATTTCATCAACGCATTCTACATATTTCAATAGGAACCAATTACAGTTCGAATCACCACGACGGCTACAGTCTAGCGCTAGCTAGCAGATAGATAGCTGCTAGGCGTGGCTGAACGCGACCAATGTAATTATATCGGAGAACAAGCAAAGGAAAATAAAAATGTGGGCAGCGAATGGAAAAGAAGCATTGAAGATAATCCTCACAGGGGATGCTACAAGTATTACCATTGAAGTTTTCATCAATTTGATTCACTGTAGGTATGGTTGTGGTAGGTTTGAGAAATAGCAGACGCTATCGGCATCTCCTATGAACGAGTTCAAAACATTCAGACTAATAAGTTATGAAGAAGGATAAAAATATCAACGATATAGGTCCCCCTGCTTCGGCCGGTTGACAAGTAAAGTGTTCGTTTACAGACATCGTCCAATTTTCTGCTCCGTTATGAAGCTGATCCTGATATGCTTGTGGATAGATACCTTTCATTATTGTCTATTTATTAAAAATGGCTGACTGTAAAATGTATGAAATTGCAGACCAGAATGAAGTATTTTTATACAACCGGAATATGGCAATGGAGCATCGATGGATCAAGTGCAGGAACTTAAAAGGCGGCTACGTTGAAAATAATGTAAATTCCTTGTGTGTTAGGCCGCGAACTTTACAATCCACTCTCGCAAATTACTAAGTTTCTACACTGTTGTTTATTCAGAGTCATGGTGATTTACACCTTCATTTTTGTTAATTTTGAATGAATGTTACTAATAACTTTGTGTAATTTATGGCTGTTTTTAATTTTGTTTGCAGGGGTTTTATTATGGGTACAATTGGGTGCCTAGTTCTGATAATTTCTCTAATCTTCCGCTAAAAAATGTAAAGTTCGTTGCTAAATTTTTCAGGAATAATACAGAAGTTGTTGTAGTGTCAGCATATGCACGATTTGATCGTGATGTTGTTTATAGGCAAGGATATTCGTAGTCACTTAAACACATATTCTTTTATTTTATTACGTTTCTATACGAATGCTTTTATGTTGCAAAAATAGTTTTACTTTAACATGGCTCTTTTCACCTACAAAATGTCTTCTTAGTGATTTTCATCATATATATATATATATATATATATATATATATATATATATATATATATATATATATATATATATATATATATATATATATATATATATCCTTTGATCTTTAAAATTTATACTTTTGGAGTAGAGAATAGTGATAGAATTATTCAAATCGTATTGCTCTAATATAAGCAGTTAAAAATTCATAATACTGTATTGAATTTCCCAGAGATTAAATACACATACCTATTTGAGACAATATACTTTTCATAAAATATGAATAAAATATTTGCTTGTACATACGGGTATGTACGTATATGAAAAATCTGAAGAATACGAATTTTATTTTCTTGTGACGAGCGTAACATGTAAATTACTATCTACTTTGTGTTCTAATAAATATTATTCTAGAAAGCGAATCGAAAAACTTTTTGTTAGTCCATGCATTGTGTTTGTATTCTATGAAATAATATCAAACAAGTGAACTATTTTTCAAGTTTCAATAGAGATATCTACATTATGTTGTTAGGATACAACCAAGTGTGAAAAGTGAATTAGGATAATGTAAAAGGTTTTAAAAAACCGCCAAAGTCTTATTCACACTGTTTAAGACAGTGTGAATAAGGTTTTGATGGGTTCTTAAACCTTCTACATTATGCTGATATCTACATTAAGTTAACAAACTGTATTTCTTGTTTTATGGTAATAAATTTATTTCTTTTTTCACATCTACTTAATATGTGTGATGCATTTAGGACCAGGCCTGGGAATTTATTTTATACTTGGCACTTTGCTTTGTATACTTACTTGTAATTCGTCTAGTAATAGCATAGCAAATACCACTTGTTTACTAATCTAATAAGGTCCTCCACAATAACAGAAAATTTAGTAAAATGTAGAATGTAAAATTAAAAAAATAGAGTGGAGTATTTTATTGTGTATACAAAAGGTGATTCAGGACTAATGTAACAAACTTTATTAGCTCTTCCGGAGGTTATTTCAAACAACAAATTGTTATATAAATGTACGCCCTGAAACTTTTCGTTACAAAGTTTAAGGTGCAATTAATTAGGCACATTATTATTATTAACACTGGTAAAATATTGAAACTTTGTATGAGGATACTTAATACATGACCGTTTTTATCATTATTTCTTACCTATTAATTTTTTTTTCAATTGTTCTTATAAAATATTACATACAATTCAAAAATACACAAAAATATACTCTTGCTAAAACTTTAGGTAACAATTGAGAAACAGTGAAAGAAAAGTTAGTAGCCGATATCAGTGTCATTGCAATTGCATATTTCCGATTCCATGATTTTAAGATTATATAGGTGACTTGGTAATCGCCGGTGCAGATTGAAGAAATAGCATTTGTATTTAATAGTATATTAAAGAATGTGTTTTATAAGACATATTTTTTTCGCACGCGTCAAAATTTAGAAAACGAGCGTTAGCGAGTTTTCTAATTGACAAGTGCGAAAGAAAGTCTTCATTATATCATAAAACAATGTACAATTCTCAACCGTTACCCGAAATTTACGTGCTCGCATGGATAATATGCTCGCTTCACTCGCTCGTTAGGTACGGTACGCCCGTAAAGATCAGAGTAATGATCTTGCAATGTAAGTAGGTATACTGTAGGGATACTGGCTCAACTTCCGGTCTCCATCGAGCTCGATGGCATGTGCCATCGACTTCTTGCAGCGACCCAGATTTTTCAGCAGCCTCTGGTAGTTTTTATCAGTTCTTGTATGCACCCCTTAACGGTTAACCCCAATGTTTAATGTCCAACCCCAAAATTTGGGATGAGGGTTGAGGTTTGAATTGGGGTTGGAGGATTGGGGTTTGGAATTTGGATTCTGAATTGGAATTTGGATCTGGAATCTGGATTTGGAATCTGGATCTGGAATCTGGATTTGGAATTCGACGCCTAGATGGCGTTATGTTTTTGGAGTATAGATGGTGTGTACGGTTGCGTAAAAAATAAAAAATTTAAATTGAAATTTATTTTAAATTTTATTTTATTACAATTCATATAACACAAAATTGTTTACTATATTTAATGGTAGCCTACGTTATTAATACAAGGCTGGGAAACAACTCAAATTTTGTTTCAAATCTGGCCAAAAACTCTAGTTCCAAAATCAGTGATGAGGGTGCGATTTATTTTTGCTGTCATTTAAAAGACATTTTTAGTCTGTTAGAAAATCAATTTAGCGGTTATAATTTATGAAAATATTCAAATTATTTGTCACTTGGACATATGTAAAAAATGGTTATAACGTTGTTATACGGTTATTTTGAACTAGAATTTTTTTGACATATTGTAATGTTTCCCGGCCTTGTATTAATAACGTAGGCTACAATTCAATACAATACTTTTTAATGGGGTACACATTCCCGACTTGGTTACCATTGGAGTTAGCAATTACCAAAAAACCTGTAATTTTTTACATATTAACACGTGCCCGAAATTTAATATGATAAGGTTGTTCTGTTGCGGTTAAAACTTACTAAAAATAAAAATAATTATAACAGCAATATAAGATAATATTGTTTACTGTGGCTGAAGGTTTTTTCTAATTAACCACAATATTATATTTGATAATATATGCAGGAAACTTAATATGATAAAGTTATTTACTGCGGTTAGAGTTTTTGTTTTAATTAACCACAATATTATACTTGCTAACACCTGCAGGAAATTTAATATGATAAAGTTGTTTTGTTTCGGTATGGTTTCTTCTAATTAACCACAAATACTTGTAATCATTTACATATTAACACATGCGGGAAACTTAATACGATAAAGTAGTTTACTGCGGTTATAACTTTTGTTTTAATTAACCACGATATTATACATGTTAACACCTGCAGGAAAGTTAATATGATAAAGTTGTTTTGTTACGGTTTGTGTTTTTTCTAATATATCACAAAAACTTCAAACCTAAGAGATTGGGAATTGTGAATTGGTAATTGGTATATTGATTAGTATTGGGAATCTTTTTTATATTTAAATACAGTTTATAATATAATATTATATATGTGTCAGCAAAGAGTATGTGGTTTAAAAAGTTGATAAACAAAAACCAACCCAGGAATGTGATAACGGTGAAACGAGCTAGAAACCAGCAATGTGGATATGGGGTTACACAAAAATAAAAGAAAAAATATTTTAAATTCAAATTTATTTCGTTACAATTCATATTACATAAAATTGTTTATTACATTTAATACAACACTTTTTAATGGGATACACATCCCCGACTTTGTTGCCATTGGAGAAATTAGCGGGTTATCAGTGGAATGCCTGTAATTATTCTGGAATTTTTTCTGAAATTTACACTATTTGCCATAAATTTTAAGTAGGATGCAAACCTTAATAAACTGCATAGGTAAATAGCATATTTCTTCTGGTAACATAAAATCCAAAATTCGACAATAATTAAATTATTTAAATGATGCCATACATTTCTTAATGCACAGTTTTGCAAGTTTTGCATATGTGATTTACATAAATTTAATTCAAACGATTAATCTAATTCTTTTTATCGAGGACATGAAAACATTCAATGTTAAGAATTTTTAATTTATGCAAACCTAAGATATATTATTCAACCATTTAATTTTATCAGATTTTTTAACATAAATTTTGCAAGACTTTTTTGCATGAGCGGATATTCATGAAGTTTCCATCTCATCATGTAAATATTAAATACTTTTACATTTCCCATCTTGTTTAGCATTGGATTTATCAATTAGTGGGTGATTTATACTTTTTGATGTTTATAAATCAGATACCTCTGTAGAATCTTATACAAGTTGTATTTATTATTGTTGTACTAAATTGGTGGAAAAATAAGCCCCTCCATTTTTAAATTTTCATTCAACATTAGTTTTACTTATCCAGATATTATGTTTATTATCGAACCCAAGCTATTTAATAAATACCATATTGCCCTTCTTCTTTAAAATTTTTTCAACAAGGTATACATCAGGATACTTTACTTTTTGTAACTCATATTCATAAAATCCCCCTTTTATAATTTGCCCAGCCTGATCTTTAAGAATATAAGTAATAGGATTGGTTAATTGAACCGAACGTATTGTAAAAATTTCATTAGACCAATTAGGAGTATAACGTTTCACAAAAGCCACTCTATATTTGCTTATTCGAACAAAATCACCCACTTTAAATTTTGCTTTCCCAACCATTTTAATATTACTGTAAACACTGTCAAGAAGTAATTTTTCATTCTTTTTACTAACATTAATAGGTTTCATGCTAATAGTTCTGTGTTTTGTATTATTATATTTTTCCGTAAGTTTAGGTAATAAACTCAACCACTTATATGTTCCTTGTAAACTAAACGATTTCCACATCATTGATTTTAAAGTACGGTTTACTCGCTCAACAACAGATGCTTTTTTAGTACTGTAGCTTGAATAATGATTAATATTATATTTATTCATTAAATTTTGAAAATTTTGATTATAAAATTCTTTTCCCAAATCAGTTTGTAAATTTTGCGGAATTCTATTGCTACTAAGCAAAATACTTTTCATAGCTTCTGTAATTTCAGAACCTGTTTTGTTTTTAACAGGCTTGGTCCACAAAAATTTGGAAAATACATCAATTACAACTAAAATGTAGCGATAGCCTTTATTTACTCTAGCATAAGGAATCATTGCAACCAAATCAGCCTGAAATAAGTCATCTATTCCTTTTGTAATTACACGCCTTCTGTGAAAGTTCACTCGTGCTGGTCTATGCATTTCTTCTACAATTTCACGTTTAATTTTCGACATAGTTAACAGGTATTTCCAGTGCAATTTCCATATATAATTCACTAGTTCTTAAGCTCATAGGACTGGGATATATTATCAATTTATCCCCCTTTACAACATGTTTACCAACTATTATTGAGATACGAGGTTCGTTATTAAATCGATAGTTTAGGCGCTCTTTTGGATTATTTATATTAATTTGAATAATTTTACCTGTACAAGGTAAATTATAAAAAGATAAATTAGAACTGTTTATTATATTATAAGTATCACCTTCTAGTTTTAATTTTAAATTTATAACAATGATGGATTTTAAATTACTTTTCACTTTAGACAATTCTGTTCGGAAATCATTTTTTAGTATGTTTACTTTCTTTATATAATTTAATTCTAAATTTTTAATTTGTCTTGAAATAAGAGGTATTATTTTATTAGTATATATTTTAGTTTTATGATGCTCGATATGACGTCCAAACTTATCAAGAGTCATTATTAAACTGTCGCTATTTTATAACTCCAGCCTCTTTTAACTCCTCAATTATAGATATAATTTCATTATTGTGTCCTGTATGACCGGCATCACGTGATGAAATTAAAAGTCGCAATCGATCAACCAGTTCATTTACATTATCCCAATATACATACTCCACTCGTTTTTTAGTTAATTTTTTTTAAATAACTTTCACCTAACGTGGCACTTGGTTTTTTGGATATTGAACTTATATGTTTTAAAGCTAGACTTGCACCTGTCATGTAACTTGGTTTTTTAGGAATTGAACTTAATTTTTTAGAAGCTGGAACAACTTTCCTCCGAGTGTCTAACATTGGGGCAATAATGGAAGTATATTTTTGAGATCTAGTCCCTGAAAGTTGCTCGCTATCACTATAATGTCGATGGGCAGCATTTGTTCTTTTTACAATATCAGCATAATTTTTTCTATCGGTTTCAGTATACGCCAGTGGGTGCTTTTTAAATAAGAGCTCATATAGACCAGGTGTTCCGACATACTTTAGATTTTGTACAATTATATCCTTACCCACAATTTGTAACTCGGAATTACCTATAAAAAATTTATCAGTATTCACATCATGACGCACGCCATATTTGAAATCAAATAAATCTTTGTCGTCTGTTACCATTTCTTCAACATATTGTCGGGGTAATGGATCATACTGATCTAAATACTCCCTGAATGAGGGCTCTTGAGTTAAATTCAAAATATCCTCTCTAGTTATTGATGGGCGGTTTTCAATCATAGGTGACTGATTTTCAATAAATACGTCAGCATCATCCCCACTCTCGTCCATTGATTCTGCTACTACACTTGTTTCTAAAAATTTGGGGCCTACTAAAGTTTCATTTTTTTCAGATATTTCCTCCTCCTCCTTTACTTCTTCTTTCGGTTCACTTTTAACTTCTTCTTTTATATTAGCCATTGGCAAATTAATGGCAATATCTTTTAAAGACTTGATAATTGGTTTATACTGCGATTCTAATTCAATTTTTCTATGTAATGCACCAAGCCTAAGGTTCCTAAACTTCTGCTTAATAATGTTTCTAGTATTAATTATATCATTTGTTAATTTTTCATTCATTTTAATTTATGCTCGCAATAAACCAGTTTTGAACAGCTATTAAGGATATTATTTGAAGCGACTGGTAAAACAGGGCCAAGATCACACACCAGCTCTGGAATAGATGTTAGACAAAAACAGACCTGATAGCAAATAACCAGCTCCGAAACAGGTGTTTAAATTGAGAGAGCTGTTCTTTGTAGAAACAGGTAAAAAGCAGATCCAATAGCAGATAACCAGCTGATAACCAGATAAAAACAGGTAACAAATAACCAGCTCCGAAACAGTTGTTTAAATTAACAAAGTTGTTATTTGTAGAAACAGCTAAAAACAGGTCTAATAGCAGATAACCAGCTCATAAACAGATAAAAAAACATATCTAATACCTGTATAAACAACTTAAAACAGGTGTGATTTAAATTTAATCTGTTACTATTCTATTTATCCTGGTCCAGATGTTTATCTTAATGTTTACTTTATGATAGCTAACCACCAACTGAGGCATCTTAGCTTATGGAACCGTTATTTATTATAATATACTGATCAAAGCCTTTACGGTAACGCCCACTATGTAAGTCACTTTCTTTATTAATAACCACAAAACCATACTTGTCACGCCAACAAAAAGAACAGAGGTCCTTAAACTTTTCATATGGCATATCTGTATTAACGTGATCAGAATGTACATGTTTTAAATTCATATCATCTTGTTTAAATAATATTAATAGGTTAACATTATCCCGTATAAGATGTTTAGGGATTCTTGTATATGTTTGACATAAATAAAAACAATCTGTACCCTTATGACGACCCATGTAAAAGTATTCTTTAATTAAATCCTGTTTATCGCACGCCACATCATCAAATATAAACACTGAGTTGCATTGCGCATTGCACGGTTTCTCAATATCTACGTTTTCGTTATATGCAAAGTAACCTACTTCTTCAATAGGTTCTAGTAACATTTCTAAATACTTATAGTTAGGCTGGAATAATGACTTTGAGTATATATATATACATTTGAAAAACATAGACCATTTTCATTCTCTAAAAGTGCGATCATTACGTTTGTCTTGCCGCATCCGGAAGGACCTGATATAATACATCTAACTATATCTGGTAATAATGTACTATGACGTGGCTCACTACTAGCATTAATAAAATCATAATTCTTGACCTTAAAGTCATTACTTTGCTTTACAGTCTGCATTTTGATATAAATAAGGATGTAAACGTTACTCCAGCCCAATTCGTCACTGACTGCGGAAGAGGTAGAACGTGTGCTCTTTAAATAGTCATGATGAGAATGCAGAAAAAGAAGAAATCTGACAAAAGTTTGTCGTTCGGCAACGTAGTCAACCGCGTGGGGAAAGCAATAAAAACAAATAGTAGTGGTTCTGATTTAAATAAATCTGAAAAAATAGCTTTACGAAAAGATAGGAGAATCAAGCGAAAAATTTAAAATCCAAGAATTATATCTATACCGAAAACCGGAGGATTTCTTCCATTAATTCCAATTTTCGCTGGCTTGAGCGCTTTAGGCGCACTTGGAGGTGGTGCTGCAGGTATTGTCAAGGCTGTTAACGACGCAAAAGCTGCTACCGAGCAATTAAAAGAAGCTAAACGTCATAATAAAATGATTGAAGCCATCGCCATGGATAAAGGTCTCTACTTAAAACCATATCGAAAGGGACTTGGACTGCATTTAAAAAACTACCAATAGAATTGCCATCGCGGGCATTGAGTAATATTGATCTTCAGAAATATGCAAAGGAACTGAAAATTGCATTTTTTAGAGGGGTATTCATGAGAAATAATTTGCCTACAAAAGTAAATCGTAACGAATGCGCCATTGTTAATTTGGATAGCAATGATGGACCGGGGTCGCACTGGATAACTTATAAAAAACGTAATAATTTAGTTATATATTTTGACAGTTACGGAAACCTGCCACCGCCAAAAGAACTAGTTAGTTATTTTGGAAACAAGTGTTCAATACACTACAATTACAGTAGGTACCAACCTTATAATAGTGTAAAATGCGGTCACTTGTGCTTAGCATTTCTATATGAACATGAACAATCCTGATTACTCCTCAGAATTGATTAATCTATCATGTCATACACATTTACGCTCTTCAGTACTAATTCAGTTATAACTGAAAATTTTGACCCTCCGATTGTACTCGATGAGGATTCGGAGTATGTACTCTGGTTAATAAATTTTGGAGTATATAATGCGCTGTCGAATATCGATAATCAAAATAATAAATTTTATATTGGTAGTGATGTAATTACTATTCCCAAAGGTTCTTACGAAATAGATGATATAACTAAATTCTTACAAAATAAGTTAGATGCGGGTACTCAATTAAGTATTGTAGCAAATAATAATACTCTTAAGTGTGAAGTTAGAAGCAATAAGGAAATAAATTTTAGACCAAATGATTCAATCCGTGATATTCTCGGTTTTAAACCACGTCGATTAGATGCTAATAAATCACATGAATCAGATAACCCCGTTTCTATAACTAAAATAAATGCAATATGTATTGAGTGTAGCATAACTACGAATTCTTATTCAAATAGTAAAAAAGTGCACATAATTCATGAATTTTTCCCACGCGTCCCGCCTGGATACAAAATTATAGAGGCTCCAAAACAAATAATCTATCTACCAATCAACACGCGAGTAATAACTTCCTTAACCCTTAAAATAACAGATCATAAGGGAAAATTAGTTAATTTTGGAGAGGAATTCATCACGGTAAGACTACATCTTAAAAAACAAGATGGGAATAATTTTTAATCATACTATTCGCAAGCATATAAATACTGCTCGAAATTGTAATTACATCATTCGTAAGAAAACTGTTGACGGGTTAACACCCATCAATTATCAGTTTTTAAAATCACTTGGGTTTAAAGTTCAATTTGGATAACAATAAACAAAGAAAGCGGATAAAAGCATTTATTATTTGGATTTGAGTTTATTATAAAAAGTCTAAAAAATTATTCTCTGCATTTAGCAAAATGAACGGCAATATATTAAATGTGTCAGAAAAGGCCTTATTTGATGATTCAATCAGTCATGCGGAGAAACACACCCATAAACCGTATGCTTCTACAACTTTCAACAATAATGATGAGATTCGCATTCCAATACAGCAACAAGACTTATATACTCAACCGTGGAATAGTTTACTTTATATAGAGGGTAAACTTCTCACACATGATAATAAAGTGTCGACAACAGCTAAATTAATAAATAATGCATTTGCATTCTTATTTAGTGAAATTCGATATGAAATTGGAGGAATAGTAATAGATAGAGTTCGAAATCCTGGAATAACTTCAACTATGAAAGGTTATGTCTCTTACAATACAAATGAGAGTAAACGTTTACAAAATGCCGGCTGGTTACCTTTGGTTGATACAAAACATATAGTTGATAGTAAAGGTAATTTCAATGTATGCATCCCCCTTAATATGCTCTTAGGATTTTGCGAAGATTTTAAAAAAATTCTTTTAAATATACAACAAGAATTAGTTCTCATACGAAGCAGCACTGATTTGAATGCGATTGAAGACAGCAACGCCACTGAAAATATGAAAATTGAATTAAGTAAAGTTCATTGGAAGATTCCACATATATCGGTAGCCGATGCCGAGCGGCTAATTCTTATGAAGTATATAGAAAAGAGTGTTAATTTGGAGATAGCTTTCCGTAGCTGAGAACTGCATGAATATTCACTCCTACAAAAAACACAACGTCACTCCTGGCCAATCAAAACTACAACACAATTGGAAACACCTCGTTTCATCATTGTTGGATTTCAGACAGATCGCAAAAATAAACTTAATAAGGACATGAGTAAATTTGATCACTGTAATTTAAGTAATATTAAGTTGCATTTAAATTCTGATATGTACCCATATGATAATTTAAATTTAAATATTAAAAATAACAACTGGGCTATGTTATATGAAATGTACATTCAATTTCAATTGTCTTACTATGAACGACCATGTGAGCCTATATTCACGCCTAATGAATTTATCAATACAGCACCGTTGGTAGTCATAGATTGTTCACATCAGAGTGAGACATTGAAGTCACGTAATGTTGATATAAGATTGGAATTTGAAACAAATGAAAATATGCCTGAAAATACAGCTGCTTATTGCTTAATTATACATGACAAAATAATTAACTATAATCCATTAACCAATATTGTTAGTAATATGTAATTTTTTTAATGTAAAATAAATGTTTTACAAAAATTATAATTTATGAATGAATGTATTTGTACATCCTCCTCACCATCATTAGCTATTCCCTCAGTATTTATTTCAGATTTAAAATTTGATTCATTATTTAATGTTATATCTATGCCTCTTTATAGTTATTTATGTTTAAAGGTTAAAAAAATACTACACCTGAAAACAAAGTTTAAGGCCTGACGCGAAGCGGAGAACCTTTATTTTTTAAGGGCGTAATACTTCTAAAATTCATATAATTAAATAAAGGCTAGTATCATTACCGAGCGTTTTGCCGCTTTTATAGTCCGGTGGGTAGTAAAACTGACAAAAAAGCCCAGCGGGTGTAATTTTCAACTTATCGGCATAGTACCAAATTGTAAACAACCTATTTATAAAGTTGTGTGTAATAATATACTTACATGTTGTAATCCAGTGCTATTTATACGTACTCTTTATATGAAGGTTCAGAATAAAATACACTTTTTGTTTTAGCATATTTATTAACAAAAATTATAACCCCATGGGTAAGTGTCAGTGTATAAACAATTTACAATTCGCTTATCATCATATGAACTTAACGCTAACTTATTTTGTTTAATAGTAAATACAACATGTTTCTTCGACTTTTTACTGATACCTGTTTACTAATATATTACTAAATAAACATTTATAATAATCATCAAAATTTATTGTTTTTAATGATCTTTCTGTTATTCCCTTTGCTTTTTTATTAAATTCTTCAGTTATTTCATTATTAAGTACTTTATACGTATACATTTTTCAGCTCAGGCCTATAAACTCAGTCATTATTCTTCCATGATTTTCATCTTTCATTAGACCAATTACTTTTTTATTAATACAAGGTAAATTAAAAACATTATCTTTGGAATAATCAGATGTATCAAATTTCATAATATCTTATTTCATTATTTCATAAATATTTATAACGTGAAAAAATAAATTAAAGTATTTGTGTATACAGTATTTCACATTAAATTAAACTATCTGCATCGGTATACACTTATACAGTAATTTTACACTATTACTAAAAATTTCTTAATAATAATTATAGTGGAAATCTTATAAGTATATTTTTAAAATAACTAAAATAGCAAATCCTGCGTTCAATACAATTCTAATTCAACTGTACATTGTTATTGGTGCATAATTATTTATATTTACTTTTAAATGCAATATTTCATACAAAGACCAACCAGAATCTCTTTCTTGAAATTCCTCTAAATCTTTCATAATTACATCCATTACATTTTCCATATACCATTCTTCTATGTTAGTTGTATGATCAATAATTGTATTCTTTGTATTAAATGTTTTTATTTCATTTACCCCTGAACTAGGTAAAATGAAATTTCCACTAAGTATTACATTTACTTTTAAAATTGGTGATTTAAGGGCTTTTTTAATTTGGTTTTTAAAAATTGTAATTGCTCGTTTTAAAAATATTTTAGGATCTTTTATATTAGATTTATTTATAATTACACCTGTTTTTATACGGTTATTAAAAACTGATTTTACATCTTGCCAAAGTATCTTGCAACTTGGTTTAAGTCCAGCACCAGTTTTTCTTTTAATTGTTTTTAACTTTTCACGAAAAACTTTTAAAAGTGATAAATTTGCCTCCAGTTTATGAACATTTTCTTGTGTTGTACCAGTACCATACTTTTTATGTTTTCTTAAATACCGTTGTAGCAATAATATTATTTTATTTATATGTTGACGCCATGTTTCAGCCTCACCCACAGTTTTAATTATTTTAATTGCATTTCGAATATTATTTATTACTTGATCACTAAGTAGACTTAACGAATTTACACTCATTTTGCAAATTAGTTGTTTACCGTATAATAACCAATTTATAATTGACTTTTAATATTCTAAATAGCTTCTTATATGCATATAGTTCCCTTCATGCGCAATTCTGTTTCGCAGCATTTTAATAACTCGCAAGTTTTAATTTGTATAATATTGTGGTTAATTTAAAAAACCCTAGCTACAACAAACAACTATATCTTACTAAATTTCCTGCGCGTGTTAATATGCATAATATTGTGGTTAATTAAAACAAAAACCCTAACCACAATAAACAATTTCATCATATCATGTTTCCTGCACGTGTTAATATCTATAATACTGTGGTTAATTAAAACAAAAAACGCTAACCGCAGTAAACAAGAATATCATATCAAGTTTTCTAAATGTGCTATCAAATCTAATAATTGAGGTTTTTTAATTAACCTCAGTATTATAGATATTAACACGTGCAGGAAACTTAATATGATAAAGTTGTTTACTGCGGTTTGTAAGTTTCCAATTAAAAAACCCTAATTATTATATATGATAGCACATACGGGAAACTTGATATGATAAAGTAGTTTACTGCGGTTAGCGTTTATTGTTTTAATTAACCACAGTACTGTAGATATTAACACGTGCAGGAAACTTAATATGATAAAGTTGTTTACTGCGGCTAAGGTTTTTTTTCTAATTAACCACAATATTATAATGAGCTATAGATTGGAAATACTGGTTTTATCACAGTTGTTTATTTTTGAAACAATATATATTTATAATGATAATGACCTGCAAATTAGTGTTGCAATTCATATCTCGGTTTTTATTTTCCTACAAATTATCACTTTTTACATATACACTTTTTTCACATATTAATTAACCAAAACAACAGATTCATATTATCATTCATATCTCGGTTTTTTATATTTTAAAATTAATTTCATATCAAGTTTTAAACTTGTATCGTGGTGGGGATCATGTTTTTTACATATAAAACAGCCAACACTTATATCATGTAGCATATTGAACAAATCAACAGTAGAATATTCATCGAATTAACATATTCACGGCTACCACCATAACAACTACAAAGTAAGTAAACATTGTTTTACTTAAACCTACTTTACTTACATTGTTTTACTTAAAGTTACTTTACTTATACTTTTATTCATGTTTTACTTATAATTATTTTTATATTAGAATGGCTGCATCATCCAACGACTGGTGTGTGATTGTGGATGAGAACTGAGCGAAATTTCATTCAGAAGAGTCCTATTTAAATTATCTTCAAAAAATAAACATACCAAAGCCTACTGTTCTTACATTAACAAAAAAACATTGCTACAATAGAAAAAGAGTGCAGCTACTATAACACCAGTAGCGATTATAAGAAATTATAATAATTGTAATATTTAATATAAAATTATTTTAATTAATTATAACCTTAATGATTCATGTAAATTTTAAATTATAATAGAATAAATTAATGTTTCATTTAAAATTAAAATTATAATAGGATAAATGTATGAAACCATTACGCACCTTTTATTTTTATATTACACCCTCCTTCACTTTAATTATTACACAACACACGCCGCAACACAGTAATTACACTTTTCCCATTTCACTTTCTGATATAACACACTATTACACAAGTCCCCACCACTCTAACATCAACGCCATCTATACGCTGTACACATTATAACACACCATCTATACTCCAAAAACTAAAACACAACGCCATCTAGGCGTCGAATTCCAAATCCAGATTCCAGATCCAGATTCCAAATCCAGGTTCCAAATCCAGATTCCAAATCCAGATTCCAGATCCAAATTCTAATTCAGAATCCAAATTCCAAACCCCAATCCTCCAACCCCAATGCAAACCTCAATCCTCATCCCAAATTTTGGGGTTGGACATTAAACATTGGGGTTAACCGTTAAGGGGTGCATGCAAGAACTGATAAAAACTACCAGAGGCTACTGAAAAATCTGGGTCGCTGCAAGAAGTCGATGGCACATGCCATCGAGCTCGATGGAGACCGGAAGTTGAGCCAGTATCCCTACAGTATACCTACTTATAAATATGTTGTAAAAAATCTTTAATAGTACTTTTTCAAGTTTTACTGTTGATAACGGATTTGATTTAATAGTAAATCGCCATATAAGTTTATATAAAATATGAGTGATTTTTGGCATTTTTTTATTAGTTGACATCCACTAGCAATAACTAATACAAAGCATTTAAAAAAATATTATAGTATTGCCATTATTTGATTTCTTATAATTACAGCTACATATTTCACCCAAATTCCAGTAGATTTTCAAAAAGAAAAGAAATAAAAAACACTAAAACTCAAAAAACCAATTACTGAATTCCTGCCATATCTGCACGCATACGGCTGTCATAACCAAGTAAAATGTGAACTCCAAAAATCTGTAGCCTTTAATGTGTGAATCATGTACTAGAGTAAGTAAGTTAGGAAAACATTAGATATATTTTTTATTTATACCTTTGAGTCAACTACTAAAAATTTAGTAACTGACAAATATCATCTACTAAAGCATTTCATTTTCTCATTTTGTTACTTTGTACCTCCCGTCATACCGTAGGTAAGGGAGGTAATGTAATCGTGCCAAAAATTCGATGGTGAGTTTTCAGTAAATAAGCACAAATTAGACACTTCACAACACGTTTTTACTATCTTTACGATGATATATATATATATATATATATATATATATATATATATATATATATATGTGTGTGTGTGTGTGTGTGTGTGTGTGTGTGTGTGTGTGTGTGCGTGTGTGCGTGCGTGACGATCTTTTCGTCCACGATAACTCTTACAACAAACTTCCGAAAAAAATTATTTTCCGAATTTAAGCTTTCTACATTCATATTAGTCCAGTGAACAGAGGTCGAAAAAGGGGGTTGCCTTACAAAAGGTCAGGTAGTTCTGAATTTTTGATATGTTGTATAGGATGGTTTGGTAATGAAAAATCCAAATTTCCACAAATCCCCTTCCTTCGCTCCCTCCGCCATCTTGTAAAAACCACCATAAATCGGCATTTTTTCAGTTTTTCGTCTATAACGTCTATCTAGTGAATTTTAGCGAAAAAAAAAGTTATTTGCCGACTTGTATAGGATGAAATTTTCTACAAATTTGGTACGAAAAGTTTTTTTCAACGATTCATAGCAACGGACCTATAAAGCTCCCAAAAAGGCAACAATTGCGCATTTAGCAAAATTTTGAGTTTCTTTCCACTGTATATCGCAATAACTCGCTAACACTTCATTTTAGCGTAAAAGTCCTCATAATTAGTCCGTAGAGAATTTAATTATCTACAAAATCTATTTATCAATTTCTTTTTACGACTAATGCAACATAGTAGGGGTAAATTTACAAAAAAACGAAAAAGTGTGTTTTTTTCAAATTTAGTACAGCAACAGTCTTTGGCTCATTATATGTAATTATGAAACTATTATTTCAAACAGAATATCTTATATTGCTGCAAAATAAACGTAATTATTTGTTAGTGAACGTCAGTGAAGTAATGTGGGACTACTAGTAAAAACTGTTATAAAACAGCACTTACTTCTTTTATTTGCCTGCGAGATCTTTATACTGCTCTTTAGTTCGACGTGAGATATTTGTCGTATATATTTCGCATCATAAAAACAAGTATAGTGTCAAAAATCGGAGAGACAACGTTGCTACACTAAATTAAAAGAAAAACACTTTTTCGTTTTCTTTTTTGGTAAGTTTACCCCTGCTCTCTTACATTGGTAATAAAAAAATTGACACATAGATTTTGTAGGTAATTAAATTCTCTGGATTGATTATAAGGACTTTTACGCTAGAATGAAGTGTAACGGAGTTAATATGATGTAAAGTGGAAAGAAATTAAAATTTTTGCTAAGTACGCAATTTTAAACTTTTTTGGGAGCTTCATCTCCATTGCTATAAATCGGACCAAAACACCTCAAATACAAAATTTACAGGATATTTTGTCCTCTACAAGTGAGCAAATAACGTTTTTGGCGCTAAAATTTATCAGAAAGAAGTTATAAACGAAAAACTGAAAAAAGTACCCAATTTTCGGTTGTTAAAATGTGCATTAAGAAAATATGAAAATGAACGTTTCGCGGTAATCTGTGTATTCTATATTTTCTCCATTTTGTAACGGTAGAGCTGAGTACAGCAACTAAACCTATATAATGAAATTTTATGATAATGATTTATTTATAGCTATGAAAAATGGGAAAAACCTTAATATTTTTCTAAGATCGCTACTTTTGCCTTGTTGAGAGCGGAGCAAATCCACCACTATTGATTTGACAAAAGACATAATACAACAAAGTTTTAGAAAATTTAGTTTCAGAATTTATATAGTATACAGCAAATGTCCCATGTCGAGTTAAGAGCAGTAGAAAGATCTCGCAGGCAATTAAAGAAGTGCTGTTTTATAACATATTTTACTAGTAGTCCCACATAACTTTACTGACGTTCACAACAAATAATTACGTTCATTTTGCATCAATATAGGATATTCTGTTTGAAATAATAGTTTAATAATTAGAAATAATAAGCCAAAGACTGTTGCTGCACTAAATTTAAAAAAACACAGTTTTTCATATTTTTGTAAATTTATCCCTATGTTTTATTGGTCACAAAAAGAAATTGATAAATGGATTTTGTAGGTAATTAAATTCTCTACGACTGATTATGAGGACTTTTACGCTAAAATGAAGTGTTACCGAGTTATTGCGATATAAAGTGGAAAGAAACTCAAAATTTTGCTAAGTGCGCAATTGTTGTCTTTTTTGGAAGCTTCATAGGTCCGTTGCTATGAATCATGGAAAAAAACTTTTTGTACCAAATTTTTAGAAAATTTCATCCTATACAAGTCGCCAAATAACTTTCTTTTCGCTAAAATTCACCAGATAGAAGTTATAGGCAAAAAACTGAAAAAAAAGTTCTGATTTATAGTGGAGGGAGCGGAGGGAGGGGATGTGTGGAAATTTGGATTTTTCATTAACAACCATACTATACAATATATCAAAAAATCAGAACTACCCGACCTTTTGTAGGGTAAAATCCTTCATTTACTGGACATATAACGACTTGATTAGATTTTGGGTAATATTGGACAACCAGAAGTGACACTTTATTTGAAGGTCATAATAGTTTTTAATGAAAAATTATATTAAAATATAATCCAAAACTTTTGAATTTTAGTATTTCAGACTTTCATGTCAAGGGAAATAACATATTAGATTTTGGTTATAATTAATAAACCGGAAATGATAGTTGACTTGAAGCTCTGAACAAATTTTCGTAAAAAATATATTGATATATTTAAAAACTTTTTAAATTCAGAATTTAAGACTTTTATATGAAAGAGAACAACATATTAGACTTTGGCTAAAATTGATAAACCGAAAGTGATACTTTACTTGAAGCTTTGAGCCGGTTTTCGTGAAAAATATATTAGGATATATTCCAAAACTTTTAAAATTTGGAATTTAAAACTTTTAGATTAATGAGAACGATATGTTAGATTTTTTTCTAAAATTGATAAACCGGAAATAGTACTTTACTTAAAGCTATACACAGATTTTCTAGAAAAAAAAAAATTAAAATATGATCAAGAACTTCTCAAATTTGTTATTTAAAATTCGTATATAATTTGAAACAAAATCAACCGGAAGTGATACTTTACTTAAAGCTCATTTCTATTTTAAACATGGAATTGGCATGGGGTCAAATGTTGGCCACATCAGATTTTTTATTTTATAAGATAATTAATTTAAATTGTAATTTTTGTAGGCATATTACTTCCCAAGATGTCAGTGAATGAGAATAATTGCTTGTAATTTTGCTACACATTACACCATATTTTTAAACAATACTACACATTTTCGTTTGGTAAAGTGTCAACAACGGGTGCTTTTACTTTAGTTCCCGATTAATTATTAAATAATAAATTTAATCGTATTAACTGGTTGAACTTACATTAATTGAATGTTGCGAAGAGTTAACAACGTAGGCCTTTTCATTAATTATAAAAGCTTTTGAGACAAATTTTATTTTAATTCCGTTCGGAACTTGTAATATCATCGTGAGCGTAATATCACTTGAGATATAGGACTACTCTAATATATCTATACATTTTGCGTAGAGTAAATATTGTACAATGGTATTTTGCGATATACTAAATCGCAAACGTCTTATTACAGAGCTCTGTCTCTCTAGTGGTAAAGAAAATTTACGAATAATTTTTATTCGTATTTATTTTCAGTATATCATAAAACATTGTACACAAAATTTACGTGCTCGCACGGGCAGCAAGCTCGCTTCGCTCGATACCGTACACACCCGTAAAGTTCTAAGTAACGGTCTTGCAATGTCGAGTAAAATGATGAATTGAAGATGCATCTGCAGCTTAACATTGATTCATAATAACTAAAATTAATATTTAAAAGAAAAAAAATTGGGATAAAATTCCGGAAAGTGTTATTTTTCTATTATCAATTATTCCAGAAGATTATCTCAGTATAAATTGTAATGGAGATGGAACAGGAAGCAACAATGCATCGAACTATCAGTCAATAATAAAATTTATTCATGCCGACGTTTCGATTATACTGTCTTCTTCAGGGCTAAAATGATCTTTTAATATATCTACGGTTATACACATGTTTATATTTTTCTTCAACTGAACCATTCTAGCCCTGAAGAAGACTATGGTATAGTCGAAACGTCGGCATAAATAAATTTTATTATTGATTGCTAGTCTGAAGCATTATTACTTCCTGTTCCATCTCCATCCCAAACACAGTCGAACATCGTTTTTTTGAATAAATTGTAATATTTCTCAAAATTTAAATATTTTCTACTTAAAAAAGTTGATTTAGTTTAAAGAAACTCTTTATAAACTGCAAATATTTTTTATTTGCTTTTCATGACAAAAATTTCATATCAAATTAAGGTGTGTTGATTTTAATTGTGTTAATAGCTGTAAATTCTACTATAAATTGCCATGATTTCGTGGACATATGGAAGCAACATGTGTTTAAACATGCCGCCATTTATTATAAGACAGCATTGCTACTGAACTAATACATCTTCACATAATCCTGCAAATTCCTGTAGCGGTAAACCATAGTAAACATAATATATCTTTGAAAGTTCCATCCGTTCTACAAGTTTTGTAGTTACATTGAAGCAAGTTTTTCAGGAAATAATTTATCTGCAACTGACTGGAACACAACATATTTTTGCGGATAATTTTTAAAGACGAAATAAAACTATAAGCTAAGTGATGAAAATTTATCTCTTAGATCTGTAGATTGCACTCTTTTAATGGAGTATGGAACCAATTAAAAATTATCTTCAAATTCAAATTTTTTAATGGCCAACATTCAGATTAAATTGTAACTGGAAAAAACCATGAGAATATTGTTAACATTAGCATATATTTTTGGTATAAAACACCTATTAAACTATACATATTTTTTTTAATAACAAAATTACAAAATATTTATTTTAATTTTAAAACGGTAGGATATATAGTGATCACAAAGGTAGGTGCATAACTAGACTTTATACAAGTCGGTAATAATAAATTTCAACCTCTTACGGCTTACAAATTTGAGTTACCGTGAATATTATTTGAAGCGTATTTGACGTAATTCGACATTGACATTCATTTTTACCTCCCACTACCCTTGGTAAAGGAGGTAAAGGGATCGTGTTAAAAATCGCATATCAAGATTTTGGTAAATGAGCACGTTTTAAGGTCCCTATAATCCAATTTTGACATTTTCACGATGATACTGTGTGTATGTGTGTGTGGATCCTCCACTCTAACTCAAATACTATCATCCAGAAAATTTTGAAATCTTGTATTTCGAACTTTTTCTGTATTGGAAAGGACCCATAAGATTTTGGTGAAAATCGTATAACCGGAAATGGCACTTTACTAGAAGCTCAAAACAGTTTTCTTCGAAAAATACGTTTAAATGTTATTTTTGTATTTTGGATCCGAAATTGAAATTCCTGGATACAAAATAACGTATATTTTTTGAAAAAATCACCAAAATAGAAAAAATAGTATAAGATACAGGTTTCATAAGAGATTAAAGCGCACTTGTCCCCTTAAAAAACTCGCGGCAAGCTGCTCGTTACTAAGAATGCCGCGTGCCCTAAAATCATGTCTTATGAAACTTGTATCTTAATGTACTGTTTTTCGAGATAATGGTATCATAAAAATTATAGATTATTAAATTTTCTATAGATTTCCATTACTACTTTTTCTATATATTTTACGGATAAATTTATAAAATTATCTATTATTTAAATCCCAGTGCCTACGCTTTAAACAAACAAAACGCAGTTATTCAAATGTATGTGACTGACAGATAAATGTCACTATCAAAGAACTAATAATTTCAAAAAAATATTAGTAACGTTTTAAAAAGGAAAAAGTAAATAGAACAATAGAAAAGGAATTCAAAACAGTTTCCACCATAAGTAAATATGTAGGTATATTTAGATTAATAAAAATTAACAATTCACAAAAATATTTAAGCTAATGCTCATTTTTGGATTAGAGAATTCTATTCTATCCAGTTGTTTAAAATTTAATCTTCATTTTATTATAGGTCCAGTTGCTCAATTGTTAGAACAACACATCATACTATGAGTGCCCTCGGTACTCTGGGTTCCAATTCCACTAAGGCATGGATTTGTGTGAATGTGAACCCACTCTGTAATTGGGATTTAATCCTGCTGAGGGGTTTAAAAAAAGAAGTTATTTGGATTAGATTAGACTATATTTTAAGAAATAAACTGTCAAAATTAGAGTAAACTTCGCTAATCCAAAAAACTTAATCTTTTCTGTGACTCAGGCTGTAAATGGCGGGAGGTATTGTGTTGACGACACCAGAATTTTTTTATTTGTTGTTATTTTTTGTCTTAATCCATGAAAGCTTTATTACAAAAACCAAAAAGTATATAATTTTTAAACTTACATATCCCTCTTACACAAAGGTCTAATTTTATACTTTAGAGACAAAATTTACGTCCTGTGCAGGAAATACAAGGTGGACTGTATAATAGGTTATAAGGATTGCGCGTTGATATGAGGCGCTGCAGAGTAAAATTCAGAGTACTGACCTTGGCTTTTAGGAGATAGGAGACTCTAAGGAAGACGGGCTACTGGAAGCGGGTTTGGAGGACGGAATTCAGGATTTGGATGAATAGGGAAAAATAATGTTTAATTTGAAATGAAAATATATGAAAATTCAGGAGTAAAATGAAAACACGTCTGAACCCCACTTTGGTTCGATACCGACTTTTTGTTTATATATTTTTTGTTATATATATCGTTAAGGTATTTTCATTGTTGCATCCATTCTTCTTTTTACATGCTGCTAGCTATGATTACAATATATTGATACAGAGTTCTCTTGATTTTAGACAAATAAAAATAATAAATTGTTTTGCCGCAGTAACTCTGATCTCAGCCGGCAACACCTCATATCAAAACGTAACATATTCCCGGGGCGCCAAGAATTTGCACCTGTGTGATGTGTGTTAACTTGATTTAACAAAATATGCACTGCAACTAACAGTTGCTAAGAAAAATAAGAACAAACGAAACAAATGATCGACTCGACAATGCATCGAGCGACAATTAACAAGTGACATTAAGTCAATCTGAAATGTCAAAGTGACATTGTATCAAAGTGACATTGTGTCAAAGTGACATTGTGTCAAAGTGACAATTAAAAATTAATGAAATAACAATAATTGAAATTGACAAACATTGAGCTTTCTATTGAGTTGGCAATGGACACAACTTATTGATTGGCCGTTTAATTATACCCTTTTCGGTTTTGACCAACGCGACGCGAGCTGTTCCGTCATTTCCCATGTATAATTTTGTGATGATTCCTAATGGCCATTGTAAGGGTGGTAATCGTTTTTCTTAATATCCCGGTTTTGTCTATAAATGGAGCAAGTTTTAAAATTTGCTTGTCCTTTATTAACTGTCCCCTTTGTAATGAATTTTTTGTTTCAAGGAAATATATTGATTGTAAAGCTTTCAAAACGTATATTTCCGCTGTATTTAAGTCCGATGCGGATATGTAATTTTTAAAAAACAACTTCCTTCCGAATTTTAAGATATAACTTGTTACTCTTAGTAATTTACTCCATGAGGATATTTTCTTTGCAACGGTGTGTAGAATGGGATGATGTTTCATAGATGTAGTGATGTTAAATGTTTTTGAATTAACTTCCGGTAACTGATCAACCGATAAAGGATTCAATTGATGGATGGGCCAATTTTCGATTGTTGATTGCAACCAATCGGGGCCATTCCACCATAAATGACATTTTATTAACTGAGCTGGGAGCATTCCTCTGGATATTAAATCGCTTGGATTTTCTTTCCCTGCCACATGATAAAAACAACTTGGATCTAGATTTTCTTGTATCTGTGCTATTTGATTACTAACAAATGTTGTCCATTTGTGTGGAGATGATTTTATCCATGATAATGCGATCATGGAGTCGGAGAAGGCATATACTCCTTCGATTGGGTATTTTTTAATTATACAGGGAATTTATTTTAACGTGCAACATACGGTCAATCACTTCCATGGTTACTACATACTACTGTTAAAAAATGACAGCAATGTAATATTTGTCCATTTTAAAATGCAACATACAAAAATTTGTAGTTATGTATTTTCAATACTAATTTCCAATAAATTAGCCTACATACTATTAACAAAAAATCAAAACTTTAATGTAGCACATCGTAACAAACTTTGGCTTACAAATATTCATAATTTTAATGTAATAAATGTTTAAAAATACCTCCATTCACAGTAATTCACACTGAGGCAATATCCTAGTTGCTCGTAGAAAGAATTGACACCGTTTGTGATGTGTTCTGGAGTTATCTCCTGTGCTGCAATACTATTTATAATGTTGCATTTTAAAATGGACAAATATTACATTGCTGTCATTTTTTGACAGCAGTGTGTAACCATGGAAGTGATAAACTATATGTTGCATTTTAAAATAAATTCTCTGTATAATTTTTAACATGGTTTACTAGTTTTGCCATAAGTAGTGCTGCGCATAGTTCGAGCCTGGCCAAAGTGACAAGCTTCATGGGAGCTACCTTTGATTTTGAACATAATAATCTGACTATGACGTTATTTGACTCTATTACCTGCAAATAGATGGCGCACCCGTATGCAACAATACTGGCGTCGCAGAAGGCAACCAGATTTACTTGGCAGTTTTCCGAAATGCCTATATGTCTAGGGATCGATAATTTCTCTAAACAGTTGAATTCTGACATGAGTTTAGTAAATTTGGAGGTTATGTTAACCGGAGGTGTAGTGTCCCAGTCTATACCGGCTTGCCATAATTCCTTTATTAGTAATTTGGCGTACAATATTACCGGTGAAACTAAGCCGAGCACGTCAAATAATCTTGCGACAGTTGACAGTATAGTTCTTTTTGTGCAGTGTGAAGTGTCAAATTTTGACGTTTGGAATGTGAAGGTGTCAGTGTTAGGCCTCCAAACAATTCCTAAAATTTTTAAGTTTTCTCCCTTTGATAAATCGATGTTTGTTTTGTGTGAACTCGGTAGACTATCAATGAGTGATGTATTATTGCTTGCCCATTTTACTAAATCGAATCCTCCAGCTGACATTAAATTAATTAAGTCCTTTATTAGGCTACTGGCTAAAGTTGTGTTTAATACTGACACGATTAAATCGTCCATGTACATTTCAGACTTTGCTAATCTTGCCGTATTTAAATAATTTTGACTTTCGTCTTCTGCTAGTTGACGAATAGTTCTCATTGCTAAGAAAGGGCTAGATTTTATTCCGAAACAAACACAATTAAATTGAAAAGTTTTAATTGACTCAGAAGTGTCAAATCTGTATAGAATTTGTTGATATTTTCTATGTTGTGCGGACACTGATATTTGCAAGTACATTTGTTTTATGTCAGCAGTCAAAGCTATTGGAAATAATCTAAAGTTTAATAATAAGTTAAACAGATCTGCTTGCAGATTTGGGCCAGAGTATAATAAATCGGTCAAAGATAGTCCGGATTGAGTTTTGGCGCTAGCGTCCAGCACTATTCTAACTTTCGTTGTAGCTTTATCTTCGCGGATGACCGCGTGATGTGGAATGAAGTATCCGTCATCATTTGCCGTCACTTCTGACAGATAACCTTTTTGTAAATATTCATTTATTATGTCATTGTATTGACATTGTAAGTCTGTTGACAGACTAAAACGTTTCTCTAAGTGAGACAGCCGACGTTCGGCTATTAAACGAGAATTTCCCAGCAGATTGGGATCCCTTTCAAATGGTAAGTTTACTCTATACCGGCCATTATCTAAACGTTTAGTAGTGGTAGTAAATATTTTTTCACATTCGGCGTTTTCAGGGCTCGTTATTTTGTGTGATGGAACTTCTTCCGGCTCCCAAAACTTATGTAAACATGACACCAAATTGTTTTGAGCAAATGCAGAGAATGATGAGAAGGATTCAGAAGGTTTAGTTTTACTGTTTACTTCTCCGATCAGTATATAACCTAGTGTTGTCATAGGCTACTGGCGACGTTCCTATTCGGTTTGATAACATCAACGAAGGGTATATTTGAGCCCCCAAAATTACGTCGATTTTTTCGGGTATATTCCACGTATTATCGGCCAAAAGGATAGATCTGAAGGATTGAATTTTTGAAGAATCTAGTTTACACGAAGGTAAGTTATCAGTTATACAATCTACTACTAAAGCGTTTATAATATATTTATGTGGCGACACTCTCGATTCTATTTCAATGTTTACGTGCCCATAAACTGGGCGGCTTGTCATCCCGATTCCCCGAATTTTTGAGTTTTCGAGTGGCGTGATTGATAAATTTAATTTTTCACAACAATCCTTTGTTATGAGATTATTTTGCGACCCGTTATCTAACAGGCATCTAATCGTTACTTTTCTTTTATTTATGTCCGTTGTATAAACTTGTGCTGTCGACAACAAAACATAACCATGATTGTTTGTAGAAATATGACATGAAGTGTCAATTTTCTCCGATTCCTCTATTTGTTTGGGTAGAGGTTTAATAAAAGATGAAAAATGCAAAAATGTGTTGTGTTTCTTGTTACATTCCCGACATATATAGCGTGATGTACAATTTTTTGTAGAATGAACAATGGTTAGGCAATTATAGCATGCATTTTTCGATTTTATAAATCCGAATCTGTCTTGTACTGACATTTTACGGAATTTTTCGCAAAAATACAGATTGGAATGTTCCGCACTGTTACATAAAATACAGAGTTTTTTCTGATTAGCTTTTTCATTAGCTGCTAAAAATGTTCGTTGATTATTTAATTTTGGCGGTTGATTATTCACCACCTTTGACGGGCCCTTTGTGGCTGACCGCTCTAAAATTTTAGCTTGATCTCTTACAAAATCCAAGAAGCTTTTGCAAGAAGGAAATTCCGTTGCTCGGAATATCGTATCAAACAGTAATACTATTTCTGGATCCACTTTTTTGGATGCGCAGTTTAAAAGTACAAAATCCAGAATGTCTGGAATTTTAAGTTGCTTAAGAGCCTCTACTGAGGCTGAGAATTTATTGACGAAGGTCGTCAAATGGCTAGGGCTTTTTGAACTACATTTTATATTGAAAATGGTGTCTAAATATTGCTTAGCCATTGTTCTTTCATCTTGGTATTGTTTTACCAAGCTGTCCCAAATGATGCTATAATTTTCGGGTGTGGGCAATATCCCCCCCGTTATTTCTAGTGCGTTACCCGTTAGTTTACCTATAAGATAGCTAATTTTTTGCTCGTTTGTAAGCGCGTCGTTGTCATGTACGTTTGACTTGAATGACTGGTAAAATAACGGCCACATTTCTACCCTCCCATCAAACGATGGCAAGTCAATGGCGGGAAGTTTATGACTTCTGTTAATCGCGGTACTAGATTTTGCAGCCTGTGCCTTGGGGGCCGACTATAACAGCTCACTTCGCGTTCTTTTGATTTTAGAGAAATACATTTCTATAGTCATTAATGTTTCGAAGGTTGGCTTGAAAGTATTGTCGACAGAGAGCTCAAGGTCATTTATTCGAATAGAGGCATTTTTAAACTCCTTTCTTAATAAATCCACTTCTTGGGATTCGTCCAAGAAGCGTTCATTTGCACGCGTGTCCGCTGGAGTGCATTTTTTTGCTAGATCGTGTATTTTTACAATGCGGGATTCGTAGCCCTTTGCTAGGGCCTTCAACGTTTTTAATTCGGTTTCCATTTTGGAAAATTGATCGTGGAAAATCCGGCTCGAAGGACCAAATTATGTGCAGGAGATACAAGGTGGACTGTATAATAGGTTATAAGGATTGCGCGTTGATATGAGGCGCTGCAGAGTAAAATTCAGAGTACTGACCTTGGCTTTTAGGAGATAGGAGACTCTAAGGAAGACGGGCTGCTGGAAGCGGGTTTGGAGGACGGAATGCAGGATTTGGATGATCCTGACGACAGAGTCCCAATGTGGACGCTGTCTGCTGCTTGAAGCGGTGATCAGGGGGGCGACGTGATTCAGGCCTCACTTCGCTGTGAGGCTGGGTGATTCTCTTGTAGAAGAAGGGTAGTGGAGACGATGAGTGCAGCGGGAGCTGCGCGAATGTTTGGCCGCTCAGAGAACTGAATGTGACCCGTTGTTCTTTGAACCAACGAGTTCTTGAAGCACAACACTATTCACTTACACTTAAATCTGAAATGTAATTTTGTCCCCAACTACAAAGAAAATGCCAGAATAGGGAAAAATAATGTTTAATTTGAAATGAAAATATATGAAAATTCAGGAGTAAAATGAAAACACGTCTGAACCCCACTTTGGTTCGATACCGACTTTTTGTTTATATATTTTTTGTTATATATATCGTTAAGGTATTTTCATTGTTGCATCCATTCTTTTTTTTACATGCTGCTAGCTATGATTACAATATATTGATACAGAGTTCTCTTGATTTTAGACAAATAAAAATGATAAATTGTTTTGCCGCAGTAACTCTGATCTTAGCCGGCAACACCTCATATCAAAACGTAACACGTCCCTAAAACTTTATTTGAAGCATTTCTATCTCAAAATAAAAATATTTTATTCAAGAAAAACTGTTAACAACTTGTAATACATCACTTCCGGTTAGCCTATTTTAACCAAAATCTATTGACATGAAAATCTTATATTAAATTTGAAACATTTTGGATTGTATTGTAAAATAGCTTTTCATTAAAATCTATTATAGGCTTCAAGTAAAGTAGCACTTCTGGAAATAGGAATCCTAAATACAAAATTTTAAATTTCTACGGCTTACCGTTTTTGAGTTATACGAGATACATACATATGTACGTATAGACGTCACGATGAAATTAGTCAAAGAGGATTCAGAGATGGTCAAAATGAATATTTCCGCTGCAATCTAAAAATCGAAATTTTTCGCGATTACAACACTTCCTTTAGGTACTATGTACAAGAAAGTAATTAATGTTACGTAAATAAAAAGTATGATGCTTATTGAATATTAATAAAAAGCAATGACCAAACCAAACCAAAACAATTATGTAAGAAGTATTTTAATTAACTTTTAATTCATTAGAAATTTCATTTATTTTTAGTTCGTTCACAATATTATTGATGTTTAAATACGGATTTTCTGTCAGTTGAAGGTCATAACAGTTTTTCCACTTTTCTGTTACTATTTCATTTATTTTATTGTTTATTAAGTCAACCACATTATTGTAGTTCATTGATACACAACTGAATATTCTTATATAATTTTTAATTGACCTGTGTAATTTTTTATTGAAGAAAAATTGGGAACATTTGAGCCGTACGCTATAAATGTCCCGGAACATTCAAGATTTACATAGTTGTATAATTTTGTAAAACATATTATAAAGCATTAGGTATTTAAGATTTATATTATAGAGAAATTTTATAATAATTCACGAACTTTTTGAATGCACCTCGTATTAAATGTTTGTAATATGCATCTAATTTTAATTACATACTATAATTATTATTTTATAATTATTGTCATTTCAAGGGGAGTGTATATACATATATCCACATTAATACTATAATCGTTTTTTGTTTATAGATATGACCATATCTTAAATTATAGCTACTATGAACATAAATGTGTACATATAACTAACATATTTAATGATACATTTATCATTTAGCAAAATGTATTTCCAAATTACTTTGTTTGCGTTATAATTACAACATTTAAATATTGTAACAAATGAATAGTTATTTGTATCACTAGTCCAGAAACTGAATATTTGCGAGAACGAGTTTATTTTGACAGGCCGAGCTGAAAGCGAGGCCTGCAAATACGAGATCTCGCAAAACAGTTTCTGGCCGTGTGATACACAAGATTTTTTGTGCCGACATCTCCATAAATTCTTCGTATATATCTCAACACTTTAATTCTATTTTACATAACCTAAAAAAATTAACATATATTTTTATCGGTTTTGCATTGCAAGTTTAAATATTATTACTTACATTTGAGTTAAAAATGCGTGATTATTTTATATTTATTGAAAATATATCATACAAACATTAGTTACGTATATATTTTATGTAATTTCGCATATTTTCAGTGACAGATAGCGGAAACTCAATTGTGTCACGTGAAGTTAGTTGTAGTTACAAAACAAACGAAACAAATTAGTCCTAAAGTTGGAATTTATAATTAATCTATACGAGATGACAGCAATGACAGCATATTATTATTTTTATGACAAAATTTAGTTATTTAAGTTACAATAATTAAAGATTTAGCCCTAAAATTTATAAACATTTTGTTAATTCTTGTGTTGAAAATAATCTTAAATTGACATATCACCAGAACAGTAATGCCAACTCCTTTTGCCGGCCTAGGTCAGCAACAGCGCATTTCTGGACGATTTTAAGTTCTGTAATACTAGTCAAAATGGACGGAGGTACGAAAAATATATTTTAGGACAAGTATAAAATATACATGGAACGTTTTTAAATTAATTCTGAGAATAACATATATGGTAAAGGTGATTAGAATGTACGGTTCGTAAATAGAACAACAAAAGCGTTAAATTTAACATTTTACATAGATCCCGAGATACATGCTGCTCATCACGATATAGGAACTGCAGATACGATTAAGGAAAAATACAAATCTCATTTCAAATAGTCCTTACAGATTTTTATAATATACCTAACAATTAAATATAAATTATACTTATGCCCGTTTGCACCGCTGGCACTTAAATTTTAAGTGTTCCTTAAATAGACAATATCGCAACGAAACGAAACGTTAAATGAGTAATTGAATATTTCCGTTAAAATTTTATTTGTTTAAACCTAGCTTAAAATTGAAAGGTCAGCAGTGCAAGTAGGCCGTGATTTAATCTGGTAACGATGGGTCACGACGAGACATGCGTGATCGTGAATAAAATTTTAATTTTGTGTTGTGATTGGATAAGAGCGTGAGTCACTAAAAAATTATCGTGCGTGATTAAAATTTAACCAGACGTGAGTTACTTTTTCTTTAAAAATTGTATTAATTTCCATATTTAACTATACAGTCTTATTATTTGTATGTCAATGTCATTAACAGTATTTTTTGCATAAAAATAGTTTTATTCTTGTATCCAAAATTATATACACAGTTGCTTTGATTGTACTAAAAATATACTTATCTTTAAGCCCGTTTGACACCATCATAATTTTGATAACAAATTTGTTATCAAATTTATAATGACATTTGTGAATGAATACAACATTCTATTCGTCCATATATATTCGTTTCCAATGAAACCATTTTGTTACCAAACTTATTACCAATTTATTAACAACAAACTTATGACTGTGTCAAACAGGCTTAAATGTACTTGGAAATAATTACGTGACACGAACGTGATCCGCAGGGCGTAATAAATTTGTGAACATGAGTGACCGAGAATCAAACATAAAGATCGTGCATGATTGGTCGTGATTACATTTTTGGTCACGTGCGCGTCCTTAATCGTGAACAAAGAGTTACTCACGCGCCCACCTCCACTATCTATCGCAACAGAGGATGCATATCATAATTTGGTGCAAATTTTAAGAGATTAGAAAAGCTTGTCTTATGTAAATAGTTATCCGTATACTTAAATACGAGCAATCGCAATGCAGTTTCTGGACGTGTCATATTCATACACAAGATGTTTTGTGCCGACTTCTCTATAAAATTATTAAAAGAATTTTATTTGTTGCCTAAATATGAAATATTAGGGATTTTTATGTTAGTAATATTGGAACATTTGAATGAATTTTCAAATGACATGTATTTATAAACATAACCTGAAAAATCAATAAACATTTTTTATCGGTTTTGCATTGCAAGTTCAAATATAATTATTTACATTTAGTTTAAAATGTGTTCATTTAAGTTACAATTAACATTTTCGTATTAAAAGTTGTAAGTATTTTGCTAATTCTTGTGTTAAAAATACTCATAAGTTGACATTTCACCAGAATAATACCAACTTATAACCACAGAAGTCTCTATCTTTTTCCGGCAAATAAATTGAAGTTAATTCCTGTTAAATATTTTGTCAATTTCAATGTTTAATGGAATTGACTAAAAGAATAAAACCAAGATTAAATTTTAAGTGTGTGTGGTATAACTGGGCATTAGAGTGATGTAATAGTTATTTATGTTATAAGGATCGTCAATTATTAGGATACTAGTCGTAAAGACACGATTAGTTACGATCCGTATGGCAAACAGAATTTTATTTGCTGGCGTTAATCAATGAAAAATTTAAATAAGATTTGTTGTAAATAAGTACCAAGTACGTTACCATAGCTCATTATAGTATTAAGTACTCTAAAGGATTTAATATTGTCCAAGGCCTATAACGAAAGACATTAGAGTATTCAAATTGAGGACTATAATATTGTTCATTATGACACGGCAGTATACAAAACTCCTTATATATGTGGTGGATCAAATCGACCACTACGTTTCTACAATAACATTATTTATAAATAATTCAATTATTATATTTCTGAAATAAACAAGTCAAAATTCTCGTCTATTATATATATATATATATATATATACCATAGTAAGTTTAATGGTTACTTCAACATATATACTTATATTTAGTTTTATTCTGAAACTCTCACTTCATTATTATTTTTTATTCGTTATTCATTCTACCAAAACTAATCTTTCCATATATCATTTATTTATTATTTTTACGAGTACAATGTTTCACTTCCCTAATTTTCCTGTCCCTATTCAAACATATGCAGAAACTATTACAATTTTCATTTAGTTTGAACTAAGGCCAGGCATTTTCATCTCTGGTACAACTGTCCTTTAACTTAACTATCAGTTTAACGAAAAATGTAGTATCGATATTATAACATAAATTGTAAATTTACATATATGTCGATTTCTCGATGCTGGCAATTATGGGGGTCCGTGAAGTTGGCACGTCATTGGAAGCACACATAATCTTTTTTATATTAGTAATTAGTGCTTCGTTAGTGCTCTTTTTTGATTCAAAATTTTTTGAAATTAATTGAACGGTTCATGAAATAATTAACATTATTTATTGACTTGCCAACTTCACACCTAGCACGTCATTAACAAAATATCCAATTATTTAATGCATTTTTTGTTAGTGCTTCGTTAGTGCTGTTTTGTGTTTTAAATTTTTTTGAAATTCATAAAACGATTTATGCAATAATTAACATTATTTATTGACGTGCCAACTTCACACCTAGCACGTCATTAACAAAATATCCAATTATTTAATGTATTTTTTGTTAGTGCTTCGTTAGTGCAGTATTTTGCTTTAAATTTTTTTGAAATTCATAAAACGATTTATGCAATAATTAACATTGTTTATTGTCGTGCCAACTTCACACCTAGCTCGTCATTAACAAAATATCCAATTATTTAATGCATTTTTTATTAGTGCTTCGTTAGTGCTGTTTTGTGCTTTATATTTTTTTGAAATTCATAAAACGATTTATGCGATAATTAACATTATTTATTGACGTGCCAACTTCAAACCTAGCACGTCATTAACAAAATATGAAATTACTTCATGCATCTTTTGTTAGTGCTTCATTAGTGCTGTTTTGTGCTTCAATTTTTTTTAAATTCATAAAACGGTTCATGAAATAATTAACATTATTTATTAGGCAATCCAACATGACGTCATAAGTGGAGAGCAGGTGTGATTTTAACCTCACTTTTGAATAGTTTTAAAAATTATTTAAGTATATATCTTATTAATATGAGAGAAATCGAGAAATTTTCATACAAATTATTCATAAAATTAAACCATAATGGAGACAGTTTAATCAGAAATGAAAATACCGGGCCTAAGTATGGTAAGGCAACAAATGGTACAGTAACTTGACAACAAAATAGCTATCAAGTATAGCTATTTAGATTACATAAAGATATCCCTTGCTATATTTTATATGTCAAAATTGTTTTGGAATTATAATTTCAAGTCGATATGCTTGACTTTGTCGAAAACAACAGTGGAGCTTCAAATAATAATATATTTATATAATATGTTTGATATTTGCATTTTACCTTATTTTTTAAAAGTCGTCGCGACTTTTAAAACTGAGTAAAATTGTCCAAAAAAGAAATATTTAAGAGTGGTGAGGAAACAAATATTTTTTAATGTTTTTGTAAGAGAAGACAACTAACAACATGACAATTTTTAGATTTTGAAGTTTATATCCAGTATGAAATTAGATCATATTGCTCTCCCTGTTTGCATAATTTAGTAATTAACTATGTTTTCTAGACGATACGAATTTAAAGAAGATTGAAAATAACTCATTTCGCTGAGATAAACCAATAGGATTTTTCAAGTCATAACAGACTTGAAGCCGCTTGAAATGTCGAGATAAAAAGTTTTGATGTTAATTATTCATTCTTGATTAATGTTAAATAGGATGACTTAAATTTTGTGTAAATACTATCAAACATTTTGTTTAATATATTTAATTCTTTAAATTTTATTTATAGGGAATTTATTATACAAACAAATGGAATCCTAGTGCTGAATTTTTCGCTAATCTTCCCTTTCGAAATACGAAGGTGCTAGAGTTTGCAAACTTTGTTTTATTATTAATATGAATCTTATCCCATATTGTTCTTCATCATTGATATAAGAGTATGTAATGTATGTTTAAAATTATAAGACAATAACTATAGGTTTGTTCGTTTTACAACTTTGCGCCTATGGTTTTCAGCGGCTTTAAGTGTTTGTTCGATTGCTCTGGCAGTATTCGTATTCTGGTATCGCTAATAATAGTAAATTTTCGACCTTTTTCAGTATTTGATAGACGAATATTAGTGAATAAAGCAGAAACCCTCTGCACTGATATCACTTATACATTAATCACACTTTTCATATCTTCTGTTTGATCCAAAAAAAGCCACATAATAGCAACAACCTGAAGACCAATTAATATATATTACTAGTATACCAAAATTGACATAATTCAATACCTTCAAAAACAAATATGGTTCATCAGGGGCTTGAATAAAAAGTTTACGTAGGAAACGGTTCTTCTGTAAACACCAGACTTTTTAGCTTCGTATCCTTTGTTAATTCCCTTCATAAAAGCATGCAGTTTGTGAAATGATGTTAAATAAAATTCTTAATTTTCAATATTGCTTGCAATTTCGAATGTACACACCAGATTTGACAATTTATACATACTAGACTGTCAAAATACACGAAAATAGAGTTAATATAACAACGTAAATAACAAAAAGTAATCTAGTTTCGTCACCATGTCAACAATATGACGTCATACAGATCAGTCTTGCTAATACATTCTAGCCTTATTTTATAAGATTATGATGCAGGTAAAAAACAGCGTATAATACACGTGTATAAGTGCTTTTATAGCATTCATGACGGGTTTAAAGCCACGACCCGAAGCGGAGTGGTGTTAATGTCGAACACTTGTATTATAATATATTATTTTACTTCTTCAATAAAAGTGTGAAATAAAGTATCATAGCGTTTCATTATGTCACTCCGCAGTAGTGATGGGTCGTTTGTTCAATTTTATTGACGCAGTTCATTTTGCTCCGCTCACTAAAGTGAGTCGTTCAATGTGAATCAATTGAACGACTTTTTCACAAACGCACAATAGCTCTTCATGTGTGCTGTGAATGCTGTGCTGTGCGCGAATGTCGTATTTTGCACGACTCTTAGCGTTAGTCCAGCTCTACATTCTGCTTCTTGCTGTATTTCTTGTAGCTCTGCTATTATGCTATTTACTGAGCGGTGAGTTATCTGTGCTAGTGTGCTGTTTAGTGAACGATGAGCGATCTAAAGAGCAGAGCACGTGAACGATGGCACAGAGCGAGAACTAACCCGGAGCTAGTGTGAACTGATGTATGCCTTACTGTGGAAACTAAAGAGCCGTTCGTTCATGGGTCAGTAAAGTGAGTCGTTCAAAATTAACCGACTCGTTCATGAACGACACATCATCACTCCGCAGTGTTAAAAAGCGCACTTTTTTCACACATATATGTATTAAAAATGACATATTTTTAAACATATTTTAATGGAAAAAGTGCACTTTTTTAACAGACGTAAAAAATAAATTATTTTAGTTGACTGCGTATATTTCATAATTTTAGTAAACACAAATTAGAATACTTAACAATTAATCACTTTTGATTATAGTAATTACTACAAGCCAATATTTTTTGGTCTACTAATCTTATTCACAGGACAGTGTGTATGAAGGATATGGGAAGCACCAGGAGCTATGAACAGTTAACATTCAATTGTTAAAAAATCGTAAAAATATCGTTGTGGTGGCATTGCAAATGGTTTATATTCATTATCGAGAAAATCTAATTCTTGCATATTGCCCTAAAATATAGGAATATTTTTATGCAATCTAAATAGCTATCCTTGATAGCTATAAAAATAATAAATGACAATTGTAATATTGTTTGTCAAATTACTGCACCATTTATTGTCTTACCCCACAGACCCGGTATTTTCAACTCTGGGTAAACTGTCAGGTAACGTCAACTTAAAAAAATCGACACATGTGTAAATTTACTGCATGATATAACATCGATTCGAAATTTTTCGTTAAACTGATAGTTAAGTAACAGACAATTGGACAAGATATGGAAATACCGAGTACCGCGCCTTAGTTCAAACTAAAAGAAACTTGTAATAATTTCTGCAGATGTTTGAGTAGATACAAGACAAAGATAATTAATCAAGTGAAACGACCTTATACTCGTAACTAAACAAAAGATACGTGCAAAAGTTTGAAGATTTGGTTTTGACAGAATGAATATTTAAAGTTTCGGTGATTACAAATAAAGTGGGACTTTCAAAATTTCAGATAAAATATGGTGATTAATATTTTGAACGAAAAAAGTTAGCTATATATTTTTAACAAATCCATGACTAGTTCTTTTGATCTCTTAATTTTGTACCAAATTATGACGTTCATAGGTATTTTTAACATCGTACAAAGTGTTCTAAATGCGGTTTACCGCCCCTATTTTTAAATTTATTTAAAATGGGATTAGGCATTTTTCTTTAATAATATTGGTAAAAAAATACATGTACTCGTATGTACATACTATGTCGTGGTGAGCAGCATATATGCCGGGATATATGTAAAATGTTACATTTAACGCTTTTGTTTTTCTTTTTACGAAATCTACGTTATATCACCTTTACCTTTACCATATATGTTTTTCGAATTATAATCAATTTCAAAACGTTCCAAGTATACTTTTTACTTGCCTTGAAATATATTTTCATTTGTTACAATATTTGTCTGTTGTAAACAGATTATCACCAAAGTAATTTGGATATACATATGTATGTAGGTAGGTAAATACATTGTTCATTAGATGAATGAGTAAATATTCGTTAATTATATACTTTTATGTTCATAATAGTTAAAATTTTAAAAAATTATACGTATTATATCTATAAAATCTGTATGTTAACAATGACTGTAATGTTAGTCTACATAATACATGTATTTATATACATTTCCCTTGAAATATTAATAATTAATAAATAATAATTACATACTGACCAGCGAGAATTGTGAATGGGAAATAACAACAGAGCGCTTTAAGTACATCAAAAGTATTTATCATAAATACACAAACATTTAAATCTATATTTGAATCATCAATAATATTGTAAACGGACTAGAAATATTTGTAAATTCTGAATAATTAGATAATAGACATTGAGACAATGTCGATGATAAAGATTATTATTTTTTTTATTCTGATGTCGCCAACACAATACCTCCCGCCATTTTTAGTTATTATTCATTCAATGTCAATAAGAGTAAGAAAGATCGGGGTTAAATGTAACAAAATTTGTTTTATTTTCTGTAGTTCTTGTTTTACATCGAGTAATATCGTCTTTTCTAAATAAAAAAAAAAACATACTTCATATGTATTGTATGCAAAAAAATATTCTTGCCTTTCGGACAAAAAAATATTTTTACATATAAATTGTGAGGGTAATGTTGCCTCAGAGTTTGGAGCTTGTTATCACAGTTAAAACAAAGGCAGATAAAAGACAAGTAAAATAGTTTAATATTTGTGTACCTACCATGTGTGCACGAGAAATAGTGTAACTTTGATCGAGCCAAAAAAATCACTCGACAGCAACAGTAGTAGAACCAGTTTTATAAGACATTTTTTTATCCACGTCAAAATTTAGAAAAAGAGAACTGGTGATATTTCTAATTGACAATAAAATGAGTCCTTTATAATAATTTTATATTTTACGTCTTTTATACAGGCTGTATCGCAACTTATGCACCAAAGTTTATGAGAAAATTTGATTAAAATGAGTAAAAAAAGCTTAATCTGTTTCCGAGAAAGAGGCCATTTTGTATTAGAAACGAAGAAAAAGTGACAAAGATCGAAAAAAAATTGTCTGAGTCTCTGTTAGTAAATAGACTATAAAAAAAAACAATAAAATTTTGTATAAAATATTTTTTCTCAATTTCTGCTCGTAGTAGTTACTAAGTTATTTGACAATTAAATATTGCCCAATGTCAACATTTGTCGTAGTATAATTGTTTGATAAAAAAAACAACACATCAGTTAGCATTCTACCATATTTCCTTACTCATATATAAGAAGACCTCTAAAACGGAAACAAAAAATCTCATATAATCGAAATCTCAACAATTATAGTTTTCGAGATAGCAGAGGTAATCCCCGTAAAAACACATTTTCCACTACCTTATATCTCGAAAACTATTGAAGATCGGATTCATGTTGATTATACTATTTTTACTGAGTTTGGTCGGATTTATTTTATCATGGCCCTAAAGTCTACTCTCTTACAATATACGAATTCTACTTTATTATATATTTTGTACGTCATTAAAGCCTGTATATGAGTATTTAACTTAATATTTATTAGTATGCAAAATGCAATTGCACAAAATATACATTTAGGATTCGGACATAACGCACAAGCATAAATCGACGCCTGTCCTTGTGTGCGTATCTACTCGCGCGCATGCGCATTCGCTGCCTTTATCTTTACCTAGTTACAGCTTAGCAACAGCAATTAGCATACCCAGTCAAATAATAGGTTTGTTCGTTTCAATACCTTGCGTCTACGGTTTACTGCCGCGCCCATATAAAAAGGTTTTGCGTGGATCTACTTAGTTATATTTATTGAATTTGTCTTCAATTTGGTAAATTTGGATCAGCTATATATTGTTCTACTTCAACGCCTCAGTTTCTAATCTGTCTCAACATAATAGCAAGATATTTGTCGCAACTAGAAACAGTAACAAACAAGTAGCAAGGAGTAGCAAAAGATTTGTTGGGTATACAAAAATATATAGAATATTTAATATCATTATTTAAGGAAGAAAGGAAAATTCGGAAGGATTTTTTGTAAGAATTTTTAAAAGCATCGTAGATTTAGCTGTGGAATTTGATATTGAAATTATACTGGGATTCTGAAACCCAGCGTTCATTAACTTCTGGCGGTAACGTGAATTAACGCTGATTTTGACAGTTGTGGTATTCTGAAACTCAGCGTTACTTAACGTTAACGCTGCAAGACAGCGTTAATTCACCCTGGACATATCGAAGCGTTATCCGGGAAAACGGCGAATTGTTTATGAGTTTCATGGTCGAAATAGCCCTGATATTTTTCGTCTATTGCTACATGTACTTGTAAGAAGTATTTTAATAACAATGAGTGTAGTTATTCATGTTGTATATAATGTTTATTTTTTATATGTAATATATTGTTAACATAACCTTATAATATATAATTTTTAGCATTACAGTGTTCAAATCACAAACAACAAGTCCGCAATAGTATGAAAAATTAGAATTCAATACAATAATGTACCTAACATTATATAAAATGACTGATGTACATATTGAAAAGTGAAGTGAATAAAAGAAATTTTGTAAAGTTTCTGATTTTTATGTTGTACTAGTATTATAACTAAAAACAATTTCCAGAAAAGTAATTTTTGATTATGAATTACATGAAGAAATTCAGATTATAACAAACAAAAATGTATTTGATTACAACAAAGAATATAACCGATTATAACAATGTAACAAAGAAAAACATAGAAAATTATTGATGAATTGGAAAAGTAATTGTTTACAGGTACTTATACTAATATTAGTAAATGTTTGTAAATAGAAAAAATATTTTAAACAGTTTTTCTTCAGCAGTTATTGGAAATCTTATTCGTAAAGTCAGTAGGTGCTTAATTTTGCAAAGTAACTTCTTTCATAAGTCTTCTAACTGCAGACTGGCTAAGGCATATTATTGATAATATTGTAAACAATTCTACAAGTCCATTTTTGTATATTCTTTATAGGTAAATTTCTATGTATGTATAATATAACCTTGTTGTACACCTTTTTAATAAAATAATTGTATTATTATTAATATATGTAAATAAATAGAAATATATTTTAGCACAAAATACCTACCCGCAGTAAATATATTCGTTTATTTGACGTTTGACACACAGGTTTGACATAAGCTTTTAAAATAGACAGATAAATGTTGTTTTTGTTATATTTAATCGCTTTTTATTCGTTGAAAATTTTAAAAGTGGAAGATCACATGAATATATTCGACGTGAATTAACGCTGGTGTTTTTAACGTTCCACGCCAGAGTTTCAGAATACCAATTTAACGCTGAAACGTGAACGTTACTTACTATCGGTACTTCACGCCGAACGTTATTTAACGCTGGTTTCAGAATCTCACTATTAAAGTTTAAAGGATAACAGGTCGACAAACTCACAGAGGAAACGTTGTAGCAAAGACGGCAGAAGCATATGTTAGAATAACCATTTTAAACTCTTATATACTTGGACTCTCTGATATCTTTGGAATTACGTTTTTCCCAACATACTAGTGTTGCATTTTCCATATCTTGGTTACACCCGGTTAACATCAAGAAGCATGCTGTGGATCCAGATATCGTGAAGAAAATCTTAGAGAAGTATAGCATCGAAAATTTGGAAGCGGAATATTTAACGTGGGTGCACATTTGGAAGGGAAAAGAAGTAGCAGAAAATATGGATTTTGCAAAACTTATTTCAGAAGAATGTGAATTTTTCCTGCTATCAAAATTGCTTTCCATTTTTTTTTTTTTTTGGACAATGCCACCCACGACATGTTCAATAAAGCGTTCGTTCTCTACTCCAAGGAGAGTGAAGAATTGGCGTAGGTCTACAATGGAGGAAAATTGGCTGTCCGGATTATGCCTATTAAGTGTACGTAGGAAGAAGGTGGAAGAAAATAAAGAAATAATAATAGAAAAAGTTATATGTTTTTGGCGCAATTTGCTTTCTTAACCTAAATGTCAATTAAATAAAAAGTAATAATGATGAAAAGTTTGTTTTGTTATTACCTATTAGTAAGATATATAAGATTATGTACCTGGATTTTTTTCAAATATTATTTGTTATGTACCTGGATTTTTTTCAAATATTATTTGTTTGTCCCCCACCCCCTGGATTTAGGTTAACGGCGCCCAAGGTCGTTAATATTATATGCCTTTAAAGTTTAATGCATAAGTTGTGATACAAGTTGTATACTCAAATATTTTAAAAGCTACTATATTAAACCGAATTGATTTAGGAAAATTTGTATGTGTAATGTTGTAGTTAGTAACATTGGATTGTCATTTAGTCAATTATTTAAAAGTTCATGCAAATTCTGATTTATGATAATGCAAATGCCATTTAGTCAATTATTAGAAAACATAATATTGCGTATCGAAATGACGACTCTTTCGTTACGCAATTGGGTTCTGTAATGACTTCATTATAAACGTAAAATATAAAAACATTTATCGTACAATGTGCGCAGAATTTAATTCTACAGCTAAATTTTATATTTAGAAATTCTACATAAATTTAATACAAAATTTATTAAATTATACACATTTAATAATATTTAAAAAAAATCACAATTTGAAATGCAAATTTTTGCTCGTTTTATGTGGGATTTTACACCTTCATATGGTTATGGAGTTAATAAAATAATGACATATTTCGCATACTGATATAAATGTACAAACATCCACTTTTTTGATACTTGTAGCAAGAATAAAATATTTATCATGGAAGAATTAAAACTTTTTGTTGTGCCTTGGAAAACTCGGGCCTAGTTTTGTGAGTTAGGTTAGGTTATTTTAAGTAGTTAAATTTCGAGGTAATATAACATGTATGTCATCTCAAATAAGACGTCGCCACTGAAGTCGGGACAAAACTGCGGCCCCTTTGTTTACAAATGAACGTGCACGGTGTAAATTTTGTAAGCAATTATAAAGGAACACGTTTTATATTAGGTAATCATTTTCGTGTTTCTAGACACAACCAAAACTTTCACATATTGTCAACTAAATCGAAATTATTACATACATGTAATATGGAGGTATGTTACTTGCTTTGGCAGTTACTCTATTTGACTCGACATTTCAGGAAATATCAGAATTTTATTCAATACTTTATCAGAAGGGTTTATGCAAAACTGAATAAATCCATCAAAGTATATACTACTGCTCGCTAATGTCTGATTCATTAAATTTATATATATATATATATATATATATATATATATATATATATATATATATATATATATATATATATATATGTATATGTCGCGGAGTAGTATCACTGGCAAACTCTATGTCGACCAACACTATTTCAGAACCACAGCGATAATATAAACGTCCTCGTGTGAACTATCTGAAAACAAAGAATTTATCCACAGTATTTTCGCTCGGCTATCTCTGACCAATAAGTGCTCAAATAGTTACAACTTTGTTCACATTTATATTAAGCTCAAAATTTACACTAAATTATTTAATGGACGCCTTTTTTACAAGACGTCAAAGAAAACATAATTCTGTGACAATACATTTCACCAGTAAATACATGACTACCAATATCAGTATTCAAGCATTGTTATAGCTTGTCCAACAGCGACAGACCATCATTGCTTAAACAGCAATCGATCGCTATTCCATCTTCGCTTAACCAGCGCAAGAAAACCATACCGTCATTGCTTACCCAGCAATGGAACACCCTTCCGTCATCGCTTAACCAGCTCGGGAAACCACACCGTCATTGCTTACCCAACAATGGAACACTATTCCGTCATCGCTTAACCAGCTCGGAAAACCACAGCGTCATTGCTTACCCAACAATGGAACACTATTCCGTCATCGTTTAACCAGCTCGGAAAATCACACGACAGAGGCACCTAGTTAGCATGTTACCTTCGGCAGAGGTATCACAGTAGCATACCGAAACACCATGACAGAGGCATCCAGTAGCATGTCATTTTCCATCACGGTTAATAATTCTAAAGAATTTAACGAAAATGTCCAATGTTTTGTTTTAAAAGTTTGTCGGCTCTTCAAAGTTTTAGTCACCCCTGTGGATTTTCAACGATCCACTCGATTAGCCTAACTAAATTGTGGTCTCAACCTCCAGAAGGTTCATTATTGTACGCATGATCTGCTTTACTTAAAAATTAGAACATGGATTCATGTGTTATGTAAATAATACGTAATACCAAATCGAAATAATCCGGCATGCTTAAACTTAAAGCTATCAAAATGTTCTAAATTTGTTAAATAATTCAAACAGATAGTTCTTCTTTTCGTTTTCCTAACTGTGTTTTGGCTTAGTGTTTTTTAGTTTAATTTTTTGACAAGTTGGTTTTTGCTCTTATTGGAGGTTAGTAAGTTTTAGTCAGTTGATCTTACACTGTCACAGGTGATGCTGTCTTTTATAATGTTTCTCATTTGGCCTACAAATCCTCACAGGTATTTCATAAAAAAAATTGTTGTTTATTTAAACTTGATGTTTATTATTGCTTGATTATACTCTGGAAAATGATTGTTGTTGATTTGTGTCATATATTTTTATTGTAGCACTTGATGAAGGTAAAATAATATACTGAAACGTTTGCAAGAGGAGATGTAGAAACAAATTTTTTATCTTCCTTTATATCCATCATCCGATGAACTTTCTTCAATTAAATTTATCCTTGGATACGATCAAAATATTTTTAAGCAATTTGTTCCAGCGTCCATCACGCTGCACTTAGGCGTCCCAAACATTAAGACAAACAATTGAAAAGCAAGTCCCGACTCAGGGTTTTGGAACATGGACGTGCAGGAACTTGAATAACTTCATACAAATTATACCATGAACAATTGATAAAAGTTCACTCAGATTTGAACTGTCTGCGCAGCGCTATATTATTCACGCTAACACGGTACATCCAATACATTCTCTCACTATCAGTGCTACACATCGCCTCATTCGTAGATCTTGGACAGGATGCTCGCCCATTCTGGCTTATTATTTCGAGACAGACTGGTATAAACTTCGTCCATAATTACAGCTCTCCCGCCACTGTCAACAATATTTTTCCCAAATAGCATCATCGTACGGTAACTGATCGAATGCATCGATCTCTAATTTCTAGAGATGGGCGATTCGAATCTTTTTAGTGATTCGTACCAAACGAATCCGTATCAAGAAAAGATTCGTATCAAAGGATTCGTTCATTTCGTATCGCTACCGCCGTAGTTTCGTAGCGCTTTCCTTCCTCACTCCCACTCCGCTTCGATACTTACATGTCGTTCATACATTCGCATCATATTGCATCGCGCGCAATCCAAGGGGGTCTAACAATTGAAGAAAAACGCTCAAGATTAAGTGCAAGTAAAGTTTCACAACTATTGTTCATAAATTTTGATGCAAGACATGTAAATATTTAATTTTTTTGTATTTATTTCTTTGTTATTTATTTTATTTATTTTTATTTCATAGTTCCTATGCGCAATTATTAGCCATATTATACGTTACACTTGTTTGCTTTTATACTTATATATTTATTTTGTCATGTTTTATTTAATATTTAATGTCATAATGATTATTATTTTATAATAAAATACCTATAATAAATATTATTTTAATTTGGTTTAAAAAATATTTTAGTTTATTTATACCGATTTCCCGCGTTCGTATATGAGCGTCCGCATCTCTGTGAGTCAGTGCGCGCAGTATCGCATTCGCATCACATTGCAATACCGGTACCATCGGATTCATTCGTATCGGCCCATTGCCCGCGGTCGACCGTATTTCGTTCCTACACTCTTCTTATACGGTGATTACAATGACGAAACGAAATGTACGAATCATTTATTTTTGCTGGATACGTACGATTTTATTTGGCCCGTGCTGCCAAATAAAGGAATCCATACACAACGGTTTCATTATATCTCCAGCAATAAATCTGTGTGCTCAATAAACTTAAACAAGCTCTCAAAGGAGAAGCAATCTACTTAACGTCAGATAACCAGGCTGCTTTCACTTGTGAATCAAAGCTAAAATGGGTACCGTAGTATAAGTGAGTCTTAGGCACTTCCTGTGGATACTTGAAAAGCCATAATTCATAGCCTGGAGATATTCATTTCACCCTCGACGATAAACGTTAAACTGCTATTAGCTCTCAACAAAAGGGACCTTGAATTATGACAAGTATCTTTACTAGTCATTGTTCTATAAAATACCAAATTTCAGTTCATCAAAACTTTGGAGTGGCTTCCAGACATTCAGTCAAAACACGTTACAGCAGATCTTACTGGTCGCGGTGACAAAATAATAACAATATCATCTATCTACAATTTGTAGCTCAGTAAACTTTATCTGCAGTTAATAAAATATTAATCTTTAGCATAGTTTTCTAAGATATTTCCACCTTTAACTATCTTCCCTGAAGATCTCCAGTGAAATTTTCATGTTATAGTTTCTATTTCGGTACACCATGGTTCTGCACCCGCATCGGTCATATTCAACGTGTCTGTTAGTTTGCGAAACTTGTACAATGAAAACACTTTACAATCTTTCTTGACATACCGAAACGCTTTAAGGAATTTGTATTAGTTCGTTTGTTATTTCACAAATAACTAACTAAATCGCAAACTGGTTGATACTCCCGATCTGTGACTACTTGACCTACATTCAGTTTAATAATATTGACACGTCGCAGACGATGTAAAGGAGTAGAATCAAGCTACCAAAAATGAAATACTTATTACGTCATACAAGCTCAATGACAAAACATTAATCAAAATATAACTGCCAGGTAAACCTACTGTAATGAATAATATCTTAAATAACATATATGGAGATCGGTAATCCGGATCATCGGCCATCACAATATCATAAACAACAAACTCAACTTCGTCTCTCGTTTCTCAGCAAGCAACTGACCGAATTGCTTTTATTACAACAGCAACCCAATTGCCACCAACATAGCTCACAACGATATCTTGAGCTTTGTAATAAAATCTCTTACCAGTATTGGAAGACCACTTAACATAAATTCAGTACTCATTACTCACGGTTCTATTTAACGAGCTCTTGTAATTGCGTGACCACTCTCTGGGTGGTCAATGCCCTATGATGAAAACCTGCAAAAATTGCTAGACGGCCTTTCCATCTTAATCTGCTTGGCCCTACACTTCACTTTATAATTCACCAACAGAACACAAACCCACATACAATATTGTGGATCGCAGGCGAATCCCACTTCTGATGTCGCGGAGTAGTATCACTGGCAAACTCTATGTCGACCAACACTATTTCAGAACCACAGCGATAATATAAACGTGATGATCTCAGCAAGGTGGACATGCACTCACCCTGAGCACCGCTACACACTGATTCCATCCAAGCATTGTAGCCAAGAATGCTTGACGTTTCGATTACGACAATACAATTAGAAGATTATAAGAGATTCATGTAATACTTGATTAATTAAATGATCGTTACGACATGCTTTGATATTACAATCTCCGACATATATATATATATATATATATATATATATATATATATATATATATATATATATATATATATATACTATGATTTTGATAACGTTGTACATAATTTGACCAATATAGAATAGTTAATATGTATATGGATTTATCTCATTTTGCATAAATTATTACTGATGTATTTCAGGATGCATGATTTTATAAAATAAAAAATATTAATACGAAAAACTGTTTCATCGCCATAATATCGTCGCATACGAATTGTGTTGAAAATTAATCATTAAATTTTATTATAATCATTATCATTCCAAGGACAATGTACAGAATACAAAAATAGCGATGTTAACTTAAATATTATTAATTAATTTTTTTTATAGATATGCTGATTATATTCTAATTATACCTATTATAAATATAACAGTTAGTAGGTATATAACTAATAATTATTATTGTTTTTCTGTTCTCATAATGTACATCCGACTTATTTTGTTATTATTTTGTTTACAATATTTAGATATTGTAGCAAATAAACATTTATTTCAGGACAAATATAGAATAGTCCTAGACCGTTTTGAAATGGATAATAATGACACTCGTGGCAAAACTGAGTATAATCTATTTTTTCTAAATAGGACAACAAAAGCTCTGAACTTGTCACTTGACACAAATGCAGACATACTTGCTGGCCACCACGATGTAGTAAGTACATACATGTAATAATAATATTTTTTACATATGATTAAAAAAAATACAAAATCTAATTTGAAATAGTTCATACAACTTGTGGCAAGTAAATTTTTGAAATTTTCTATAGTATGAGAGGAGATTTTTTGTCCATATAGCAATGAAGTAAAACATTTCAGTGTAAAGTAATAGGTCATGTGTCTACCGAAACAAAAATTGTACGCTATATATGTAGGAGAATCTCCGAATCAGACGAGGTACGCCATCTCAAAAAGTTGAACACGTCACTAAATTTATGACATACAATAGATTGCCAGATTGACACATTCCAGTACATTATTTAAAATTGATATAATGCTAATATTGGTAACATATAAATATTATTTAACAATGATAAGTATTTTTCTATGCAATAATTGTTAATTTTGTATCAATTTTAAGTAATTTAATTTATGACGTTGATTTGCGACATACTTCATCTGATTCAGTAATTCCCCTATAGTTTGGTGAAAATCAAATAAAAAATAGAAATTCAATTCTGAATACATTTTATAAGTACTGACACACATTATAGTATATGTAGTACTTCATAAATGTAAATTTCTATCCATTTTAACTTCCCGTCATACCGTAGGTAAGGCAGGTTATGTTTTCGATCCAAAAATTCAATAGTGCGTTTTTAGTGAATTATGGTCCCACAATATATACATTTTTAATATTTTCACAATAATATTCGTGTGTGCATGACGACATTTTACTCCACCATAACTCATATCAAACTTCTAAAAATTTCTACTTTCCGTATTTAAGCTTTCTGTATTCATATAAAGAGTTGATTAGATTTTGGGTAATATTGGACAACCGAAAAAGATACTTTACTTGAAACCCATAACAGTTTTTAATGAAAAACTATGTTAAAATATAAATCGAAACTTTTCAATTTTGGTACTTTAAGACTTTTATATCAAATGGAATAATATATTACATTTTGACTAAAAACTGATAAACCGGAAGTGCTACTTTACTCTGAACAATAATACTGTGAAATCAACAATTTTTTACAAAACTATAAGCTTGTATTTCATTCAATGTCATAACAACTTCCTAATTATTTTTATTTACTTAACAACCATTTTTTTGAGTAGATAATATATTTGTTAGCTACCTATAAAATTTATTCAGGTAACACATCGAGTCCGCAAACTGTATATTCTAAAGATTTTCGAAGCTCGAGTTGTATATGTTAAGACTATACGAATAAACCATATTTTTACAAAATTTAAATAATATTACTTGTTCTTTTATATCCATAGATGTTATGATTACATATGATTCATTTAATTGCGACCGAAATACGCCAAGAATGTAGAGATTCACGGGCTTGGCTTGAAGATTGGCTTGGTTTGAAAAAGCTTGAAAAATCAAGCCAACCCTGCCGTTCAAAAAAGCTAGACTTTTCAAGCCAAGCTAAGCTTCTGTTCCACCAAGCCCAAGCCAAACCAAGCCTAACATTTAAAAAAGCTTGAATTTTCAAGCCAAACCAAGCCTTCGACTGTCAAGTAGCTTGGTTGAAAACAAGCTTTTTCAAACTTTTCTTAAGAAATGTTGTCGAGGCCGACAAAACCGTAATTTTATGGTGGTAACGTACTTTCTCATTGCTTCGACACATTTTTGCAAACTTCTAAGAATTGGAGTTCCCAAAAGGACCAGCCTTCATTACCTGCCAGTGTAGTAAGCTTCAAAAATAAGTAAATAGGAAACTATACCCTTCATCATTCTTATTATGCAAAGACCACTTATTTTCTCAATCTAACTAATAGCACATTCTATTTCGCGCACACAATCAAGTACACAAAATAAATTTATAAAATGTTGAAAAAGTTTTAAAAACATAATGATAAATGATAATAATATTTTATTGTTTTATCCTTTACCTACATTAATATAAAATGTATGATGAAAAATGATAATACAAAATTTATTGCAAATGTTAATCATTACATATAGAACCATTTATTTTTTTTAAAATACGTATTATTGTCAAGCTAAACGTATTTTGTATAAAAATTAATTAATTAAATACTTAAATTTTTAAATAACTGGGACTAATTATAAGCTATGAGGTCTCGTGGCCATGTGCCTGAGTGTCAGGTCGCGAATCTGGGGAACCAGGGTTCGATTTCGACCGACGCCAAATATTTCGAATTTTAAATAGCACAAAATTAACCCCTATGGTGCACTCTCCACGCCAGCAATAAGTGACCGTGAGGTAACGCCTGTTAAGCGCCCGCACGGGGCAAATATATCTTCATTACCGATATATGTGTACAAAGCAGATTGGCACACCCGGCAGTGCGTAATAAGCCGTGATGATATACTTATTTATTTTATTTATTTAATTATAAGCTCAAAGCTTTAAAAAGTAAATTTGATTTTCAAAACAAAAAAAATGTTAAATTTATCTGATTACATTTCACATAACCCTACACTCTATCTGTTTTAACTATAGAGTGGTGGGAAGATAGGTGCAGTTTGATCTTGTTGTTTTATTGGATAATATCTGGATATGATGATAATTATTGCATTTTAAAGTTGTATTTTGTACAATGTTTTGTTATTCTGGTATTTCCGAATCATAGAGACGAGACAATTTCTGTTTGTAAATATGTATATTTATATTCAATGAATTTCAATCCTATTTCTAGCTCAACCCCTAATGTATCTCTAATAAACGGATCTTACAGGTATAATAGACAATAAGAATGTACCAACAAAGAGAGAATTCCCTTTTAAATATTACCTTGATACAAGTTTTCATTGTTTCCAAAAATATGATTTAATAAATAAGTAAATAAATATATAATCACGGCTTATTTTTAATTTGCTTTTATTCACAAATTTCGGTAATAATAACATGTCCGTATAGTTGAGGGTATTTACTTTTGTGCTATTTAAATTTGAACATAATTACTGTAATTATATTTATGTATTTAACTTACATGATTCTGTACTCAAAAATCAGTAGAAATTTCATAAGAGGCGAGTAGGTATTTATGTCACGAACAAACAAAATTACGGGGAAATTTCCGTCTGTAGGGTTTTATGATTTCCAGATGTATTTGAAGTGGGTATAAAAGTTCAGTCTCAGGTCATTTTCATCCCATTGTACATTCCAAAATATTTTTGTATTTATTTGAACACTGTTCTTGCGTGTTTGTAGTCTTGTTTTTTTTTTATTTATACAGGTTGGATATGAACTACATAGTATGACAAACTTTAACAATTTGTTGCATTATGAACTTATGTCCTATTCATTTTAGTTATTAAAATACTATAAAGTCTAATTAATGTATATGCCTACTTGAATGAATGCAGTCAACTGAATGAAGGGTAAATATTTAATAAAAGATAATAAATTTATGTTGATTGTTTAGTTGTTTACTCTCAAAAATAAAATAAATGAATAAAATATACATTTCATTTTTTTATATTTTAATAATTACAAAGAAAAAATACTTGGTGTAAGTTATATAAATTATATTTTATCGTTTTGTCTATCTTTACGCATAAGAAGATATTTTTCAATTGTACCACAATAAATTTATGTAAAACAAAACGTGATTTATACATCGATACGATACAATGAAACTTTAACATAACATATCGATATATTGATATATCAATATTCCAATACATCCATATATCGGATTTATCGGTATATCGATATATTTAATTTAATTCACATCGAATATTTATATTAAAATCTTGAAACCGAACAGTTACTACTGGTTTTCAAGATCCATATACCTATTGTGCGCATGAGCATTTATATAGTTTGAAAAGCTTGAAACAGCTTGAAATAGCTTGAAAAGGCTTGAAAAAGCTTGATAAAGCTTGAAAATTAAGCCAAGCCTAAAATATTTAAAGCTTGAAGTTTTCAAGCCAAGCCAAGCTTTGTTTCCATCAAGCCCAAGCCAAGCCAAACCTAAAAATAAAAAAAGCTTGAAGTTTCAAGCCAAGCCAAGATTTTTTATATTCCAAGCCAAGTAGCTTGGCTTGGTGAATTCCTAAAAGAATGAGGTCCGCTACTCAAAAAAAAGTTGCATATATTATTTGTCATAATATAAAAATATGACTAAGTTTAAATGATTTTGTACGAAAATATTTTTAAAATTATGACGTTACAACTTCAATTTAGTTACAGTACTACTAAGTGAAAAGAATATAATTTTACATTACTCAAAACTTATGAAAATAAAATCCATATTTTTAAATTATTTTACATAAAAATGTATGAAACACATAATTTTTATTAATAAAACATATTTATTAAAAAATATTTATAATCTCGGATATTTTCTTTGATAAGAAACAACTATAGTTTTCTGAATGTGACAGCTGTTACGAGTCACGAACCACCTCGACGTCAATTTTTGGCAGATTATTTGACATTGATAGATGTAAACAACTTTAGTCAGCAGGCGAAGTAAAATTGAAGGTATAGCGTTACATAAAATTTTGTAATGTAAAATGTTTTTAAAAAAACTATACTATATGGAAAGTGCAACAAACGCTTAAATTCATCATTTTGTTCAACCTTTCAGAAAAAAAAAATGAAAAGTGAGTACCGGACCCCACTGTTTCGCGAAACAACTTACCAATTCGTATAATCATATGTTATAATGCGTATCTAAGGAAATTAGCTATCTGATTAGTCTATTTTCCGATGAGTTGTATATGTGTATAGTCTGTATTACAAAACTGTTTCATAATTTTAGGTTGATATCCAAGTTTACGAATTTCTCAATAACGAATATAAACCATTTGCAATAAAATTTCGAAGATATCTCTGCGATTATTTATCACTTGAATATAAATTATTTATAGTTCCAACAATGCCTCATTTTGTTCCTCCGCACTGTCCCGTTAAAAAGGTTAGTAAAATAAAAAATAACGCTGATAGTAATTACTCTAAACATGATTTAAATTTGATACATTTGCTATTGTTTAATGAATGATCAAAATATCATTTATAGTTGTTTTTAAATACGAGGGGGGATTAAAAAATTCGCTGCCTACTACAGAGTAGGCAGTACTAGACACAATGGCTCGTACCACGAGCACGGTTTTAACTAAAACACTGTTTTAAGAAATGTCAAATTCAAATTTCAATATTTAATTTCGCTCTTATTTTTGAAGAACGAATTTTTTATAAATATTTCTTTGAATACAAACCATGTTCTGCTTTAAAATCATAGTTAGATAAATTTGATATTATTTATTATTAATATTAAATAATGAAATTTGACATTTCTTAAAACAGCGTTTTAGTTAAAACCGAGCTCGTGGTACGAGCCAATGATTTTTTTGTGAGATTATGTGACCTGTCATTAGTATACCTGAAGTTTTACGTAATCCGCTAATTTGTGACAATGAAGTTTTTTAATCAGCATGTGCAATGAATTTTTTAAAAATGTAAAAAATAAAACACTGTACATTGATCAAATTCTTACACAAAAAGGACTTAACGCTAATAGAAATTCATAAAGACATGGGAACATCTTATCTTTCGTACACAATAATTGTAAAATTAACCGACTTACCTGTAAAGAAGGTTGATCGTAATTTTCCGAGCTTGTCCTCCGATATAATTACATTGTAGTACCCCGTTACGTCATGCCCGTCGGTACATTTTTTGAAAGCTAATCTCCAGTTCATAATTATATTTATTTGACGGCAACTATAACATAATTTTGTGTCAAATAATCAGCAAGAGTTTTCCCTATGTTCAACAATTCAGCGGTTGTTAAAAAAGCAGTGTAGATGATTGCCAAATATTGAATAACATAAAATTTATAATTTAATAACATTGCTTCATAATATTGTTTGTTGCAAATATTTGCAACGAATACAGCTAGTAATATATACTATCCATAAAATCAGATGACGTAATATTATAAATATTATTTGCGCTGTAGTTTTTATGAATCCGATACCACAGAAGGAGGGGAAGATTACAATCACTGCAAATAAGGAACTTGTCCGGTACAGACCATCGATAGCAGAAAGTTTATTTGAAAAAGTATTAAGTGCTTCAACCACAGTATATACAACATATACAATACTTTTTATACTGTGCTTCAACGCAGTTGAGCGGTATTATAAAAAGTACATTCATTACCAAAAAAATAGATAAACAAATGTTTATCACGAACGTTGTGGTAAGTCAACTGACTACCTGGTTCAGATTAGTGTTATTACATGCCATAATTTTTTTGATTTTTTTGACTACCAGATCCATATGTTATAAAAAAGGATGAACACATGTACATTGGATCTAAGAGGGTAAGTCACCAGATTCTTGCCATAATAAAGTATCTAGTATTACTAGAACTTCCGACACTGAATTTATGAGTCAGTTTTCTTTTCAATCTATATAAAATTTTAATCCTCCTTCAACGCAGCGTAGCGGCAACCTTTCTTTCCCATAGCATTTCACTTTATATGTAAACAAACACAAAACCACGTGTTGAACGTCCGTATCCGACGAGTACAAATAACAAAATGAATAAATGAACTCTGATGAGCTGTTATATCGTGTGTTTTTTTTTTATTACATAGCTTTCAAATGTACCGACGGGTATGATATAACGCGATATTATAATGGTGGCGTTCAGCCGCATCTACCAGCTAGCTCGCTAACCTAGCGAAGTTCGTTGAACGGACCGCTGAATGATCGCTAGGTTTCATCCGCTAGTCTAGCGGGCTAGCGAAAACAAATTCCGCTAGATTACCGAACGTACTGCTGGAACTGCCAAAAATGTCAGATATGGCGCCAATACATTCAAAATCAAATGAAATTATTGAATATGACAATATATTATATTTCTTGTAAATTTCTCAACTTCGTGTTTTGAGAAATTTAAAAAAAATAATATGGAAAATCCAGCAATTGGTAAGTATATTTATTGATAAATTATGAAGTGACATGTTTGACATGTTTCTTTTCACAAAATAATAGAAAACTATTTTGAACTATTTTCTTAGAGAAATTTATTTGGAACTATTTAAGTATACGCAGATGCACAGAGAATAAAAATATTGGCAGTTCTCATCAAATCTATTTATTTATTTTATGTACATAACGACAGATAACAATATCAAGGCATTCTCCATAATTATAAAATTTCATCAACGCATTCCACATATTTCAATACCTAAATTTATTAAATTTTACTACGGGTAAAGATTTAGTCACAATATCAGCAATATTTTCATCTGTACTAACATATTTAATACTTAATTTGCCTGTTATAAGTAAATCCTTTATGAAATGGTATTTAATATCAATGTGTTTACTTCTTCGGCTACTTTCAAAACCTGTTCTTACTTGTATTGCCCCTCGATTGTCCAATAAAAAAGTATTCTCTTCCTTGCAATGAAGATCTGACGTTATTCCTAACAGGGAAATTAGTTCTGCTGCTGCCATCGAAGCTGCTACATATTTGGCTTCGGTAGACGACAGGGAAACACATCGTTGCTTTCTTGAATACCACTTTACTAAATTTCCACAAAAAAATGATCACAACCGGACACACTTCTTCTGTCTGTTTTATCTGATACCCAATCTGCATCTGAATAACAAAGTAATCCAGTACTTTTGTTATTAAATTTAATTCCTAATTCTTTGGTTGCCTTCAAATATCTCTATATTCTTTTCGCTGCTGTCCATAATGCCATTTTTGGTTTGTCAAGAAATTGGCTGAGATACGAAACTACATATGTAATATCCGGTCTTGAACCCAGTGCTATATACATCATACTTCCAATAAGCTCTCTATAAGGTACATTTGTTATTTGCTCTTTTTCAAATCATTATTTGAGGAATTTATTTCGATTGGCAGTTTTACTCCTTTACATTCACTCATGTGAAACTTTTGTAATATTTTTTATATCATAGTGTTTTGATGTATTTTTATGTAGTTTTCTTCTCTTTCTATTTGTAAACCTAAGAATGGCTTTATTCTCCAAAATCCGTTGTTTCAAATTCTTCTTGTAACAGTTGTATTACTTTCTTCGTTTCAGGACCTGTAACAATAATATCATCTACAAATATTAACATTATAGTTTCGTTTTTTAAATATAAACAAAAGTCATATTTAGATCTTCGGAAATTATTACAAATAGCAAATTCATTAAATCTTTCATTCCAACACCGCGAAGATTCTTTGAGACCATATAGAGTTTTTTTTTAAATTTTAGTACTACTGAATAATTTGATATTTCAGGCGGGTTAATAACTACTTCACTATTTAATTTTTCATTTAGAAAAGCTGATGATACATCCAGTTGCAACTTGTGCATAAACGTTTTCATTACATTCTTCTTAGTAACCTTTCGCTACTAATCTGGCTTTCTTGATTCCATTATCCTTAGTTTTAAATATCCATTTTGTATTAATAGTTTTCTTCCCTTTTGTCAATGTTGATTTTTCCCATGTTCCTAATTTTTCTAACGAATTTAATGCTTTGTCTATCGCTCCTTTCCTTTCTTTTCCTTTATTTATTGCTTCATTGAAATTTTGTGGATCAGATTCTGAAAATAGACAATATGCGGTGTATAATTCATATTCATTAAATCTTGATGGTAACTGTTTATTTCTTCCTGGTCTTTCTTTAGTTTCTTTATTTGTCTTTTTCGTATTAATATCTTTATATACTTCTTCAATATCTTCTGTTGTGGCTTGTGTTTGTGGTAATATTTTCATTTTTTCATTTTCATCAAATACACTCATGGACAAAATTATCGAATATTTTTTTTTATCACAATTTCTTTTTAAAAAAAATAAATTCTAATGAATCAAGTAATTTAAATACTTTAAATTGGGAAGAACAGTTTATTTTACAAATTTTAAGTGAACAATATTAAGTTACTATGAGAGGAAAATCGTGAAAAATAAATAATGATAAATGTTATGAACATGAAGGATATTTACTTTAAACTTAAATGCTATTGGGATGCCAAATACTAGTCTTTTGATTAAAATAAGAGCACAGTTAATAACGAGTATTCCCTCCTCGAGCTCTAATTACTGCTTGCATTCTTCTCGGCATGCTACTAATTAGAGTTTGAATGTATTCTTGAGGAATTGCATTCCATTCCTCTTGTGCCGCAATCCGCAGATCTCCTATTGTATTTGGAACGGGATTTCTTCGTTTTATGCGACGTTTTAGCTGATCCCACATGTGCTCAATTGGATTTAAATCTGGGCTATACGGTGGCCAATCTAATCTTTGAATCTGGATTGCATCGAGGTAATTAGTCACTATGCCAGCTGCATGTGGTCGAGCGTTATCGTGCATTAATACGAATCTTTCGTATCCAATATGGCCGACATATGGCAAAACATGATCTTCAAGGATGTTTTCGATATACAAGTCACCAGTTACTCGTCCAATCACTTCCACGAGTTCGGTGCGTCCGTCCCAATTAATACCTCCCCAAAGCATTATGCCCCCACCTCCAAAACTAACACTCTGTATAAGATTGCAGCTGGCGTACCGTTCTCCAACTCTTCTGTAGACATGGTTTCGTCCATCTGGCTTCCATAATTGAATTCTGGTCTCATCCGTGAACAGAATATTTGTCCAATGCTCGACATTCCAGTGAACATGTGTTCTGGCAAATTCTAATCGACGAGTTTTGTGATTTTGGAGAAGACGTGGAACTATGGCAGGCCGTCTTGGCTCTAAACCTGCTTCTTTTAATCTTCGTCTGACTGTTTTCGAACTAACATTAGTTTGTCTTACATTTAATAGCTCATTTTTGAGATGCGTGGATGTCAATGTGCGATTTCGCGTAGAATTAAGTATCAAAAAACGGTCATCAATTGCTGTTGTACACCTTTTGCGCCCTTGACCGGCTCTCCGTTCGAAATTTCCAGTCTCTTGATACCTTTTTAAAATATTTGATACTGTAGATTGACTTCTCCTGAGACGTCGTGCGATATTTTTTTGTCTATATCCTTCGTTATATAGAGTTACAATTTGTGCAGCTTCAGCTTCATTGCAGCGTCGAACTAGTGGCATACTGTTGTTTTATATAGAGGAAAATGCAAACGCAAATCACTATCACTTACTAAATTTCACCACAAATAACTTAATTCACTATAATTCTTAAATTATATAAGGAACTTTTTAAGATAAAACGCGCGAGAGACAATAATCACCATTAATATGAATTAAACGTCAAAATATTTTAAAACAAGTGATTGTATCAGTCTACTAGATAAATAACATCAGCACATATATAAGTTTATGGCGATAATTCTAAATTATTTTCAAGTAATAGTGATAAAAAAAAATATTCGATAATTTTGTCCATGAGTGTATAATGTCTCGTCCACAAATTACTTAATTTTGTTCTGTATTCCATAGCCTATACCCGTTATCACAATATCCAACCATTTTACATTCTATTGCCCTATCTTCTAATTTATTTTGCTTTGGTAATCTATGTAGCCATGCCCGAAACCCAAAAATTCACAATTTGGATAAATCGGTTTTTCCATACCATCTTCTTGCTGGAACACCTCCTCTTAATTCATTTGTTGGTGATCTGTTCAGTTGATATGCAGCAGTTTTAATTGCTTCTCCCCACAATATTTTAGATAAGTCTGATTCTCCCAATATTGTTCTAGCCTATCAAGTAGAGTTCTATTCATTCTTTCAGCAACTGAATTTTGCTGCGGTGTATATGGGATCGTGAACTGCATATGCATTCCTTCTGTTTGACAAAAATCTTTTATAGTGTTATTTAAAAATTATTTACCATTTTCGCATCAAATTTTATGGATAGGTTTATTAAATTCAGCTTTAAATTGCCTAATATAATTAATTTAATTTCTGGTTGCTTCATCTTTAGTTCTTAGAAGATACACTTTCGTAAAATGAGTGTGGTCTCTGGGCAATCTGGGGCCATAACCTATTGAAATTATATTTAAATATACGCAGATGCGCAGAGAATACAGAGAATAAAAATATTGGCAGTTCTCATCAAATCTATTTATTTATTTTATGTATATAACGACAGATAACAATATCAAGGCATTCTACATAATTATAAAATTTCATCAACGCATTCCACATATTTCAATAGGAACCAATTACAGTTCGAGTCACCACGACCGGTACGGTCTAGCGCTAGCTAGTAGATAGATAGCTGCTAGGCGTGGCTGAACGCGACCAATGTAATTATATCGGAGAACAAGCAAAGGAAAATAAAAATGTGGGCAGCTGAATGAAAAGGAAGCATTGAAGATAATCCTCACAGGGGATGGTCTACAAGTATTACCATTGAAGTTTTCATCAATTTTAATCACTGTAGGTATGTTTATAGCAGATTGACGAATAAAGATTCGAGAAATAGCAGACGGCATCTCCTATGAACGAGTTCAAAACATTCAGACCAATAAGTTATGAAGAAGGATAAAAATATCAACGATATAGGTCCCCCAGCTTCGGACGGTTGACAAGTAAAGTGTTCGTTTACAGACATCGTCCAATTTTCTGCTCCGTTATGAAGCTGATCCTGATATGTTTATGGATAGATACCTTTCATTATTGTCTATTTATTAAAAATGGCTGACTGTAAAAAGTATGAAATTGCAGACCAGAATGAAGTATTTTTATACAACCGGTATATGGCAAAGGAGCATCGATGGATCAAGTGCAGGAACTTAAAAGGCGGCTACGTTGAAAATAATGTAAATTCCTTCTGTGTTAGGCCGCGAACTTTACAATCCACTCTCGCAAACTTCTAAGTTTTTACACTGTTGTCTATTCAGAGTCACGGTGATTAGGTACACCTTCATTGTCGTTAATTTTTAATGAATGTTACTAATAACTTTGTGTAATTTATGGCTGTTTTTAATTTTGTTTGCAGGGGTTTTATTATGCATACAATTGGGTGCCTAGTTCTGATACTTTCTCTAATCTTCCGCTAAAAAATGTAAAAGTCGTTGCTAAACTTTTAAGGAATAATACAGAAGTTGTTGCAATGTCAATATATGCACGATTGGATCGTGATGTTGTTTATAGGCAAGGATATTCGTAGTCGCTTAAATACATATTCTTTTATCCTGTTACATTCCTATGCGAATGCTTTAATGTTGCAAAAATAGTTTTACTTTGTAATGGCTCTTTTCACCTACAAATTGTCTTCTAAGTGATTTTCATCATATATATATATATATATATATATATATATATATATATATATATATATATATATATATATATATATATATACAGGGTGTTAATTAAAAAGCGGGCCATAGGCGTTTAACATGGGAAATCAGTTTTTCCTTGCGCAAAACTTCCCATTTAATTTTACACAAAAATGTTTCAAATAAATATTGTAGAGAATTAAATTCTACACCAGCATCACTAAACAGATTTTATTTTGTATGTTTAGTAACCTGCAAAATCCAATTTGAAATTTTATAAATATGCTCGTTTGTAGTGATAGCCATGGAATTTAAACAAAATTACAAAGAAATGTATATCGTTTGAATTGTCAGAATTTCGATTTTGCAGGTTACAAAATAAAAGTAAATAAAATCTGAGCAACAATTTAGATGTAGATTATAAAAACAAAATATTTTTAAGGACTTAGGATATAGAATATAATTATTAGTAATTTTGATTTGAAAATCGAATTTGTGACAGTTCAAACGATATGTATTTCTTTGTAATTTTGTTTAAATTCCATGGATATCACTACAAATGAGCAATATTTATAGAATTTCAATTTGGATTTTACAGGTTACTAAACATGCAAAATAAAATCTGTTTAGTGATGCTGGTGTATTATTTAATTATCTATAACTTATTTGAAACACTTTTGTCTAAAATTAATTAGGAACTTTTGCGCATGGAAAAACTGATTTCCCATGTTAAACGCCTATGGCCCGCTTTTAATTAACACCCTGTATATATATATATATATATATATATATATATATATATATATATATATATATCCTTTGATCTTTAAAATTTATACTTTTGGAGTAGAGGATAGTGATAGAAATATTCAAATCGTATTGCTCTAATATAAGCAGTTAAAAATTCATAATACTGTATTGAATTTCCCAGACTTTAAATACACATACCTATTTGAGAAAATATACTTTTCATAAAATATGAATAAAATAGTTGCTGGTACATATGTACGCATATGAAAAATCTGAAGAATACGGATTTTATTTTCTTCTGACGAGCCTAACATGTAAATTACTATCTACTTTGTGTTCTAGTACATATTATTCTAGAAAGCGAATCAAAAAACTTTTTGTTAGCCCATGCATTGTGTCTGTATTCTATGAAATAAACTATATCAAACAAGTGGACTATTTTTCAAATTTCAATAGAGATATCTTCATTATCATGTTAGGATACACCCAAGTGTGAAAAGGATAATGTAAAAGGTTTAAAAAATTGTCAAGGTCTTATTCATACTATTTAAGACAGTGTGAATAAGACTATGATGGGTTCTTAAACCTTCTACATTATACTGATATCTATATTAAGTTAACAAACTGTATTTCTTGTTTTATGGTAATAAATTTATTTCTTTTTTCACATCTATTTAATATGTGTGATGCATTTAGGACCAGTCCTGGGAATTTATTTTATTCTTCGTACTTTGCTTTGTATACTTACTTGTAATTCGTCTAGTAATAGCATAGCAAATACCACTTGTTTATTAATATAATAAGGTCCTCCACAATAACAGAAAATTTAGTAAAATGTAGGTTGTATTGAAAGTAGAAAGTAGAATATATATATATATATATATATATATATATATATATATATATATATATATATATATATATCTACGTCACAACTATTGCTCTCTTTCTTGCGCATCCTATTACAGAAACTGGTGTGAGAAAGACAGCTATAGGTTTCGATAAAAATTAAATGCAGTTGAATTGAAAACAATTACGAGTTTTTAATATTATGAATTGCTTCAAAGTTAAACGTACTTTCATGTAAAATTAAAAAAATAGAGTGGAGTATTCTATTGTGTATACAAAAGGTGATTCAGGACTAATGTAACAAACTTTATTAACTATTCCGGAGGTCATTTCGAGCAACAAATTGTTATATAAATGTACGTTTTGAAACTTTTCGTTACAGAGTTTAAGGTGCACTTTATTAGGCACATTATTATTATTAACACTAGTAAAATATTGAAACTTTGTATGAGGATACTTAATACATAACCGTTTTTATCATTATTTCTTACCTATTATTTTTTTTTCAGTTGTACTTATAAAATATTACATACAATTCAAAAATACACAAAAAATATACTCTTGCTAAAACTATAGGTAACGATTGAGAAACAGTGAAAGAAAAGTTAGTAGCCGATATCAGTGCCATTGCAATTACATATTTCCGATTCCATGATTTTAAGTTTATATAGGTGACTTGGTAATCGGCGGTGCAGATTGAAGAAATAGCTTTTCTATTTAAAATGGATTTGTTAAGAGCCTTGGCGTGTTTTCTGTAGTATTGCAAGTGTGAAGGGGGAAGTAGGCGGTACTCGAAATGCTGACCCAACTATTCATCAACATCTAGCTCTAGCGACCGTGGGCACCCACAGGAGCTGGATCCGAAAGTGTCGATGAACCCCCCTTTAATGTATGGACTGTATCCATTTTTATAAATAAAAATATAATTCTATTTTTTCAGTTCAATGTGTCGTATTTTTTAATATTTATTAGTAACGATATTTTTTATTTATTTATTTTAATACAAACCCAACAGGCCGTAGCCCAATAAAAGGGTAGGAGAAGAACAAAATTAAGACCATAATATCCGTTTAATTTGACTAAACTTTAAATGGAAAATATCAATAGTAGAAAATTTAGTTTCATATAACAAACACATTCGATAAATGGGAGAGGAAAGGAGAAGATTAGTGCGGGCAAAAGGAATATAAAAAGTATGATGTGATCTGGTGACAGTAGGAGTATGGAAATTAAGAAAAGAAAGAGAATGGGAATCGTCGACAGTGCCATTTATAAGCTTACACAAATGCAGGATCAAGCAAGCATCTTTACGTTCGAATAAGATACGGATATTAAATATTTTTAGCAGTTTGCTGTAATTCATTGTTCTATCAGGGTATCTATTATGTAATTTAAAATAAAGAAATCTGAGAAACTTCTTTTGCACCGATTCTAACAGACCCTGTTGAGCCTCATATATAGGATTCCAAATAATATGGCAATATTCAAGTTTCGACCTGACTAAGGTGTAATAGAGTGCTAACATAGCTCACACATCAGTAAAATTTTTAGTATTTCTAATTATGAAGTCCACCATTCTGATAGTGCAAAAGAAAGGCCCGCTTCAAATTTTACACCAAGATCCTTTATTGAGTTGACTCAAGGTAAGGAAATGTTTTCAATTGTATAGTTATATATTAATGGAGAAATTTTTTTGTGTAAGAAATGATGGAGCATTTATTAAAATTTAATTTATTGATGAAGCACCATTGACTTATATTATTTAAATCATATTGTAATCTTTGGCAGTCACTAACGAAAGATATTTTGTAAAAAAATTTGAGGTCATCAGCGAACAGTAGTTTTTCTGAATGAATTACTTTAGTGATATCATTGATGAAAAGAAGAAACAGAAGAGGGCCTAGATTAGAGCCCTGAGGCACTCCAGAAGACGCGATGAATTTAAATGAGTTGGAACCGTCATAATGAACAAACAGTTCACGTTGATATAAATAACTGGTTATCAAGGAAATAAGAGGAGATGAAAAAGAGAATAACTGTAGCTTGCTAATCAAGATACAGCGATCAACCCTATTGAAAGCTTTGGCAAAGATTGTATAAATACAGTCTATTTGACCTCGAGCATCAGGTATAGTAGAAACCGAGTGCGTAAAGTACATCAAGTCGGTGACGGATGATCTTTTAGTCGTAAATCCATGCTGAAAGGGAGAGATCTTAATTTGATAGTAATGTAGATTTTGGTATAAATTATTTTCTCAAAAATTTTACTAAACACAGACAGCATAGCTATGGGACGATAATTCTCAATATTAGAAGCAGATCCAGAGGTTAAAGCGATCGACAGGAGATGAGCACAGTCCTTCACCAGCAAGCTAGGAACTTGATCGGGACCACATGAGAGTGACGATTTGAGTGTATTGATAGAATTATTAATATCAGTAATAGTGACATGAGACAAATATACCTGATCATGAGACTGAATGTTAGGAAAGTTTTGGGAGGGAGAATTTGATGAGGGGGAGTAAACTGAATGAAAATAGGTAGCGAATTCGTTAAAAATATCATTAGGAGTGATTAAAATATAATTATTAAAAACCATTGAATTGCAATTACTCGATATTTTCCTCTTAGAGTTTACGAAGTTCTAAAATTATCTAGGTTCACATCTAATCGAGTTCTCACAAGTAGATACGTAATTTCTTTTATATTTTAATCGAAAATTTATTTTATGCTATCTATTACTAAGTACGATATAGCTGCAGTGTTAGAATGAGGAGTAGTAAACGCCTAAACCGTTAGATAACGTTAGGGTTCAAGTTCAAAATCGCATTGTTCGTCTAAGTATTCAAAAATCATGATTGTGAAGTTAGTGAATCGGTGAATACAAGGCGCATTCATAACCTAACAATTTTTACATTTGTTTTGACACTTAAAGTGAAATTTTAACAGGTTCGCGCCGACGTATTTTAGTCAATACCGGCGTGTTCCACCGAGGGCATACGTCGCAAATTTTTTAAAGAATTTATCATAAGCCATAATTTTAATTTGGTATAATTTGTAATATATTAAATTAAAATTTAAGATTATGCAATATTAACTTCAAAGTCGGTTTTCTAAAACTACGTTTTTCAAAGAATTATAATAAATAATAACTATCAAACTATGAATTATTGTAGCGTTTTGACGATTTTATTTCATTCTCTTTAAGGAAAAGGAAAATGGATATACGAAAATTCAAAAACCAGAAAGTTGACAATAATGTAAGCGTATGTAAAGTCCATTTCCACGACTTGATCCCCACGTCATCAATAGTAAACATATGGTTCAAATCGCCAGGGGTGGAAGGGAATTGATGACGTCATAGTTTTATTATAGGGATTTAATTTTCTAGATTGATATAAGGTGGAGTATGACAGGACTCATGTTTGACATTTCTTATATTTTACTTGCAATAATATTGTTGTTCGCTAATATATACCTACTGTGTGAATATTATTATTCATCAAATCCGAAGTGACATATTCGCAATTAAATAACTACGATATAATGTCAAAACTGGTAAAAACTAACAATATGTCCTATACTGTGTAATAAATAGTTATTTAAAAATAATAAACGAATTGAATAAATACGATGTAAGTATAATGGATGAAATATACCTCTTTTTATTGTCCAAAAGCAATAACTTGCAATAATTGTCGGACATCTTAGAAAAACCGTCTTTGCAATAGCAAAATGCACAATATAATTACAAGAATTAACAAAATTACCAACACGCAACGAAAACGAAGAACAAATTATTATCGACGCCAAATCACATGAATGACAGAATGACATGAATAATCAAATAATTCAAATATTTGAAAATAACGACCTGTTTCTGATGCATTCCATGAGCTGATAACAGATTTGTGACATATTCTGAACGCGTATTATTTACAAATAGATCTACACTAATATCTCCCATGCCAATAATACCGTCCGCTATTGGTGAAAATTTTTCAAAAATTGGATCCCTTATACAAAGTTATTTATATGTTTCTGAGCGAGGGTTGTAAATAACATTTTTAAACTGGAATTTGAATCCAAAGATGCTCCACAGTATTACTCGTAACAAAAGAAGTATCTAAAATTTTATACTGTATACAACCGCAAACAAAAAAAGCAACACCTCCACCTCCTTTATCTGGTCTTGAAATTTTGACAAGGTTATTATTTTTGCCAATATGAAATAACTTCGAGGGATAGGTATTACTATCCATGACTCAGTTATAGCAAGGATATCAAAATTGTACTCATATATTAAATCTTTTATATTTGAAAAATGTGCATTTGGAGACCTAGCGTTAATATGACCACATGTAAACGTACTACAACAAATTTTATTGACCTGTGCAGTGGGTGAATTTTACATAAACCAAAATTGACAATATTTAATAAAGTAATTAAGAAAGAACAGAGACAAGAGTTTGAGTTCAATGACGCGGTGCATGATCAGACTGACTAATTAAGGTAGATTATTATTCACGAAAGATGACTATTCAAGGTCATTTGTGAGCCATCTGATATATTACTTGCAGATAACTTCATTGCATTTTGTATGCATAGACGTGCAACATGAAATATTTATGGACACATTTTAACTGAAAAAATAAGAGTAATTTATTTGAAAATTATGTTTCTTTCTAAATAATGCCTTTCTGAAAGATTTATGTTCTTCACTTATGTTCAATGAGTGCCCGTGAGGTGTTGCCTGGTAAACGCCCGCACGGTACATATATGTCATCATCATTACCTATATCTGCGTACAAAGCAGATTGGCACACCCAGAAATGGGTAATATTTATTTATTTATATTTATGTTTTTGCAAAATTCAAAAACATAGACTTAACTATAAACCAAGGAATAATAATTTGATTTAAACGTCAACGCCACTGGGTAAATATTAGCACAGAGGGCAGTGTAGTAGATAATTAGGTAAATCTACGACATACGTCATTATTCGTTATAGTGTGTTAGAAAATTCGTTATAGTGTGTTAGAAAGTAATGCCACTATTTACGTATATCTGTCACACTACATAAATTAAATAGACATAGGTCAAATAATCTTTCTCTTTCTAATACAAAATTTTGATAAGCTACTGCTGTAAAGTGATGTGTATACTTTCTTCGAACAAATGACCTTGAATAGTCATCTTTCGTTAATAATAGTATGAAGACTCGACTTCATTGCCAATTTCACAGCAAAAAAGTAAGATAAAAAATAATATACCCCAGTGTTTCTCAAAGAGTGCGCGAAAGGAATTTAATTAATTATTTCCGATTCAAAAACTTCAGGAACGGGCAGAGTTAGAGGGCGCAAAGATATTTTGAAGCCTGAAGAGGGCGCGAAAAATTTTAAATGCCTGAAGGGGGCGCGAGGAAAAAAGTTTGAGAAACACGGACACATTTAATAATACATACTAAAAACATTTTCACAATATAAAATGCAAGTTTTTGCTCGATTTGTGATTGATTTTGGAGTTGTGCGCTAGATACAAGGAGAGAAATGTATTGCAAGAATATTATTATAAAGTGTTATAGTAATCACAAAACCAAAGTATATTTTTCACATATCTGTTGAATTATAAATGACGATTAAATGTTAGCGCTGAAAATAAGCATATTAAAACACATTTATCTCCCAAACCAGTATATACAGTATTAATACAAAAAAATAGCAAATCTAGATGACCGTCGCCTGGCCGAACCCGGTCACGCGAAATCCTCCTCCACGCCGTGATTATTTCTGCAAAAGAATTAACACATGAGTAATACTCAGTGAGGAGTCAATCATTCACAAAATACACGCGCATCCACCATAATGGAGTGTATTGCAAAATCACACGGGAAATAACACACGTATGCAACAAAGTCCAATAGAACAGGGAAAATGGAAAGTCACCTTATGCGAAACGCCATTACCACTGTGGCCCCGGACTTACGCGTACATATACTCAACTGTACCTGCCATTGCCACTACTGTGGCCCCGGACTTACGCGTACGTATACTCAACTGTACCTGCCATTGCCACCCTGAGCGGTGTGGTTTATACCGGCACCAAAATATGGTTACACAACCAACCTTGCCATTACCACCCCTGGGAATAGGGAGCTACCCTAACCCGAATTCCGCTCAGGTGCAGATCAACCCTAGTGGCTTTACTTAGGCCTTAGGGGCATAGTTACAAAACCAGGATAAAACCATCCCTGCCGTTACCACGCGGTCAATCAGCGAAAACCCACGAGGCTAGCAATCGTAATAGATCGCATTCCTGGTTACCCTTATAGCTCTCTCATCACTTACCAGAGGCTCTACCGGGCACGACCGATCAACAAGGATTAGGATAAAGGACAACGCAGTAAAGTAAGAGAATAATCATACAAATCCATATCTGCATTACTCTTGCTATCGTGGACTAAAAATGTGTGTAAAACTCAACTCACCTGAATCACTACACAAATCAATCACTACGATATCTATGTTCTCACACTGAAATCTAGAAATAAACTGAAATAAAATACGTGAATACCAGTATCATTAAATGTAGCTCTTATCCAACAGCATCGGTTACGTACCTAAATAGCTAATTAGAGACGAAACATAATTAATTTAATAAAAATAATCTTACGCAAAATAATTACTGTGACATAATTAACAATTTATTGCCTTGTGTTGTGTAGTCCGTGGTAGAATGGCAGACGAATTTGTCGAAAATATGTTAGAAGCCGGCGATTGCCAGAATAAATTTCTGCTTTTGAAGATAAATTTGGTTTATTATGCATTACTCTCTGAAAACAAGTATAGATATAGGTTGGTCAATTTGAATCGTGAATGCTTTATATATTATACATATATATATATATATATATATATATATATATATATATATATATATATATATATATATATATATTACAAAATAATAATACTGTTCATTAATTTGTGTAGAATTTCGGGATCATGTTTACTTGGGAAGGGATATCATTTTTGTGGGCAGTTGTAATCAAAGTGGTTTTCATTTCAGCGTTTTTGTAATAATATATATATATATATATATATATATATATATATATATATATATATATATATATATATGTTAGGAATAATGTTAGTAAAGGTGAGAATTATAACAAATCAAACAGCTGTTCTATTAAATTAATACATTTAACCGTTTCTCTAAATGTTTACAACTCAACTGATTATTAATTCTTCCTTTATTGGCGGCCAGCCGTGGTCTATGATGTAACGATGTAGTTACGTTGGCATTTTCCTGGGCTACAGTAATTAATGTACAGTTATTAGCAATTATATCAGTCATAACCTAACATATATATATATATATATATATATATATATATATATATATATATATATATATGTATGTGTGTGTGTGTGTGTGTGTGTCGGGGATTGTAATATCAAAGCATGTCGTAACGATCATTTAATGAATCAAGTATTACATGAATCACTTATAATCTTTTAATAATTGTTTTGTCGTAATCGAAACGTCAAGCATTCTTGGCTACAATGCTTGGATGGAATCAGTGTGTAGCGGTGCTCAGGAGTGAGTGCATGTCTGCCTCGCTGAAATCATCACGTTTATATTATCGCTGTGGTTCTGAAATAGTGTTGGTCGACATAGAGTTTGCCAGTGTTACTACCCTGCGACAACAGAAGTAGGATTCGCCTGCGATCCACAATATTGTATGTGGGTTTGTGTTCTGTTGGTGAATTATAAAGTGACGTGTAGGGCCAAGCAGATTAAGATGGAAAGTCCGTCTAGAAAATTAAGCAGGTTTTCATCCTAGGGCATTGACCAGTAAAAGGATTCCGTCTGTGTCCCACCCGGAGAGTGGTGACGTAATTACAAGAGCTGGTTAAGTAGAACCGTGAGTAATGAGTACTGAATTTATGTTAAGCGGTCTTCCAATACTTGTAAGAGATTTTATTACAAAGCTCGAGATATCGTTGTGAGCTATGTTGATGGCAATTGGGTTGCTGTTGTAATAAAAGCAATTCGGTCAGTTGCTTGTTGAGAAACGAGAGACAAAGTCGAGTTTGTTGTTTATGATATTGTGATGGCCGATGATCCGGATTACCGATCTCCATATATGTTATTTAAGGTATTATTTATTACAGTAGGTGTTCATGGCAGTTGTTATATTTTGATTGATGTTTTGTCATTGAACTTGTATGACGTAATAAGTATTTAATTTTTGGTAGCTTGATCCTACTCCTTTACATCGTCTGCGACGTGACAATATTATTAAACTGAATGTAGGTCAAGTAGTCACAGATCGGGAGTATCAACCAGTTTGCGATTTAGTTAGTTATTTGTGAAATAACAAACGAACTAATACAAATTCCTTAAAGCGTTTCGGTATGTCAAGAAAGATTGTAAAATGTTTTCATATTACAAGTTTTGCAAACTAACAGACACGTTGAGTAGGTACACTGCAACCTTGAGGCACCTGATATATCGTTACTTACTTTTTATCCAGATATGACCGATGCGGGTGCAGAACCATGGTGTACCGAAATAGAAATTATAACATGAAAATTTCACTGGAGATCTTCAGGGAAGATAGTTAAAGGTGGAAATATGTTAGAAAACTATGCTAAAGATTAATATTTTATTAACTGCAGATAAAGTTTACTGAGCTATAAATTGTAGATAGGTGATATTGTTATTATCATTATTAGGTTGAGGGCTTTAAGCGCTGGTGACTTTTGTCACCGCGACCAGTAAGATCTGCTGTAGCGTGTTTTGACTGAATGTCTGGAAGCCACTCCAAAGATTTGATGAACTGAAATTTGGTATTTTATAGAACAATGAATAGTTAAGATACTTGTCATAATTCAAAGTCCCTTTTGTTAAGAGCTGATAACTCTTTAACGTTTATCATCGAGGGTGAAATTAATATCTTCGTTTGACTGAGGGCCAGAGTGTTTCCCCAGGCTATGACGTTATGGCTTTTCAGGTGTCCACAAGAAGTGTCTGAGACTCACTTATACTACGGTACACACTATAGTGTAACCTGGTTCTGTGATATTAAGACGGGCTATCGTTGTGCTTCCGCAACGACACATGTGCCGTGTTTTGTTAGTTTCTGGCCACCATACTAACGATCAATGAGTGATCATTGGTTTAATTACGGTGATGTATGGCCAGTGGGTCGTTTCTGCCTGCAATTCCCAGTTTCTCTAAGAGGACGGCGGCATATGTTCGAGTCTGCTGCAGGATTTATTTTGATGATTTTGTTAATAAGTTCTAAGTGTGATTGAAGTGAGAGATCGATGCATTCGATCAGTTACCGTACGATGATGCTATTTGAGAAAAATATTGTTGACAGTGGCGGAAGAGCTGTAATTATGGACGAAGTCTGTACCAGTCTGTCTCGAAATAATAAGACAGAATGGGCGAGCGTCCTGCCCAAGACCTACGAATGAGGCGATGTGTAGCACTGACAGTGAGAGAATGTATTGGATGTACCGTGTTAGCGTGAATAATATAGCGCTGTACAGACAGTTTAAATATGAGTGAACTTGTAATATCAAAGCATGTCGTAACGATCATTTAATGAATCAAGTATTACATGAATCACTTATAATCTTTTAATTGTTTTGTCGTAATCGAAACGTGAAGCATTCTTGGCTACAATGCTTGGATGGAATCAGTGTGTAGCGGTGCTCAGGAGTGAGTGCATGTCTGCCTCGCTAAGATCATCACGTATATTATCGCCGTGGTTCTGAAATAGTGTTGGTCGACATAGAGTTTGCCAGTGTTTCTACCCGCGACATATATATATATATATATATATATATATATATATATATATATATATATATATATATATATATATATATATATGGTGGAAACGAACTTAATGTCATAAATTTAAGGGTGAGTAGTATAACGTGTAGATTACGAAATAAAAAGATTTTTTTCAAAATTCGCATATTTAAGGGTAGTTCTTATTAAACTAACATTTTTGGTACCACTGGACCACTGACAACTTTAATACTTGAAATTAATTTAATTAATTTACGTAATGTTTCGGTATAATCAAATCTTAATTATTTCTAACGTAATTTATTTTGAAAGTTCAATGAACCATATCAAAGATTAATATTAATAATTCGCAGAATTATTTTTATAAAGAAAAAAAACAGAATGGATTAACTGTAAATAGCAACAATACTAGAGACTTTTCATGTAACAATATTAATACAGTGTGTTCAAAAAAATTCCTAACTCGGAGTAGGTTTTGAACAAAGAAACGTATGTCAATTTAAAAATATTTAATTAAATGTCAATTTGACATGAGATATTGTCAAAAATATTATCTAAAGAAAACAAAGCTTTTCTTCTTGAATCTTATTTTAGAAAAGGAAACAAATTAGAAAACGGCGAATGTCAATATACTGTATCCTTCATTATTGTCTTTTATCCTTAAAATTACATTCTAAGATCAATTTTGACAACTTGACTTTTGAATTAAAAAATGATTAGACATACGTTTCACTGTTCATAGCCTACTCCGAGTTAGGAATTTTTTTGAACACACTGTATGAAAAAAACTACCTAAAAATCAATTCAAGAATAAACACAAAACTTATAAATATTGTTCAAAATTGTCACCTTCCACAGCTACACACAATGCACTACGTTGAATTAATGAGATACTACATGCCAGGTTCATATGATTTTCTTGTTTAATAATTTCAGCACAGTTTTAAATACGCATCCTCAATTCTTCAACAGTTTCAGGTGGGTTTTGATTATCATACACCAAGGACTTCAAATGACTCCACAGATAGAAATCTAAAGGATTGAGGTCAGGTGATCTTGGTGGCCTTGATACAGGACCTCCACGGCCAATCCACCTGTTCCCATAAGTTATATATATAAATGCTGCCGGACATTTCTTGAAAAATGAGGTGGAGCACCATCATGCTGAAACCATGCATGTTGAAGATGAAATAAGGGAACATCTTCTAATAACACTGGTAGAACATTTTGTAAAAAATCCAAGTACTGGTCACCATTTAATCTGTTGGGCAGTATGTATTGTCCAAGCAAATTTCCATTTAAGATACCAGCCCAAACATTTAATGAAAATCTGTGTTGCAAACTACTTCTTACTACAACATGTGAATTTTCTTGAGCCCAATAATGCATGTTGTGGAAATTATGGACACCGTCAGGTGTAAAAATTGCTTTGTCACTAAATATTATAAGTGAAGTAAAATTAAAATTTGCAGCAAGGTGTTGCAGAATTCAGTGACAAAATATCGTTCTTGCTTGGTGATCAGCAGGCATTAATCCTTGAACACGTTGATAATAGTATGGATGATAATCATTCTTGTGTAAAATTTTCAAAACACTCGTGTGAGATATTTCTCCAACACGAGACACTCGTCTGCTACTAATTTCCGGGTTAGCATACACCAAGTCTAAGACTTCATCTTCAATGTGGTGTAGTCTGCGACCGCCGCCATCTCGTCCATTATTTCTTCTTAAATTGCCTGTGTCGCGAAGACGTTGTGTCACTGTGGTGAACATCCTGCGATCAGGCTGGCATCTTCCAGGATACAGTTCGGCATACAGACCTGCTGCTAAAACCGCGTTTTGTTCCACTTCACCATAAATCAATAACATATCCACTAATTCAGAATTAGAATACATTTTTTTAACAAGAGCACAACCAAAATCACTTGTCACTAACACTTCCGAGAATAATGAAATATTTTATGTACCTATTACACAATTATTTTCGGTGCAAATGGTATGTAATTTAATTATTAAGAATAATTTAATTTAATTATTAATAATACAACTAATTTTGAATGTATTTTTGGTAAACATATTTTTAATGAAATATGAATTAAAACAGCAGTAAAAAAAAGTTCCTTAAGAAGAGTCGAATTTTCGTTTTTCGAATTTTTAAAAAATTCTTTCAGTTTCGTAATCTACACATGTCATACTACTCACACCCTTAAATTTATGACATTAAGTTCGTTTCCAGCCTGTATATATATATATATATATATATATATATATATATATATGTCGCGGGGTAGTAACACTGGCAAACTCTATGTCGACCAACACTATTTCAGAACCACAGCGATAATATACGTGATGATCTTAGCGAGGCAGACATGCACTCACTCCTGAGCACCGCTACACACTGATTCCATCCAAGCATTGTAGCCAAGAATGCTTGACGTTTCGATTACGACAAAACAATTAAAAGATTATAAGTGATTCATGTAATACTTGATTCATTAAATGATCGTTACGACATGCTTTGATATTACAATCTCCGACACGGCCATTCTGACGTTTCACACGTCCTCGTGTGAACTATCTGAAAACAAAGAATTTATCCACAGTATTTTCGCTCGGCTATCTCTGACCAATAAGTGCTCAAATAGTTACAACTTTGTTCACATTTATATTAAGCTCAAAAATTTAGCTACAGTACACTAAATTATTTAATGTACGCCTTTTTTACAAGACGTCAAACAAAACATAATTCTGTGACAATACATATTACCAGTAAATACATGACTACCAATATCAGTATTCAAGCATTGTTATAGCTTGTCCAACAGCGACAGACCATCATTGCTTAAACAGCAATCGATCGCTATTCCATCTTCGCTTAACCAGCGCAAGAAAACAATACCGTCATTGCTTACCCAGCAATAGAACACCCTTCCGTCATCGCTTAACCAGCTCGGAAAACCACACCGTCATTGCTTACCCAACAATGGAACACTATTCCGTCATCGCTTATCCAGCTCAGGAAAACCACACCGTCATTGCTTACCCAGCAATGGAACACTATTTCGTCATCGCTTATCCAGCTCAGGAAAACCACATGAGGCACCTAGTTAGCATGTTACCTTCGGCAGAGGTATCACAGTAGCATACCGAAACACCATGACAGAGGGATCCAGTAGCATGTCATCTTTCATCACGGTGAATAATTCTAAAGAATATAATGAAAATGTCCAATCTCCAGACCAACGCCTCAATTGCTCCTTAGCCACTTTTGTTATAAAAGTTTGTCGGCTCTTCAAAGTTTTAGTCACCCCTGTGGATTTTCAACGATCCACTCGATTAGCCTAACTAAATTGTGGTCTCAACCTCCAGAAGGTTCATTATTGTACGCATGAACCGCTCTACTTAAAAATTAGAACATGGATTCATGTGTTTTGTAAATAATACGTAATACCAAATCGAAATAATCCGGCATGCTTAAACATAAAGCAATTTGTTCCAGCGTCCATCACGCTGCACTTAGGCGTCCAATCTACACATGTCATACTACTCACACCCTTAAATTTATGACATTAAGTTCGTTTCCACCCTATATATATATATATATATATATATATATATATATATATATATATATATATATATATATATATGTATGTATATATATATATATATATATATATATATATATATATATATATATATATATATATTGTGACGATGGTCACTAGATTTGGATTTAATTTTTTGTGTTAGCATTGTAGTCTTATGGTTAACAAGTTAGTTTTTTGCTAAAGTTTATAAATTTAAATCGAGGTTCAAATCCCACCAGTAAAAATGTTTTTTACATTTTTATTATTTTTATATTGGTTAAAATTTTGCATACAATGTAATTGTTTTGTTATATTGTATGTCATTTGTTGGAAAATGAATTGTTGTATTATTGTTTAAAATTGCAAATGTTTATAAATTTGTTATTTACATGTCAGGTACTGCGTAGTCGAGTGGCTAGTGTGCTCAACCAGCGTGCTGGGGATCGTGGGTTCGATCCCACAAGAGTTTGTATATTTTATATTTTTATTTAAAATAGCAAGTATTTGCAGGATTATTAGAATCATGTTTAAACTTATTTTTGTATTTTTAACGGTTTTTCGGGGTATAAATACGGGCCCAAGCGACAGTTTTATGGAGACAGTGTGTGCTGTCTCAAGAGAGAGTGAGTGCTCTCTCGGGGAGACGGTGAGTGCCGTCTTCCGCGAACCTGGTGAGTGCCGGGCGAGCAAGTGTCGGACCTTGGCTGCCTCTGACTAAGTGCTGTTGGTGTGTGCTGCCAGCTCGTGAGGGAGTGCAGAAGGTGCCTTGTACGGCTACGGATGCCGCCGTAGCCGCATGTTAAAGCTAGTGGGGTTTACCACTGTAATCGCGATTGTCGAGGAGTGTTGGTGTGTGTCAACACGGCTCCGTATCGAAATCGCGATTGTTGATGAGTGTTGTCAAGTGACAACACTGTTTTGTGTTTTTCAACTTCGGTGAGTGCCATTGTTGACCGTTCATGCCGTGGCCCCGTAACTTTGGTGTGTGCCATTGTTACCCGTTCATTGTTGACCGTTTCTTTTATTTAACAAATCCTGCAAGTATCGCTGGTTCACTTGTATTACCCGATTATATGCTAGCGATTGTTATTTTCAATTATTTGTTATTATTATCGTTTTAATATATTTTAATAAAATATTAAAATTCATTATGATTTTATTGTCAAAAACCGAACTTTGTCTCCACTAAGCTACCCGAGCCCTTTTTGGCGTTCAAGCCGCTCTTTTCAGAGACGCTGTCATAGCGTCCTTCACATCTCCTATGCTGTGTTATCGACCGATCGATTGGCGCCCGAGAAACCCGTTTTGACAGCAAGGAGAACTGAAGAGAACGTCGAGGAAAGTTGACAGAATGACCATTTTGCCGTTACAAAATGGCGCCCGAGCAGGGACTGTTGACAATATATTCGAAAAACGAAAATTCGACTTTTCTTAAGGAAACTTTTTTTACTGCTGTGTTAATTCATATTTCATTAAAAATATGATTATCCAATATACATTCAAAATTAGTTATATTATTAATAATTAAATTAAATTATTCTTAATAATTAAATTAAATACCATTTGCACCGAAAATAACTGTGTAATAGGTACAAAAAATATTTTATTATTCTCGGAAGTGTTAGTGACAAGTGATTTTTGCTGTGCTCTTGTTAAAAAAATGTATTCTAATTCTGAATTAGTGGATATATTGTTGATTTATGGTGAAGTGGGACAAAACGCGGTTTTAGCAGCAGGTCTGTATGCCGAACTGTATCCTGGAAGACGCCAGCCTGATCGCAGGATGTTCATCACAGTGACACAACGTCTTCGCGACACAGGCAATTTAAGAAGAAATAATGGACGAGATGGCGGCGGTCGCAGACTACACCACAACATTGAAGATGAAGTCTTAGACTTGGTGCATGCTAACCCGGAAATTAGTAGCAGACGAGTGTCTCATGTGGAGAAATATCTCACACGAGTGTTTTGAAAATTTTACACAAGAATGATTATCTATAATACTAAACGATTAGATTCACTATCTATATATTCTTTAATCAAAAAGCCAATCGCCATCCTTTGAACACCTCTACAGCCTGAATGGAACGACCGATTTTCGTGAAATTTGCACCAAGTTGTAGAAAATTATTGTCTCGAGTGCCCTCGCAATAACACAAATTTCTGTAGGATGCATAGTTTTCGAGAAAAAAAATATTAAAGATTGAAAATTGGGACAAAAACAATAGGTCACAGTAACGATCACAGTTCTCATTGAAAAATTCAAAAAGATAAACGCTGTCATGTCATATGGTATGTCAATGTCAATGATGACAAATTAACGGATTTCATCATTTAAATGCAACAAAAATGCTTAAGTATTATGTAAAATTGAAGAAAAAATGATGAATTAAACGAGGTAGGTCTATAAAATGATTTTAAGCCATGTTTTATGTTAATTTATTATATATTTTATTTTTTAAATAGAATTTTGGAAAATGTATAAGGAAACACGTCGAAAAGGATCAGAAAGGCAGAATTAATATCACAGTCAATCGAAGGGTACATGTACAAAATTAAAAAGATAAACATTGTCATCCGTCATCTTGGATGTACGTATAGTCTATCATAAAACACTATCGGCGGAGCCCTAGGCTGAACTCGGCGAAGCCGAGTTTAGGCTAGTCTATAATACTAAACGATTAGATTCAATATAGTTATATATATATTTGAATTAATCAAAAAGCCAATCGCCAACCTTTGAACACCTCTACAGCCTGAATGGTACGACGGATTTTAGTGAAATTTGTTTCAAATTGTAGGTTTTGATTGTCTCGAGTGCCCTCGTAATAACACAAATTTCTGTAGGATGCACAGTTTTCGAGTAAAAAATTATTAAAAATTGAAAATTGGGACAGAAACAATAGGTCGCAGTAACGATCACAGTTCTCATTGAAAAATTTAAGAAGATAAACGCTGCCATGTCATATGGTATGTCAATGTCAATGATTACAAATTATCGGTTTTCATACTTTTAAATGCAAAGAAATGTTCCAATAATATGTAACATTAAAGAAAAGATGATAAAATGAACGAGGTAGGTATATACAATGATTTTAAGCCATGTTTTATATTAATGTATTATATATTTTATTTTGTAAATAGAATATTGGAAAATGAATAAGGAAACACGTCGAAAAGGATCAGAAAGGCAGAATTATTATGACAATCGATCGGAGTACATATACAAAATTAAAAAGACAAACATTGTCATTCGTCATATTGGATGTTCGTATAGTCTATCATAAAACACTATCGGCGGAGCCCTAGGCTGAACTCGGCGAAGCCGAGTTTAGGCTAGTCCTAATACTAAACGATCAGATTCACTATCTATAGTTCTATATATATTTGAATTCATCACGACGATCGCCAAACTTTAGACAAGGCTACAGCTTAAACGGTGCGACCGATTTTCATGAAATTTGTACCAAGTCGTAGGAAATGATTGGCTTCAGGGCCCTTCTAATGGGACGAATTTCTGTAGGATGCATAGTTTTCGAGTAAGAAATTATTAAAGATTGAAAATTGGGACAGAAACAATATTTTTCACAGTAACGATCACAGTTTTCCTTGAAAATTTAAGACGAAGAACGCCATGTTTGTCATGTCATTTTGAACCTTTAAATGGAAATATTTATGAAATGGAGACAATTTGAAAGAAGTTTAATTCATAATTATAAATTTTGAGAATGGGCAATTATATCCGCACAGGTAAAAAAGGCCTAAACCATTTTAATTAAAAATTATAAAATTTGACGGTTCATATGTATTTGGACAGTGTTACCAAATGTGTCATAAGTAACTAGGTAAAAAACAAATATTTCTAACTAAACAATATTTTTCACAGTAACAATCACAGTTTTCCTTGAAAATTTAAGACGATAAACGCTGTTATGTCAATGTCAATGATGACAAATTATCAGTTTTCTTCCTTTTAAATGCAATAAAATGTTTAAATAATATGTAATAATTAATGAAAAGATGATGAATTTAACAAGGTAGGTATATGTAATGATTGTAAGCCATGTTTATTATTATGTTACATATTTTATTTTGAAAATAGAATTTTGGAAAATGTATAAGGAAACACGTCGAAAAGGATCAGAAAGGTAGGAATAATATCACAATCGATGTACAAAATTAAAAAGATAAACATTGTCATGTCATATTTGATATGTTAATGACAAATTATGCATGTATCAATTACTATAACCGATGATATAATAACAAGTCAATTAAGATGGTACGATCACGTACAGCAAATGAGTAATGGCAAAACACATACCACAGTAAACTCCTAGCGGCAAAAAGAAAAGAGGGAGACCTAGAAGGAATTGGGTTGCAGGAATCCAAGAAGAAATAAGAGAGAATGAAGATCTATGGCAAGACCAGTGGAGAATTCGCATCGGAAGACATAGTACAACGTTATAAACCGATTGTATATATAGGTATATGTAATGATTTTAAGACGTGTACAGGAAAATCATAGTCTGGAACAAGACAATTCAATAATTTTAGATAGTATGTTTTAATCTGTTCTTTTTTTGTAATTCATTTTCTTACATTACGTTTAAAATTATTTCAGATTATACATAATTCGATATCTATCTTAAAACGGTACAGAATTTAATCTGTATTTTATTTTCTTATATTACGTTAAAATTATCTATATTAAAATTCTTTTATTCCCAATTATTGTATCGTACTAATAAAAAATATTTTAAATTACATAATCATACAGCATGAGCCAGAAAAGTAATCTTTAATACCTATCATTTTTAACAATCCAAACTTTATTGATATATTTTCAAATTCGTTGTAAAAGTTCAGATCTAATGTATTGTAAGCACTTACTTTTCTGCAGTTTGTAACTAACTGTTTACTCTAGAATTAAAATAACACATCTTTTAGTTTTGTTTGATTTATTTTTATCTTTAAATTTAGTATTGTGTACTCATATACATATTACTAATACAAGGTCCGCATTTTAAAAGTTCCCGCCTGAAAATTCATGATTAGGCAATCCATGATACATTTCATAAGTGACTTGGTTTTTAAAATTTTGTTTTGCTCTTATACCTGCTGTGATTATTCGATTTAAAGTACTAATATTCACCAAGTGGCTTATAAAATGTATATGGTTTTGCTTACTTTTAAAATTTCAGGCGGTAACATATAAAATGGGCACCTTGTATTATGTTTATATTTATCCTGTAATTTTGTCCTGTTTGCTCGCATAAAATGCGCAGCATTTGTTCATTTCATTATATGTTTTCATCAGTTCCTACCACGGTGTAGTATCTATAGGTGAGAGTACGAGATGAGTTGACATAACTAGCTGGTAAAAAAGAAGGTAACGCGACCCGTTACCATTTGACAGGCGTTTGGCAGTTGGTGTGCCGCAGTGTGTCGGTTGCGGTTAAAATAAGTTCGCGTTTAAATAGAAAATGTTGTGATATAGGATGTACAACAGGGTATGGATCAAATAAAGAGATATAGACCCGAATTTTCACCTCTTGAAGTAACGTTACTTCGGAAGTAGCGCTATTTCGATTTTTTATTTATATAATTTTATGAGTAGATAAGAATAGGTTTCATATTTTTGTAAATGAAACCTATGACATTAGAAATAAATGCTTTTTACAATTTAATTTATTTTTATATCTCTCATTTTAATGTTAAAGTTGACATTTGACAGTTGAAGTAGCGATTTTTCGGAAGTAGCGCTACTTTAAGATGTAAGAATACGGACCATAGTCTTTTTAAGGTGCCAAAATGTGCGATTTTGTAGCAGCCAGCCATGATATAACCATAGAAACAGGTACTACGATTTAGAAAATTCTGATTGAAAGATGTCAGTGTCAAGTACATGACATTATGTTTATTTTATAATTTGACTGAAATTATAGAAGCCTGTTGTATGGAATTTGTATAAAATACATACATAGAACTGACAAAAGATAAAAGGTAATGTATTGAAAATATAACATATTGTGCGATATATAGGAATCCTAATACTATAAAAGGCATGATTCACTCTCTATATATATTTTAATCAAAAAGCCGATCGCCAAACTTTAGACAAGGCTACAGGTTAAACGGAGCGACCAATTTTCGTAAAATTTGTACCAAGTTGTAGGAAATGATTGGCTTCAGCTCCCTTCTAATGGATCAAATTTCTGTAGGATGCATAGTTTTTCTGTAAAACATTATTAAAGATTAAAAATTGGGACAGAAACAATAGGTCACTGTAATGATCACAGTTCTCCGTGAAAATTTTAAGACGAAGAACGCCATGTTTGTCATTTCATTTTGAACCTTTAAATGGAAATATTTATGAAATGGAGACAATTTGAAAGAAGTTTAATTCATAATTATAAATTTTGAGAATGGGCAATTATATCCGCACAGGTAAAAAAGGCCAAAAAGATTTTAATTAAAATTATAAATTTTGACGTTTCATATGTACTTGAACAGTGTTGCCAAATATGTCATAAGTAACTAGGTAAAAAACAAATATTCCTAACTAGACTAATGTGAAGTCCAGTCCGTGTAGACTATTATAAAACACTATCGGCGGAGCCCTAGGCTAAACTCGGCGAAGCCGAGGTTAAGCTAGTCCTAATACTAAACGATTAGATTCACTATAGTTATATAGTTTCTTTAATCACGACGATCGCTCAACTTTAGACAAGGCTACAGCTTAAATGGTGCGACCGATTTTCGTGAAATTTGTGTCAAATTGTAGGAAATGATTGGCTTCAGGGCCCTTCTAATGAGACGAATTTCTGTAGGATGCATAGTTTTCGTGTAAAAAATTATTAAACGTAAAATAAAACAATGGATCGTAGAATACATGTAAAAATTTAGAAGATAAAAATGCTGTCATGTGTAAAATTTGGCATGATGTCAATGTCAATAATGACAAATTATGAATGTCGTATGGGTTGTCGACCATTTCAATGCTAAATATAAATAAATATAGTTGTGTAAAATTGAAGAAAATAATATGAATTAAACGAGGTAGGCATACGTAATGAATTTAAGCAGTATTTATTGTTAATTTAGATTTTATTTTGTAAATAGATTTTACGAAATGTCAGAAGTTACTAAAAACTACGAAAACGTTGATAAAGACTAGAAGAGTTTCACAATCGAACGAAGAATACATGTGTAAAATTAAAAAGATAAATACTGTCTTCTGTCACATTTGATATGACAAATTTGAACTACAGAAAATAATCGGTTTAAAATTAAAGAAAAGAATGTGAGAATTAAACGACGTAAGGTACGCTATGAATATAAGATATGTTTATAATTATTTTATAATTTATTTTGAAAATAGATTGTTGAAAATGTTCGAGGTTATTAAACGACGAAATGGACGAGAAATGTAGGAACAAAAACAATAGGTCACAGTAACGATCACAGTTTTCATTGAAAAATTTAAGAAGATAAACGCGTTCATGTCATTTGGTATGTCAATGTCAACGATTACATATTATCGGTTTTCGTCCTTCTAAATGCAAAAAAATGCTTAAATAATATGTGAAATTGAAGAAAAGATTATGCATTAAACGAGGTAGGTATATAAAATGATTTTAAGCCATGTTTTATATTAATGCATTATATATTTTATTTCGTAATTAGAATTTTGGAAAATGAATAAGGAAACTCGACGAAAAGGATAAGAAGAGCAGGAATCGGTCGAAGATTATACATACAAAATTAAAAACAAACATTGTCATTTGTCATATTTGATATGTTAATGACAAAAAATTATCAATGTCGTACCGGTTGTTCTTTTCAATACTAAAAATATTTGACTATGTAAAATTGAAGAAAAGAATGTAGGTAGGTATATATAAAAAAGCACTGTAAACGTGGAAGAAGAATTGCAAAAATATGGGTATACCTTGGAAGTTCAAACAATTTACAGTTTATGCTTTGCAGATGATCAAATACTTATTGCACAAGACTACAACGATAGTGAATACATGATACGAAAATTTATAGAAGAACACCGTAGCTGAGGTCTAGAAATAAACATACAGCGAATGCGTAATGAGAGGCTTCCTAAACAAATACTACAGTAAACATCTACCGGCAAAAATAAAAGAGACCTAGAAGAAGTTGGGTAGCAGGAGTCCAAGAAGGAATAAGAGAGAGAGAGAGAGACAGAGAGAGAGAGAGAGAGAGAGAGAGAGAGGAATTAAATGAAGATATATGGCAAGATAGAGAGCAGTGGAGAAATGGCATCGGAAGACATCGTAGAACGAAGTATATGTAATGATTTTAAGTCATGTTTATTGTTAATTTATATATTTTATTTTATAAATAGATTTAACAAAATGTCAGGCTGAGAAAGACATACGCGTTAGTTAGTTGTTCTTCATCGAATCCAGCCAGAAATGTGTTACTCATTGGATACACCAAAAATCCTATAGGAAAATCATGTCCTAATGTTTGGAACAAGACAATTCAATAATTTTAGATGGTATGTTTTAATCTGTTCTTTTTTGCAATTCATTTTCTTACATTACGTTTAAAATTATTTCACATTAAACATAATTCAATAAATAAATAAATATATCATCACGGCATATTACCGATTGCTGGGTGTGCCAATCTGCTTTGTACGCAGATATCGGTAATGATGATGACATATTTGTACCGTGCGTGCGTTTACCAGGCGTCACCTCACGGGCACTCATTGCTGGCGTGGAGAGTGCACCATAATTCAATATCTATCATAAAACGGTACAGATTTTAATCTGCATTTCATTTTGTTATATTACGTTCAGAATAATCTATTTTAAAATTCTTTTATTGCCAATTAGTAAAAAATCTTTGTAATTACATAGGGCCATAAAACGTTGTTAGCTGATCATATGCACAATGTAACCGTGGATACGTATCAAAAATACAATGGAAAAGAAGTCTTGTCAAAGTTAACAATGTGATTAAAGTTAACAATATTTTATGCAACTGGGCCATAATCATACAGCATAAGCCACAAAAGTAATCTTGTATACCTATGAGTCTTGCATTTTTCCCCTTTAATAACAATCCAAACTTTATTAATGTAATGTAACTACTTACTTTTCTACATTTTGTAACTAATTGTTTACTTTGGAATTAAAATATCACATTTTTGAGTTTTGTTTGATTTATTTTTACATTTAAATTTAGTATTGTGTACTCATAAACGTGTTATTAATATTATGTTTATGCAGTGTGTTAAAAAAAATCCTAACTCAGAGTAGGCTATGAACAGAGAAACGTATGTCTGATCAATATTCAATTCAAAAGTCAAGTTGTCAAAGGATACAGTTTATCGACATTCGCCGTTTCCTAATTTGAAAAGCTTTGATTTCTTTGCAAAACATTTTTGACAATATTTTAAGTCAAATTGACATTTAATTAATTGACATACGTCTCTTTGTACATGGCCTACTCCGAATTTTTTGAACACACTGTATTTATCCTGTAATTAAGACATTTTGTCCTGTTTGCTCGCATAAAACGCGCAGCATTTGTTCATTTCAATATATGTTTTTATCAGTTCCTACCAATCAATTTGTATACATAAGCATTTAACATGGTAAAACAGTTTTCCGTAACGCGTTGCCCCCCAAATTATTATAGAAAAAAATTATTCAAATAAAAGTTGTAGAGCATAAAATTCTACTTTCATATTAATAAACAAAATCCATTTCGTATGTTTAGTAACTCTAGAAATTAAATATGAAAATTTTAGTTTAATAGCACTAGCCATGGAATTAAAACAAACAGACAAACAAATGATTGATGTTTTAACTGTCAAATATTGAGACTTTTAATCACATAAAAAATTACATTTGTTATGTTGTTTGTTTTAATTTTATGGCTATCACTATTTTTGACGTGATTTTCGATATTTTCATTTGCAATTTCTGCCGTCAAAGCATGCACAATTAATTTTTTTCTTGATTCAAATGCAGAATTTCATGATCTACAACTTTTGTTTGAAGTATTTTTTCAAAAATAATTTGGAAAGCAACGCGCGATGTAAAACTGTTTTTCCATGTTAAATGCCTATGTAACGGATTTGGAGTGCCACCTGGTATGTAGGTATGTCGAAAAATTATATTTAACTGCATTTTTTGATTATACTTCTGAAATATTATTAACAATTTTTTGCAAGAAAACGGTAGCCGACTGAGCTGTCGTATTTTTGACATTTCTCCATGATAGTCCTTGACAAAACATTTCTTGTTGTTTGTCAGAAATATATTTTGTTCGGTATTAAATGAAAAGTTTTCTGCCTGTCGTGATTGGGATCAACTAAAATTTTGTCTGCTGATATGGAAGTGTTAACAATTAGACATCTCAGTCGGCTTTTGTTTTGTGCATAAAGATGTTAGAAATATGTCGTGTTTGGTATCAAATGAGAGAGGTCTAATTAAGGACTGTTAGATACATGTATCAAAATTGCTGACACGTTCATTGGCTTTTGTTTTATGCATAAAGTTAAATCGTTTGAGAGAATTTAGGTATCTGACAAGACTGCTGGCGTTAGCACTTTGGTTTTAAATTGTGCGTAGACAGATTGGATGTACGTATAGTCTATCATAAAACACTATCGGCAGAGCCCTAGGGTAAACTCGGCGAAGCCGAGGTTAGGCTAGTCCTAATACTAAACGATCAGATTCACTATCTATAGTTCTATATATATTTGAATTCATCACGACGATCGCCAAACTTTAGACAAGGCTACAGCTTAAACGGTGCGACCGATTTTCATGAAATTTGTACCAAGTCGTAGGAAATGATTGGCTTCAGGGCCCTTCTAATGGGACGAATTTCTGTAGGATGCATAGTTTTCGAGTAAAAAATTATTAAAGATTGAAAATTGGGACAGAAACAATATTTCTCACAGTAACGATCACAGTTTTCCTTGAAAATTTAAGACGAAGAACGCCATGTTTGTCATGTCATTTTGAACCTTTAAATGGAAATATTTATGAAATGGAGACAATTTGAAAGAAGTTTAATTCATAATTATAAATTTTGAGAATGGGCAATTATATCCGCACAGGTAAAAAAGGCCTAAACCATTTTAATTAAAAATTATAAAATTTGACGGTTCATATGTATTTGGACAGTGTTACCAAATGTGTCATAAGTAACTAGGTAAAAAACAAATATTTCTAACTAAACAATATTTTTCACAGTAACAATCACAGTTTTCCTTGAAAATTTAAGACGATAAACGCTGTTATGTCAATGTCAATGATGACAAATTATCAGTTTTCTTCCTTTTAAATGCAATAAAATGTTTAAATAATATGTAATAATTAATGAAAAGATGATGAATTTAACAAGGTAGGTATATGTAATGATTGTAAGCCATGTTTATTATTATGTTACATATTTTATTTTGAAAATAGAATTTTGGAAAATGTATAAGGAAACACGTCGAAAAGGATCAGAAAGGTAGGAATAATATCACAATCGATGTACAAAACTAAAAAGATAAACATTGTCATGTCATATTTGATATGTTAATGACAAATTATGCATGTATCAATTACTATAACCGATGATATAATAACAAGTCAATTAAGATGGTACGATCACGTACAGCAAATGAGTAATGGCAAAACACATACCACAGTAAACTCCTAGCGGCAAAAAGAAAAGAGGGAGACCTAGAAGGAATTGGGTTGCAGGAATTCAAGAAGAAATAAGAGAGAATGAAGATCTATGGCAAGACCAGTGGAGAATTCGCATCGGAAGACATAGTACAACGTTATAAACCGATTGTATATATAGGTATATGTAATGATTTTAAGACGTGTACAGGAAAATCATAGTCTGGAACAAGACAATTCAATAATTTTAGATAGTATGTTTTAATCTGTTCTTTTTTTGTAATTCATTTTCTTACATTACGTTTAAAATTATTTCAGATTATACATAATTCGATATCTATCTTAAAACGGTACAGAATTTAATCTGTATTTTATTTTCTTATATTACGTTAAAATTATCTATATTAAAATTCTTTTATTCCCAATTATTGTATCGTACTAATAAAAAATATTTTAAATTACATAATCATACAGCATGAGCCAGAAAAGTAATCTTTAATACCTATCATTTTTAACAATCCAAACTTTATTGATATATTTTCAAATTCGTTGTAAAAGTTCAGATCTAATGTAATGTAAGCACTTACTTTTCTGCAGTTTGTAACTAACTGTTTACTCTAGAATTAAAATAACACATCTTTTAGTTTCGTTTGATTTATTTTTATCTTTAAATTTAGTATTGTGTACTCATATACATGTTACTAATACAAGGTCCGCATTTTAAAAGTTCCCGCCTGAAAATTCATGATTAGGCAATCCATGATACATTTCATAAGTGACTTGGTTTTTAAAATTTTGTTTTGCTCTTATACCTACTGTGATTATTCGATTTAAAGTACTAATATTTACCAAGTGGCTTATAAAATGTATATGGTTTTGCTTACTTTTAAAATTTCAGGCGGTAACATATAAAATGGGCACCTTGTATTATGTTTATATTTATCCTGTAATTTTGTCCTGTTTGCTCGCATAAAATGCGCAGCATTTGTTCATTTCATTATATGTTTTCATCAGTTCCTACCACGGTGTAGTATCTATAGGTGAGAGTCGAGATGAGTTGACATAACTAGCTGGTAAAAAAGAAGGTAACGCGACCCGTTACCATTTGACAGGCGTTTGGCAGTTGGTGTGCCGCAGTGTGTCGGTTGCGGTTAAAATAAGTTTGCGTTTAAATAGAAAATGTTGTGATATAGGATGTACAACAGGGTATGGATCAAATAAAGAGATATAGACCCGAATTTTCACCTCTTGAAGTAACGTTACTTCGGAAGTAGCGCTATTTCGATTTTTTATTTATATAATTTTATGAGTAGATAAGAATAGGTTTCATATTTTTGTAAATGAAACCTATGACATTAGAAATAAATGCTTTTTACAATTTAATTTATTTTCATATCTCTCATTTTAATGTTAAAGTTGACATGTGACAGTTGAAGTAGCGATTTTTCGGAAGTAGCGCTACTTTAAGATGTAAGAATACGGACCATAGTCTTTTTAAGGTGCCAAAATGTGCGATTTTGTAGCAGCCAGCCATGATATAACCATAGAAACAGGTACTACGATTTAGAAAATTCTGATTGAAAGATGTCAGTGTCAAGTACATGACATTATGTTTATTTTATAATTTGACTGAAATTATAGAAGCCTGTTGTATGGAATTTGTATAAAATACATACATAGAACTGACAAAAGATAAAAGGTTATGTATTGAAAATATAAAATATTGTGCGATATATAGGAATAATTTACTATTTCAAATATTTTTGTAAAAACCGGGTCGCAAAAAACCTGACATCTAGCGGCATACTGTATGAACTAACCCGGTTATTTAGCCATTCTTTGTAATACATTATACATCGTGCACTCAGCTATAGATACTACACTTCCGAAATATTATTGACAATTTTATGCAAAAAAGAATAGCCGATCGAGCTGTCGTATTTTTGACAATTCTCTATGACAGTCCATGAGAAAACATTTCTTGTTTTTCGTATAAATTTGTCAGAAATACAGGCTGTTTCATGTAACTATGTAAGGCTTCGGACTATGAATTCTAGACACCTACATGAAAAAAATCCCAATAAACATTGGTGCTAGAACGCTTCATAACAGAGATACCGAGGATTTATCTTAAATGAAGCATAATACTGAAATAGCAGAAAATAGTTGGCTGATGGAATTTGTTTAATTCATTTAAAATTTAAATAATATTTAATTAATTAAAAATTCCACTTATTTCAATCCGATAATTATTTAATTATTACACCTGTTATTTAATATTTCTAATACAAAAAAGTATTGCCAAGCTTTCTGTATTTAATGAAAATGTAATATTTTAGTAATTTACCGTAGTATTTTTAAATAATACTGATTTATTTATTGAATGTAATGCCTTTCATTTTAAACACTTGTTTTGGGATTCTTTTTATAAATAATTATTTATGACCCAATACAAAAATAAATAAAAATAACCTGTTTCCTGTTTTTTTTTTATTTTAATAAAATCCTGGGTACCTATCTCTGTTAGAAAGCGTTATAGCATCAATGTTTATTGGGATTTTTCCCCCTTTTGGTATCAGAATTCATACTCCAAAGCCTTGAACTCTTATATGAAACACCTGTATATCCTCTTATTATTAAATGAAAAGTTTTCTGCATGGCTAAACTATAGAACTTTCAAAATTTTGACATCAACTTGACCGGCTATTGTTTTTTACATAAAGTTGTCAGAACTATGTAGTGATTAGGATCATGTGAATTTTTTTCTGCAGGGCTGTAACATAGAAGTGTCAACAAATAGACATCTCGGACGGCTTTTGTTTTTGTATAAAGGTGCTAGAAATATGTCGTGTTTGGTATCAAATGAGAGGTCTGGTTACGAACTTTTAGACACAAGTGTGGAAATTTATGACAGGTTGATTGGCTTTTGTTTTATGCATAAAGTTAATTCGTTTGATAGAAGGGGGAACTTGGGTATCTGACAAGACTGTTGACGTTACCACTTTGGTTTTAAATTGTGCGTAGACAGATTGGATGTACGTATAAACTATTATAAAACACTATCGGCGGAGCCCTAGGGTAAACTCGGCGAAGCCGAGCTTAGGCTAGTCATCCATACTATTATCAACGTGTTCAAGGATTAATGCCTGCTGATCACCAAGCGAGAACGATATTTTGTCAGTGGATTCTGCAACAACTTGCTGCAAATTTTAATTTTACTTCACTTATAATATTTAGTGACGAAGCAATTTTTACACCTGACGGTGTCCATGATTTTCACAACATGCATTATTGGGCTCAAGAAAATTCACATGTTGTAGTAAGAAGTAGTTTGCAACACAGATTTTCATTAAATGTTTGGTCTGGTATCTTTAATGGAAAATTGCTTGGACCATACATACTGCCCAACAGATTAAATGGTGACCAGTACATGGATTTTTTACAAAATGTTTTACCAGTATTATTAGAAGATGTTCCCTTACTTCATCTTCAACATGCATGGTTTCAGCATGATGGTGCTCCACCTAATTTTTCAAGAAATGTGCGGCAGCATTTATATAATACCTATGGGAATAGGTGGATTGGCCGTGGAGGTCCTGTATCAAGGCCACCAAGATCACCTGACCTCAATCCCTTAGATTTCTATCTGTGGAGTCATTTGAAGTCCTTGGTGTATGATAATCAAAACCCCCCTGAAACTGTTGAAGAATTGAGGATGCGTATTTAAAACTGTGCTGAAATTATTAAACAAGAAAATCATATGAACCTGGCATGTAGTGTCTCATTAATTCAACGTAGAGCATTGTGTGTAGCTGTGGAAGGTGACAACTTTGAACAATATTTATAAGTTTTGTGTTTATTCTTGAATTGATTTTTAGGTTGTTTTTTTCATATTAATGTTGTTACATGAAAAGTTTCTAGTATTGTTGCTATTTATCAGTTAATCCATTCTGTTTTTTTTTCTTTATAAAAATAATTCTGCGAAGTATTAATATTAATCTTTGATATGGTTCATTGAACTTTCAAAATAAATTACGTTAGAAATAATTAAGATTTGATTATACAGAAACATTACGTAAATTAATTAAATTAATTTCAAGTATTAAAGTTGTCAGTGGTCCAGTGGTACCAAAAATGTTAGTTTAATGAGAACTACCCTTAAATATGCGAATTTTAAAAAAATTCTTTCTGTTTCGTAATCTGCACATCTCATACTACTCACCCTTAAATTTATGACATTAAGTTCGTTTCCACCCTGTATATATTGTGACACGAATGCAACGTCACAGGTTCGGTTTCTTTCATTAATCCTTCTCTTTAAAATTAATTTTAAAAAAATATGGAATCTTTTGTGAAACGAGAGAAAGTTTTTTTTGTAACGGTAGACCCCATCGCTACTGTATACATCGCTCACTTCACCACGTAAAACAGACTTGCAAATTTTTTATTTAAATTGTATTCAGGTGATTCTAGTGATTCTAGTGACATTTTTTTCATTTATTTCAGTTACAGTTACTGTTATTCATATTGTAAATTTTAGTTTTGAATTACCACAGTTAATAGAAGTTTTGTTTTGAGTTCGCAAATATGGGGAGTAGGGAGCAATAAAAAGGGGTGTTACCGGCATCTCGAGGCTTTTTGTTCTGGTCTTTTGACAAAGTTGCCTGGCCTTTTTTTTGGTCTGAGACAGTTTTTTTGGCCGAGGCTGAGACTGGTTAGTGTGAGACATTTACCGCTTTTTCAAAAAAATTCTGTCGATTCCGAAGTTTGGTCCGATGTTCTACAGCGCTGAGAATTGGTGAGTTACTCGATTTCATTTATTATCTTTTTTATTGTTGCCATTTTTGTCATAGTTTTTTTTCTTGTGAAGAATCCACGTGGCCTTGTATCCTCATGGGTTTGCAATGAATCGAGTAGCTTCCAAGATTCTGTGGCTGTTTGTGGGGCTAAATTTTGAGGTTATGGTTTTTTTTTCTCGTCACATGTTTTTGATTTTTCAACTTAGTTGTGTTTTATTATAATGAGCCATCACGTTTCATGTCTCAGACTATCCAGGCTCAACTTACTCAAAATTTTTATTAATTCTTGTTTGGCTTTATTAACGTTAAATTTTATTCAAAATTCTTATTAATTTTATTTGGCTTTAATAAACTTAAAACTGCTTTAAAATTCTTATTAATTTTGTTCGGTTTTAATAAATTAAAATATATTCAAAATTTTATTAAATTTGTTTGGCTTTAGTAACTTTAACATCAGTCAAAATTCTCGAAATATATTGTTTGTAGTTTATTTTATATTAAATTTCTGTTTAATTTTCGCCCGAACTATTCTACCTATAGTTCCAGTTATCCCATGGGGTCACCGAACTCCTTAAAAAAAAATTTCTTCCATTTCGTAATATTCTGTTTAATAATTTTTGAGCCTTTTAACCGTTGTGCTCATGGTTTCCAGTGTCACGTTGGACACTTTCAAATTTTTCTTTTACCTTTGTATTTAATTCTGCTTAATTTTTTTTTCCTTTTTAATCCTCCCCTATCCTGTGTGTATGTGGAGTGAATGGTTTGTACCGCGGCCATTTTTGGGTAATCCTCTAGGAAACGGTTTGGACTAGTTCATATTTATAAACCGGATTTTTTTTCGGCGCCATTTTTTGTTGTTTGCAAATCCATTCTTATTGGTATTAAATTTTTCGTTGATTTGCGACATACTCGCGTGGGAAATTACCCCGTCAGGGTTTTAAATTTTTTAATTGCGCTGGGTTTAATTTTTTAGGATTTCCATATTATTTAGTTGGAAGTTTTTTTTTGCGCTATATATATATATATATATATATATATATATATATATATATATATATATATATATATTTGAACTGCAGTAAACCTGTAATTTTTGTTTATAAAGTACCCAGGCTCTTCAAGCCGCGTTGTGCCTCCAAGTACAAGTTACTGCGGAGAGTTTTTTTTAGGGACTTAGTGGCTCTGGTGGATGGTGACTGACCCTTAGTCCCGGATTTCGGAGCTTTGTTCCATCTACGAGTCTTGCCAGTCAAGAGCATCAGATCCGCCGGACTACGGAGCCGTAGCCATAATTTACTTCGTGGAAAGCCGCTTATTTCTTACACCACTGCAGGGTGAAACTTACACCGAACCAGCGACCGAGGGTTGCCTCCCAGTATCGCTTGTGCGGCCAAGGGCTACTCCAGTTCCGGAGAAGTTCGACTGGATTCCCGCTCAACGTCTGGGCCAAGGGTTCGGTTCCCACCACCCTAATTTTTCATCGTCCATAGATAGGGGACAATCTATGCTGCCGCCGTTTTTTTTTTTTTTTGGTACAATTTTTTTTTATTAAAATTTTTTGTAGTCAAGTTTTGGATTCTTTTATATTTTTTATTGTATTGATTTTTTTACAAAAATTAAATTTTTCATTTTATTTGTTCTGTGTTCTTTCTCTCGAGGACACCTATCCAGGTTACCCTTTTCAAGGTGTTGGCGCCCGCAGAATAAATTGGTATTTAAAAATTTTTGCACAGGCATTGGCCTGAGTCATTTTTGTTAGTTGGGCTACTGTATACCACCAAATTATTATTCGACCCACGACCTATGCTTCCGCCCTATACCCGTGAGTTACAGGCAATCAATTTATGTGCGGCACAGGTGAGTAGCCTTTATTTGTTATATATATATATATATATATATATATATATATATATATTTATATATCTTAGGGTTGATCCGACTAAGCGTATTTAAGATGTGTCAACACACATTGCATATTTATTAATAAATATTTCTCGCTTTTTAAAATAACGTGTAACCCTTATTTATGTTTTATTCAATTTAATGCCAACTTAAACTACAGTCTTTTGAATTCATTATTGCGTGCATGCGCTGTTTCCTTCCTCTTCAGTTTCATTAGTCTAATGAAGTGAAATTAAATCAAACTATCTGATTAATATTACTATCGACCTTGATTGTTATATCAAGCGACAGCCCTAGAAAATGGATATGGCGGAGTAGAGGTTTTCGGCCAAGCAAACAGGTAATTATAATTGAAGCGGAGTTTCAAAAAATACTTACTAAAATATTATTTAAACTAGTGGTTCCGCCAAGTCCTACTCTAGCTAAAAAGCTGCTTTTCTGGTGGCCGCAAAACCTGACTTTCGCCACTCGGAGAATTCTGCGCTGGTAAACCTTGGCGGCGTCGAGATGTGTTGCGGGCTCTGACGATCGTGTCTCTGTGAACCCTCGTCGGCCAGCCCTAGCCGTTATATTCGAAAATCGTAGTAAGCTGTTAGACAGCTAGGACGTTCAGCTTGGCGGCTTATAGTACTGACTCCATGACGCTCAATCGCTACGCCGAATAATACTGGGCGCCGAAATGGCGGTGAATTACCAGCGGGCTAAAATTCCTCGAGCAGCGAATTTCAGTTCCGCAGGTTACTACTCCTACGTAGCGCTGGAAAAATTATGAACCAACAATACTGCCTCGACAGTTTATACAAAGACATGTAAGGCCTGGGGCCTAGATACTACAAAATTTAAGAATGATGCTCAGCGGAAACAGAAAAAATATATACAAAGTATCCCGCTATTTAATTTTATTATTTTAAATATACATATTTAGTTATGCTGGACACTGTATTAAGATCCATATCATATAACTTTATGGTTCTATTTACTATTTTCTTTTCAAAACGTTACTATTATTATTAATTTGAAATGATAAGTTCTTTGACAGTGACATTTATCTGTCAGTTACATACATTTGAGATATAAACTGTGTAACCAAGGAGTTTTGCTTGTTTAAACCGTGGGCTCCGGGATTATTGATAAATTATTATTGATAAATTCCAACGACTAGTTTTTACCAATCATGATGCAAAACACTTGAAAATTCAACCAATGGGAACAGTATTATACTGATAAAACTTTGTTACCCCGATAAAATTCCGCTACCAAGTAAATAAACAGTTTTTATTATTTATACTGTCAGTGTGACAGTTATTAATATTTCAAGTTAAAAATTAAATAATAATTAAATTGTTTCATTTTGTATTGTCTTTGGAATTTATATTACCAAATACCACACAACCTCTCTGATTGTCTCAGATATACTTTTATTTTTAAGCATTCATTCTTTTTTCTTTTAAGCTAAATCACTCAAACAAACTGACATTTGGTAAAACCCCTCCTCCTTCGGAGTCGGGATTTACCATGCAGTTTGCTTTCGTGTTTGTTGCTAAGCAAAAAAATCGTCCAAAATAAAAATTTATCGATAAAATCACAACTTCATGTGATATTATTTCTGTTAATTTTATAAATGTAACCATAAAATATATAGAAAAATTATTTATGCAAGTCTGTAGAAAATGTATTAATCTTTAATTTTTATAACACAAATCTCGAAACACACGCGCGCACACACACACGCACACGCGCACGCACGCGCGCACACACACACACCCGCACGCACGCACTCACACACACACGCACACACGCACGCAGGCACGCACGCACGCACACACACACACATACACACACACACATACACACACACACACACACACACACACACACACACACACACACACACACACAGGGACATTATCGTGAAAATGTTAAAATTGTATTCTATGGGCCTTAAAACGTGGCCATTTGCCAAAATCTTGATATGCGATTTTTAGCACGATCCCTATACCTCCTTTACCAAGAGTAGCAGGAGGTAAAAAATATTTAAATGCACGAACTTTTGAATACACCTTAGATTTAGATTAATAATATACATCGAAGTTTACTTATATAAGTAACAAAGCAGATTGGCACACTCAGCAATGGGTAATATGCCGTGATGATATATTTATTTTATTTATTTATTTACTTATATAAGTAACATACTGACGTGCACAAAATTTGAAATAAATTATAATTTCAAATATACCTCAATTTTTTGTTCGTCAGTAAATAATAATTATTTATTAATTACTAATATTTCAAGGGCAATGTATATAAAAGCATGTATTATATATACTAATATTACTGTCATTAACATACAAATTTTATAGATATAATAATTATTTTTTAAATGATAGCTATTATATGAACATACGTGTTTTAATAAGTAATGAATATTTATTCATTGATCTAATTTTGCACAATGTATTTCCAAATCACCTTGCTCATAATGTATTTCCAACATATAAATATTGTAACAAATGAGAATATATTTCAGGGCAAATATAAAATATACGTGGAACGTTTTGAAATGGATTCTAAGAAAAAAATATATGGTAAATGTGATTACAACGTAGGTTTCTTAAATAGAACAACAAAAGTGTTCAATATAACATTTTCCATAGATGCCGACATACATGCTGCTTACTAGCATGTAGTAGTACTTACATGTATTTTTTATATATACGATTATACAAAGACAAAAAATTTAATTTTAAATAGTCTTTAAAATTAGGACGCTGGCCCTTATTTAAAACACTATGTCTGAGGGGTGATTTTTATAATATACCTAAAACAATTGAATATAAATTAATATAGTCCATCTATCGAAACAGATTTTTTTTGCTCAAAACACCAATCAATATAATATTTTATCTGAAATTATGAAAGCCCGACTTTATTTGCAATTATCAAAACTTTAATTAGTCCTTCCGCCAAAACTAAACCTTAAATTTTTTCTATGTATCCATTTTCATTTTTACTATATACCTAACACCGTTTCACATAACTCATTATCTTGAAACTATTGCAAGTTTCATTTAGTTTAAACTAAAACGCGGTATTTTCATCTCTAATCCAAACTGTCTGTTAACTATTATTTTAAAACGATAATTACACTATCGATAGTGTAGCATGAGTTGAAAATTTATTTATATCGCGATGTTTTTCTTATAAATGACAGTTACGGTAACAGACAGCTTAACACGAAATGAAAATACCGAACATTAAGTGTGATAAGACAACAAATAGTACGGTAACTTGACAGCATAATATTGCAATTTTGATTTATTTTCATAGGTATCAAGTTAGCTATTTAGATTACATAAAATTATCCCATACTATAATCTGTATTTCAAAACTAATTGTTTTGGAATTATAATTTAGGTGGGTATGCAAGCATTCGAATTTCTGGGCAATGAATGCCATATGATTTTTGTGTAACTTTGTTGACCTTGAGAACTTCGCCGTAGGTAATTACAATGTCTGTGTATTCGCTAATCATAAACATAAGCATTTTTCCAGAATTTTACTTTATAAACAAGTTTATTACTAATGTTAAAATTTAATTGCAACATCTGACAAGACTGTCAATTACTAAACCAAAATTTTTCATAGGTATTGCTACTGCATTGAATTATTACAAAAATATTTGGAACGACTCGTCAATTTACGGGGTGGTAAAAATGCTAAAAAAAATATGCGATTTCGAGAAAAAGTTATTAAGAAATATTGTTGCTCTCGACCAGTTATATTACTGGTTAAATTTAATGCACTTATTTTATTTACACCCTGTATATATTATATATATATATATATTGTTTGGAACTGTAGTTCTCAGAAACTCGCGTTGGTTTAGTGATGAGTAGTGGACTGTATTTCTTTAATTTTCTTTATTAATTACACTGAATTTACACAACTTTACATAACTACGACACTAGTTCTGTCGCCATCTTAATCGCCATGTTAGATTCTGGCGTGTCGCTTGGTGCGTTCGTTCTCATTTTTCTTACCTTCAAGACGGGTGCGTTCGCTTGTCCTTTTCTTATTTTAACAGATAATATTATATAGTGATCTAAACATTTCCCCCAGCCTTGCAGACCATGGCTTCAACTAATACAAACAAACATTGGTTTTCTTACTGACTAATTATTACTATGACTTAATCTAGTTCACTTCACTTCACTAGTTACACTAACTTCACTCAGAACTAGCACTGCATGGCAAAGGGCACACTTTAGTGGTAGCGCGTCTTGTCGTGTTGCCGTTGGGCAACTTCAAGGTTACAACCCGGGTGATGCCATCTGCTCCTGGATGTAGCTGCTCTACACGTGCGAGGATCCATCGCAGTGGCGGGAGATTGTCATCCTTAACAATCACCACGGCTCCAAGTTGAATGTTGTGTTGAGTCGTTTTTCATTTTTGGCGCTGCTGTAATTCTGAAATATATTCAGAGGACCATCGACGCCAAAAATGCTGAGTTAATTTCTACAGACGTTGATAGCTAGTTAGTCGATTTTCTGGACATGGTTGTACATTTGTAGGATCACAGGAAATCGGAGATAATGGCCGCGAATTCAAAATGGATTCGATTTGTGTAATTACGGTATAGAACTCTTCGAAAGTTAGAGCAGAATTACCGATTATTCTTCGCATGTGGTATTTAGCGCTTTTCACTCCGCTCCCCATAGACCACCGTGGTGGGGAGAATTGGCTGGAATAAAATTCCAATTTATTGAGTCCGTAGTACAGCATTCAATCAAATCTGATTGATACGTTTTTAAAAATTGGGCTAGTTCACGTAATTTATTATTGGCTCCAATAAAGTTGGTGCCGTTGTCAGAATAAATACGACTAGGTTTTCCTCTTCGTGCAGTAAATCGCCGTAAAGCCATTATAAATCCTTCAGTCGTTAGTTCAGACACCAACTCTAAATGAATAGCCTTTGTAACAAAGCATATAAATAAACACAGATAACTTTTAGTTAATGATGCTTTGCGACCCTTTTTATTCTTTAATAAAAATGGCCCAGCGTAATCTACGCCAGTGATCATGAATGAGTACGCTGCAGTTATTCGGTCTGCAGGCAAATTGCCCATAATTGTTTGCAATGGTTTTGGATTACATTTAAAGCATTTCACGCATGTTTGTACAATGCTTCTTGCCAAATTACGTCCTTTCATTGGCCAGTACTTTTCCCTCATATAATTTAATAAAAGTTGTGGCCCAGCATGTAGCAAAGAGATGTGAGCTTCTTCGAACATTAATCTGGTAAGTATATGCTTTCCAAGTATAATTGGATGCTTCTTTTCATACTTGAAGTCTGAATTTTCCAATCTTCCGCCAACTCTCAATAATTTTTTATCATCCAGATAAGGAGATAGCCGTAGAAGTGTAGAATTTTTTTGTAATTGTTGATTCTTTTCCAAGTGTTCGATTTCTTTAGGAAAAGATTCCCGTTGCGAAAGTTTAATAAGAATTATCTTAGCTTCATTTAGTTCAGAAATAGTAAGTGGACCATTTTGTCTCTTCATTTTATTTTTCTTTAGGTTTATATTATTTATAAACCTCAATGTATAACCAATAACTCGTTTTAATTTACTCATTTTTGAAAATCGATCAAAAATATCAAGTTTATTTTCAGCCATGTAACAAGTTTGAACTTGCTGCTTAACTTCAGGTAAGTTAACATCTTTCTTCAGAAACAGTGTTGGCCAATACTCTTCAGTGTTAGTTAACCATGGAGGACCGTTCCACCATAATGATTAAGTAAGTAAAGTGTCCCCATACGACCCACGAGATGCAATGTCCGCTGGATTTTCTGTGGTAGGCACATATCTCCAATCAGAGCTCCTTGTATGAGCCTGAACCTTAGCAACTCGATTGGCTACAAATGGTTTCAATAAATGTGGAGAGGTGTTGAGCCATCCAAGGACAACTGTTGCATCCGTCCAATATATAGTACGTGCTATTGTTAAACGTAAAGCTTCTTTCGTTTTATCTACCAGTTTAGTTAAGAGTAAGGCTCCACATAATTCCAATCGTGGAGTTGATAATGATTTTAATGGTGCTACTTTGGTTTTAGCACATGTTAATTTAACTGTTATAACGTCACAGTCATTAATTACTCTGACGTATACACAAGCTGCGTACGCCTTTGTAGACGCATCAGAAAATCCATGTATTTCCACACTAGTGTGATTTTCACATAAAATAAATCGTGGTATTTTAATTTTTCCCACCTGCCCGGCGCAAAATAGAAAGTTACGCCATTCAGCTTGCGATTTTTGATCTAATGGATCATCCCAACCTAACCTTTCCTGCCAAAGATTTTGTATAATTAATTTTACTATTAGAATAATAGGGCTAATTAATCCAAGGGGATCAAATATTTGGGATATAACAGATAACACAATTCGTTTTGTAGAAATGACTGAGTTGTCCTTGATGTTAACTGAATACTCAAATACATCCTCTTCAGGATTCCAATGAACACCTAATGTTTTCAGTGAAGTGTTCTCACAAACATATACTACGCTTTTTTGTGCTGCATTCGTAGTACTAATTTTACGTAACGTGTTTGCATTGTTTGTACACCATTTTCTTAAATTCATTTGAGCACTTGCTAAAATTTGAGTGATTTGCTCATATAGTTTATAGGCTTCATCTTCGTTTTCTGCACCGGCCAGCAAGTCATCTACGTAAAAGGAATTTTTTATTACATCACAAGCTATTGGATATTCATTTTCGTAGTCAAATGCTAGCTGTATCAATGATCGGATGACTAAGAATGGAGAGGCAGCTTGGCCGTACGTCACAGTGTTTAATTGATAATGCTGTACAGGATCAGTTGAGTTAGTACGCCAGACTATGTGTTGTAAGTGACGTTGTGACTTATCAATTAGTACTTGTCTGTACATTTTTTCCACATCAGCAGTTAAAGCTACTGCATACGTTCGAAACTTACTTATAATTGTAAACAAGTCATTCTGAATCGTTGGACCTACCTTTTGTAGTTGATTGAGTGACAAACCATCTGGTGCTTGTACTGACCCATCAAATACAACTCTTGTTTTGGTGGTTAAGCTACCCATCTTAACAACTGGGTGGTGTGGTAGATAATATGCGAAAGTGTTCTCATTGTATGAAATTGGAGTCATATGTCCCAGTGTTTCGTATTCCTTCATGAATTCTTGGTATTTTTCTTTCAGGATTGGATTGATGTTAAATTTTCTTTCTATTGAAAGTAATCTAGATATTGCGACATTTAACGTATTGCCTAATACGTCTTCACTTTGACGTAGTGGCATGTTTACAATGAAATTTTCACTGACATCTCTTGTGGTCGTGCATTCAAAGTGCTTCATACAATCTTCTTCTTCTTTAGAATATTTTATAGATGTTGGCACTTCTTCCAACATCCAAAATTGTTGAAGTTGATCTTGCATGTCTTGTTCATTGTGCTTTACACTCAGCAGTGTAAGAGTATTGTTTGGTGCAGGTAAGTATACGTCACCTCCTACAATCCATCCTAATTTTGTATTCTGCAGATTTAAGCCGCCGTTTAGGATTAGCTTTCCTTCTGTTAAGATCTCAAAAACCATGCTAACATTAAGCAATAATTTGATAGGTCCTGCTTCGTGAAATGTAGCATCTGCTAATGTTAGATTGGAAGGAATTTGTAACTCCGATGAGTCCATTGAAAACGTAGTTAAGTCTGTTGTAATCTGGTCAACTACAATACATGTTAATTGTTTAGAATAATGATTATGTAATGAGTTAATTATTACATTAGTTTTAAAATTGGTTTTAGAAAGTGTTTGATTAAATCCCGAAATATTCATTGTCGATTTAATCATTTTTAAGTTTAGTTTACGGCACATATCCATGGTAATGAAATTTGACTGCGAACCGCAATCCAATAAGGTTCTAATGATGAATGATGTTTTATTGGTGTCATTACTTACTTTGACTAAAGCTGTAGGTAACAAAGTTTGCAGTTTTGTCGACCTACATGTATAAGTATTGATATTTGTACTAACCATGGTTTCTGGTTTAGAAATACCTTTTGGTTGCTGCTCCCGCTGTTCAGTGAGGAGTAAACTGTTGTGTTTACCTTCACAGATATGGCACTTCTTTCCGTGACAGTTATCAGTTTCATGTCCGCTTCTAAGGCAATTGTTGCAAAGTTTTAATCGTTTGACTTCTTCAGTCCTAGCTTGAACAGGAAGGGACAAAAATTTGAAGCATTTGTATATCTGATGTTTTGGTTTGTTACAGAAAATACAATTATTGTTATTTGCAACTGTTGCTGTTGCCAATGTTACCTGTTTTTTTATATATATGAGATTTGGTTACTTCTGGTTTAATTGAAGTTTTATTTTTTGCATCAGATATTTCTAATGTTTGGCAATGTTTTGCCAAAAATTGAATAAACTCTTTGAGCGTGGGTTTTTTAATATCACCACTGTGATGTTCCCATTTTCTTCTTGTTTTATTGTCTAGTTTTATAGAAAGAAGGTATATTAAAAGAGTGTCCCAATGGTCGGTAGGCTCTTCTAAGGCCTTCAATGCACGCACATGCATCTGGAATGTGTCGATGGTTTGTCTGATACTTTCATGACTTTCTTTTGCTGATGGCAATTCGAACAGGGCCTTTATATGTGTGTGAGAGATTATTTTTTGATTCTCATACCTTTCATTAAGGAGTGCCCAAGCAATTGCGTAATTCTCATTGGTGGTTTCAAGTGAACTGATCAAATGCAATGCGTCTCCTGTTAATAAACTTCGCAAGTGTCTTAACCGTTCAATTTGGGTTAGTGATTCATTTGAATGTATTGCTGACTTGTACGAATCTTTGAATGTTAGCCACTTGGTATATTCCCCATTAAATTTTGGAAAACTCAGTGTTGGTAGCTGTATATTTGGACGGGTAGATATTGGCGTTGGTGTTGTAACTATTTCGGTGTTCACTCTTGACTGGCGTATAGTAGTTGCCTCTTCAAGTAGATCTCTTCCCTTCGATACTGCATCGAAATATGTTTCCTGGAATTTATTCCTGTATTCAGTCGACTCTACTTTGTCCTGTGGAGTTTGATCCTTTTCAATTTTACTTTGCACAGTTTCAAAACTAGTCCAAGCTTCTTCAATTTTTTCTAGCCTCAGTCTAAGTTTTGACATACTGCCGCTTTGGACATTAAAATTGTTTATAAATGTTTCGAAATTATTTAAAGTCTCGTTAATTACCTGTCGTTTCTGCTTCTGCGCTTCCATTATTTTAGTTATGCAAGGAAATAAGAATATAAGGAAAAATATTGGGAAGATCTCACCTGAAATCGCCTTGATGTCGGTCTGCCCGCAATACAGCTTTGTAATGATGGTTGCCTGGTGCTAGGTGTGCCAGGGGTTGTCTTCGTTAGATATTATTTGCCTCGTTGACAATATTGGATTTCACTTATGCTTACTGTAGTAAGCCGAATTTGATTTACTTACTGTAGTAAGTCGAATTTAATTGTTTATTACAATATTTTTGTAACTGTAGTTACATAGCCGTACAGCACTCACTGTTTTACTGGGTGACATCCAGGCTCGATGGACCATAAATGTTTGGAACTGTAGTTCTCAGAAACTCGCGTTGGTTTAGTGATGAGTAGTGGACTGTATTTCTTTGATTTTCTTTATTAATTACACTGAATTTACACAACTTTACATAACTACGACACTAGTTCTGTCGCCATCTCAATCGCCATGTTAGATTCTGGCGTGTCGCTTGGTGCGTTCGTTCTCATTTTTCTTACCTTCAATACGGGTGCGTTCGCTTGTCCTTTTCTTATTTTAACAGATAATATTATATAGTGTTCTAAACATATATATATATATATAGTTAATCAAATTCTTTGCTGTATAATGTGTTAAAAAACCTAACCCTGAGTAGGCTATGAATAGAGAAACGTATGTCGTATCATTATTCAATTCAAAAGGCAAATTGTCAAAATTGATCTTGGAGTGTAATTTTAAGGAGAAAAGATGATAAAGAGGGAAACAGTATATTGCCTTTCGACGTTTTCTCATTTATTTCCATTTCTAAAATAATATTCAAGAAGAAATGCTTTGATTTCCTCAGATAACATATTTGTTAATATCTTGTCTCAAATTGACATAAATAAATACTTTTAAATTAAGATATATGTTTCTTATTTCATTGCCAGCTCCGAGTTAGGTTTTCTAACACACTGTATTATCTACGTAATAAATATAATTATATATTGCAAATGTAGTAGCATGAACTGATGCAACTTTTTCTCCTTTCCCGAACTCTGTCCCTTGCCCTGCGGTGTTGCCGCTTCTTTCTAAATTAGCATTTTCAACATTGTCCATATGAATTGGCAACAGTGTAGAAATTTCCAGTTCATACTTATTCGACGGCACGTATAGTATGAGAGAATATATTCTACAAAAATTGAAATGCCTTTCGGGCAAAAAAAAAATGTTTTTGCAAATTGTAAATGGGCATATTGATACAGGTGGAGCATGTTGTCACAGGTTAAATGTAGGCAGAAATTAGGCAAGTAAAATAGTTCTTAGTATACCATATGCGCGAAATATACCTATGTTTAGTGCACGACAGTATGAGTTTTTTGACGAGGCTTTAGTGGGGTAAAAAAATCACTAAAGAACACCAAATATATTTAGCGCACAAGGTTCTTGACTATATTTTTCTACAACTAAATTTATTATTTAGAAATCAGGTACATATAGCAATTGAAAAAAACTCTGTGGACATTTTGACAATTGAACCGTTCAGAACTTTACTGCGCAAAGCCATTTTACCGTTCCGACAAGTCAAATTTATAATTCAGAATTTATAGAGAACGAGTGACTTGTGTTCCGAACCGATTCTGAACCGTCCTTAAAGTTCCAGGATTTTACCAAAATTTTTAATTCTGAATAAGCTTGACGTGCTATCTAACCTGACTTATTTTGTTTTTGTTATTAACGAAATTAGCAATGGAAGAAGACAGCGATTTTTCCGAATTGTCAGAGTTTTCTAGAACGTGAAAATTACGTGCGCGTTACCAATATCAGGAACAAAATTTCTGTGACAACGTTCTGCCTATGATCCTGGGTTTTGTACGACTACGTTCGAGGGACGAATTGGTTACTTAGCTGTGTAGTTGCAACATTGTAGCCTCGACTTAATAAAACTTTTCCCTGGCTCATTTCAACTAGTGTTGCTTGCTTTCTCCTACAACTGCTTTTATAACTCTTCGGTATCACTTTTATGATACTTTGGGGTTTATTCTGTATCTCAGTGGTTAATTTTTAACCACTGGTTAAAGTTTCTATCCAATAGATATTGATTTGACAACTAAAAAACCTTATTTTTGTTATATGACAACATACTTGATTGGTTAAAAAATTTAACCAGTGGTTAAAAATTAACTACTGAGTTACAGAATAGGCCCTTTTTTGTATATTTAATTTTCCAAACTAAGAATCGAAGTGTACCTATATAATATAGATAACATTTGAGAGCATATCTTATACCAATTTTGAGTTATTTGAACGACAGAATTAAAACGAATGCTACTTTACTGTTATTTAAGATGTGTCAACACACATTGCATATTTATTAATAAATATTTCTCGCTTTTTAAAATAACGTATATCCGTTATTTATGCTTTATTCAATATAATGCCAACTCAAACTACAGTCTTTCGAATTCATTATTGCGTGCATACCCTGTTTCCTTCCTCTTTACTCTTCTTTTCGCAGGCTTGTACCATGTTTGGTTGAGCGTCCTTGGTCGGCTTACTATTCGTAGTGGAACTCTACACCCACGTCCTTCTCCATTGTAGTTAGTCTGGAGCCCAACCTTGTGCGGAACTTCGACACCCAAGGTGCAGATCTTACAATACAAAGTTTACATTCTCTACGCATTATCTACATTTGACATCAATGTTTGCATTGTTTATGTATGTATATATTGTGACAAAATTATGGTAACAGTACCTACCTTTGTCAGATAAATGCGATGGCTTGCTATAAATGTAACGGGACAAAGGAGTGGGTTAGAAAGAACAATCGAAGCCAGATTTTACGTCCACCTTTAATTAGTCTAATGAAGTGAAAATAAATCAAACCATCTGATTAATATTACTATCGACCTTGATTGTTATATCAAGCGCCAGCCCTAGAAAACGGATGTGCCGGAGTAGGGGTCTCCGTCCAAGCAAACAGACAAATATAATTGAATCGGAGTTTATTCGCAAAAAAAAACAATATTATCAAAAAGTACTTACTAAAATATTATTTAAATTAGTGGTTCCGCCAAGTCTTACTGCTGCTCTTCTGGTGGCCGTAAAACCTGCCTCTGTCACTCGGAGAATTCTGCGTTGGTAAACCTTGGCGGTGTCGGGATCTGTTTGGGGGTCTGACGATCGTGACTCTGTGAACCCTCGTCGGCCGGCCCTAGCCGTTACATTCGAAGATCGTAGAAAGCTGTTAGTAGACAGCTAGGACGTTCAGTTTGTCGGCTTATAGTACTGACTCCGTGACGCTTGATCGCTTCGCCGAATAATAGTGGGCGCAAAATTCCTCGAGCAGCGAATTCCAGTATATTTCAAGTTTAAAAATACCACACAACCTATCTGATTTTTTGAAATATAGGAGCCTAATCGCACATGTATTGTACCAAAGAACCCGTGAGCAGAAATTCAATTTTCAGAACTAAAATTTATTATATACAAATCATTTATAGAAAAACAAACACATATATTAAACACTCTGTAGTTCTAGCAATTAATTAACAACATTTAATATACAGGGTGTTTTTTTACGTCATTATAAGTAGGTATCTCAGAAACGAATTTAAGTTGTGTTATATCTTAAAATTATAACAATAGAAAAATTATTTTTGTGCGCCAATGGATAAACACTATAATATTGTGACATTTTTATTTGAAACGTTTTCTCGATAATTTACAGTTTAAACGTAATTTGAAGAAGAAAAATAACAATAATCAGTTTTTCGTCATTATCTGGTGAGCCATGCATTTTTTGAAAAAAATATTTAATTGTTAAAACTACAGTGAATTTAATATACTTATTTGCCCCTCCGTAGACAACCTGTATACAGGGTGTCTCACAACTCGCGCCCCAGAGCGAATGAGGAAACACGAGACTGGAATCGGATGTGTAATTTCGAAGACAAAAATATCTAGCTTAAAAGATATTCGAGAAAAGACGTCTTACAATTGACCAATCAGAGACCTACACCTTTAACGTGTGTTTGCCGTAATTTTACGTTACTAGGGTTTTATACAAATCAAATCTTCTTTAAAATGTGTGGGCGACTGTAGTTTTCGAAAAATGTCAGTGTCAAATTAAATTTGACAAAGTGAATAAAAAAAGGCAAATTCTTACCATGTATTCAGCCGCTGATTACTTGGAAATGATTATAATTTTCGGAGAATGTGGACGTAACGCCAGAGAGGCAGCACGCGTCTATTCGGAACGTTTTCCGGATAGAAATCTTGTGGATCATAAAGTGATATTGAGAGCCATCGCAAGGACGCATGAGACCGGTCAAGTCACAGATCACACTACACTAAGTTATGCCAGATCGAAAAGAAACTGGTGGTGCTCCCACAATAATATTTTCGTTTAACACATTTTACACAACTGCTACAACACGTTGCACTGTACGATATAAATGATGATCTCGGATGACACCTTCGCTAACCTAAATTTGTTGACAGTGAAAAGTCAACTCTAAAGTATCAAAATTACAGTAAGTCAAACAAATTTTGTAACTCACTAGTAGTATTTTTAAAACCTAGCAACCAGTTTTATTTTGTAATAATATCATCGCACCTCAAGATATCCTTCCGGGATTGGTGGATTAAAAAGTCTTTTAACTCCGTTGTGCAAGCAGCCGCATATTATTTTCTTCTATTTGTTGGCAACCTATTGTCGTCGGCATGTGTCAGTTTCGTCTGGGGCGCGAGTTGTGAGACATGCTGTATAATAAATTTTAGTTCTGAAAAAATAACCTTCGGTACAAAACTCCTTGGTCCAATACATATGTGACTGTGCTCGTACCTTTATTTTTAAGCACTCACTCTTTTTGATTTTAAGCTAAATCACTCAAACAAACTGACATTTGGTTAAAACCCTCCTTGCTAAGCAAAGAATTTGTCAAAAAAAAAAAATTTATCGATAAAATCACAAGTTCTTGTGATATTATTTCTGATAATTTTATAAATTTATCCATAAAATATATAGAAAACGTATTAATGCACGTCTGTGGAAAATGTAAGAATCTTTAATTTTTATAATAACACAAAACTCGAAAAACATACATAAAGACATCATCGTGAAAATGTTAAAATTTAATTCTAGGGGCCTTAAAACGTGGCCATTTATCAGAATCTCGATATGCGATTTTTAGCACGATCCCTATACCTCCTTTACCAAGAGTAGCGAGAGGTAAAAATTATTTAAGTGCACGAATTTTAGAATACACCTTAGATTTGGATTAATAATATACATCGAAGTTTACTTATATAAGTAACATACTGACATGCAAAAAATTGGCGACAATTTGAAATACATTATAATTTCATATATACCTCAATATTTTGTTCGTCAGTAAATAATCATTATTTATTAATTATTACTAACATTTCAAGGGCAATGTATATGAAAGCATGTATTATATATACTAATATTACAGTCATTAATATACGCATTTTATAAATATGATAGATATTTTTAAAATGATAGCTATTATACGAACATAAAAGTGTTTTTATAAGTAATGAATATTTATTCATTAATCTAACTTTTCACAATGTATATCCAAATCACTTTACTCATATTGTATTTCCAACATGTAAATATTGTAACAAATGAGAATATATTTCAGGGCAAATATAAAATATACGTGGAACGTTTTGAAATGGATTCTAAGAAAAACATATATGGTAAATGTGATTACAACGTAGGTTTCTTAAATAGAACAACAAAAGTGTTCAATATGACATTTTCCATAGATGCCGACATACATGCTGCCTACCAGGATGTAGTAAGTACTTACATGAATTTTTTATAGATACGATTATAAAAAGATAAAAAATCTAATTTTAAATAGTCTTTAAAATTAAGACGCTGGCCCTTATTTTGAACACTATGTCTGAGGGGTGATTTTTATAATATACTTAAAACAATTGAATATAAATTAATATAGTCTAATCAAAAATCTAGGCATAGATTTGTTTAAAATATATATAATTGATTTTTTTGCTCAAAACACCAATCATTATATTTTATCTGAAATTCTAAAAGCCCGACTTTATTTGCAATTACCAAAACTTTAATTATTCCTTCTGCCAAAACTAAACCATCAATTTTTTTCTATGTATCCTTTTTTATTTTTACTGTATACCTAACATCGTTTCACACGACCCATTATCTTGAAATTATTGCAAGTTTCATTTAGTTTAAACTAAGACGCGGTATTTTCATCTCTAATCCAAATTGTCAGTTAACTATTATTTTAAAACGATAATTACACTATCGATAGTGTAGCATAAGTTGAAAATTTATTTTATATGTCGATATCGTGATGTTACATTTTGTCTTATAACTGGCAGTTACGGTAACAGACAGTTTAACCAGAAATGAAAATACCGAACCTTAAGTGTGGTAAGATAACAAATAGTACAGTAACTTGACAGCATAATATTGCAATTTTGATTTTCATTTTCATAGGTATCAAAGTTAGCTATTTAGATTACATAAAATTATCCCATACTATAATCTGTATTTCAAAACTAATTGCTTTGAAATTATAATTTAGGTGGATATGCAAGCATTCGAATTTCTGGGCAATGAATACAAACCATTTGGAATAAAATCGCGACGATATTTTTGCGATTTTTTAACAGTCGAATATAAACTGTTTATAGCTCCTAATGCGCCACATTTCGTTCCTACACGATGTCCCGTGAAAAAGGTTAGTAGAACAAAATATATTAGCTGTTGGTAATAATTAATATACTCAAAAGCGATTAATTGTTAAGATTTATAATTTGTGTTTACCAAATTATCTGATATACATACGAGTATATGCAGAAAAGAAAAAAGTACACATTTCAACTAATATCATTTATATTCAACAAAATACCATTTTTCATATTTAAAATCTGGGACATGTTCCACCAAAAACTTTGCCACTTTGCACTTTTCATTTTTCATAGTGCCACCGTTTATATTGTATTTTTCCACATGAAAAGATCAAAGTGAAAGTTTTTGATTGTTTTTCTTTTGATAATTTGATTATTTTATATTAATGTGATCTGACATTTATATGTCATTTCCCATCTTTATTGAAAATATGTATTCAAAAAGTGAGAAATTATGAAAAAATTGGCATTACTAGAAGATATTAATGAAAAAAAAGGTTACTCACGGCGAAAAATATTGCAAAACATTTTCTATACTGTCTATTTTGCACACATAAAACTTATAAATTAGTTTCGTTTCGTGTATGACATACTTGACAGCTCTAAACGTCAAAATTTGATCATTTTTAATTATTTAGTAAATAAACAGTTACTTAAAGTTGTTAAATAGATTATAAAGTCAAAATGGAATAATTAAAATACCTGCTTTACATATTGCTTTTGTAAACTTGATTTGTGTTTAGACCAACCAGAAAGGTGGAATCGGAAGCCCTATCTTACTCCTATGTCTATTCTTATCTGAAATACAGTATAGGTATGGAAAATTTTAGAATAACGGAGATAAATTTGATGAATAATAAAGCAATTTTCGATATTTTTTACACAAAGACTCAGTTATTTTGAATAGTTTAAATTTAGCAGCAAATAATGGTAGTTCTATGACTTAAACAGTAACATTTAATTATATTTTAGACTTACTATTTAATAATTTGAACTTGCCAAAACCTAATGCACGTGAAGCTGTATTTAGTAACATCTTTGATTTTCATGTTTATGTACCTAGCTAGTTAGTAATTAGCCAAAATTGATTCGTTTTTCATTAATAACTTCTAGTATTGCTAATTTTTTTATAATTTTGTCATCACTTCTTGAACACATATTGACAATCAAGATGATAAATGACATATAAATGTCAGATCATATATAAAATAATCAAAGATGCTCCTTGAATCAAATTATCCAAAGAAAAACAATCAAATATTTTTACTTTGCAATTTTCATTTGCAAAAAAATATATCAACGGCGGCACTGTGAAACTGGTTTAACTGGTCATTTAACAATCATTTTCAGACGTTTATATTAGTCACTCATTTTTGATTAATGATAATTATGGTGAATACAATTTTGTGTAAATAGTAAAAACACATTCTATTTGATTAATGGCTGTTATTTTTTTATTCATAGGGATTCTATTATGTAAACAATTGGATTCCTAGGGCTGATTTATTCGCTAATCTTCCATATAGAAATACGAAATGGGTTGCTAGATTTTCCAGAAATAATACAGAAACTTTTGTAATATCAATGTATATGCGATTTGATCGTGATGCTGTATACAGACAGGGATATTCGTAATCAATTATTTATTTGTTTATATATATATATATATATATATATATATATATATATATATATACAGGGTGGTGGCGGTTAGGGGTGAACATAGGGATTTAACATGGGATTTTAGTTTTTTGCAATTTCCTGCTCTTCTGTTTATTTTACGGCAAAAATTGTAGAATACAAAATTGTTCAGAATTAAAAATTGCATACAAAAATGTATTTAAATTTATTATTGTTTTTGGTTTCGTCACAATTTTAAAAAGAAATTTCAAAATTTCTGTTAATTTGTAGCAATAGCTATGACTTATAACTCAAATGTTTAAACATAATAATGTCATTCAATTTCTGTCAAATTTTCGAAATTTTCTCTAATAAAAAGTTAATTTAATAATGAATGTTTATTCGAATAAGGAACGAGTTTTCGTTATAAAAAATTATTATGGTGGAAATAGATTTAGAAGAATACGTGATTTGTTTTCCATAAAGTACGAAAATACACCAATTCCTATTATAGCAACAATTTCTAAACTTATTAAAAACATTGAGAACACAGCTAGTGTAGCTGTGAACGAAGGTAATGAAGGAAATGATAATAGAAAACGTTATAACGAAGTGAATGAAGAAATGGTATTAGCTATGATAAATCAAAAATCTACGTAGTTGATACATTTGGAATTGGTTTATTATAAAATGGTATACCTAATAAAAAATGCGTATTAAAATTAAAAGTTGTTTGTTTTTATTTAATTTTTAAGTTAGATTAACGCATGGTTGACGTTTATAAATAATTTTTGACAACCAGAAAAAAATAAATTCCATGGCTATTGCTACAAATTAAGATATTTTGAAATTTCTTTTTAAAATTGTGAAGAAACCAAAAACATAATAATAAATCTAAATACATTTTTGTCTGCAATTTTAATTCTGAACAATTTTGTACTCTGCAGTTTTTGCCGTAAAAAGAACTGGAGAGCAGGAAATTGCAAAAAACTAAAATCCCATGTTAAATCCCTATGTTCACCCCTAACCGCCACCACCCTGTATATATATATATATATATATATATATATATATATATATATATATATATATATATATATTGCTATACAGTGTATTATAAATTCAAAAACTCTCTAAGTTTTAAAATAGCTATTTGTGTATTAAGAGCGCAAAATGGAATATTGTCGATTGTGAGGTTGTTGACGCGCGACGCAGGAGCGCGGCATTCTCTCGAAATCGGCAATGTCCATTTGCGCTCGAAACACACACAAAAATTTTTCTACAGTCCTTCACCATAAAAAATAATAAAATGTACACTTTGTACTTAAAGTACTACTCAACAGTTTTGCAGTGAAGATAGGAACGTATTCAAATATGACTTCAAGATATTGTTTTGGCTTTCGTTTTTACGAAAAATTAAAGCCAATTTTGTAATGAATATTATAAGTTTTGTATAATTTATTTGTTTCAAGTACATTATACTAGTGCAGTGGAAAAGTGGATGTCCACTGGGAGCGTTCACGCTAAACTTTTACAGGTGGCAGCACAACTGTTCACAAAATTTATTTTATATTTAATTTTAGTTTATCGTTACTTTCCATTCCTCTTGAGCTATAGCTTCAATCTAATCTAAGCATTTTATACTTTCGTTTTCGTAAATAAATGCCGTATTTTATTTTCACAGCAGTGTGGCATTTTGTTTGGTTATGTAATATATCGACAGAGCAGTTATATGTCAGATTGATTTGTGAAGGTGGTAAATGTGTAACTACAGGGTCATTAGTTCCTGACAAACGTTTCTATTAAGAATGTAGACAAGTGACATTTCTCAACATTGTATAGTTAGAAATTTGGATAGCGAGCGTTTTTCTACTTTGTCGCGCATAAGCGGCAAAGTGACATTTTGCGTTGACAAAAGAGAGCACAAATGGCTACTTTGTATATAGACTGTAGAAAAAATATATTCCATGCATTAATACCGGCTTACAAAATAGCTAAACAACGACATTCTCAGCTGATAGCAAATACTAAAAAGAATTATAAATAATAAATAAATCATCATGGCTTATTACCCATTGCTGGGTGTGTCAATCTGCTTTGTAAAAAGAATTATTACCAAAATAAAATATTAGCATCTGACAACATGATGACGAGTACTTGGAATAATTAATGCTGAAAATAGAGGTGAGACAACTGTAAATTTTAAGATGTCTGTTGACAATAGTTTTACTATACTATAGCTAACCTTGTCAACAACTTCTTTAAAAATGATCCACTTAACATCTTAGAACAAATACCACTTAATGATAATGTTTCGGAAGATCAAAGTAACAATTTAAACAACAGCTATAATTTATAATTAAAAGCACTTAGCGAGGAAGAATTATTTAATATAATAATGTAAAAATAAAATCTAAAACATTGACTGGTCCAGATGAAATACCCAGTTTTGTTTTAAAAGCAGCTGCTCACTTTATTGTTGTACCTCTTATGAATATAACTAATATTTCCTTTGTATCAGGCGTTTTTCATGATAAACTTAAAATAAAAAAACTAATTTCTGTACATAAAAGAGGCGATAAATGCCAACTGGACAACTACAGACCAATAAGTCTAACTTCCAGTTCCTCCAAAAAAAATTAATATTGTTTATTACAAAGACTTTAATCTTTCTTGAATAAACATTATAATATTAGTGATAAACAATTTGGTTTCAGCGCTCATAGTTCAACCTCGAATGCTTTACACTGTCAATATAATAATATTATGGAATGCCCAATAGGAATTTTTGCGATCTCGGTAAAGCATTCGACTGTGCTGATTAGTGATGCACGCGAGGCGAGACGAGACGAGAAATATAAAATATCGATCTCGTCTTGTTTTCGGATCTGTAATCTCGATCTCGCTCTCGTTCTCGTACATTTTTTTGGGTCTCGTCTCGTTCTCGCACGAGAGTCTCGCGTGAGTCTCGCTATAGAAATAAGCGCTTGCGCACTACGTATTTACGTAATAGTTTATCTACAAGAGACAAGTTCGTGTATTTGCAGTCGTATAAGTGTCAATATAATAAAGAGACGGAACATCAAATTCTGGCCACCAAATTATTTCAGTACGAACATAATGTTTATTCATTAACGGTCACCAGAAAATGTGATAAGTTAGTAAATAATTTAATTTACCTGTAAAATATCACCAAATTGTGATCTCTACACTATTTCAATACAAACATCTGTTAATATATTCTGTCATCGGTAAAACGAATTAAAACATTAAACAATTCTTTTTTATAACTTTGTAAATCGCCGACAACCAATCACTCCGCTTCTCTCCGTTTTGTCTCCCATCGACGCTTAATATAAGATCCTTTACTTTTTAGGGGCGGCAAGAAAATGTTAACCGTGGTTTTAATTGGGGTGAATTAGGGACTGAAATATTAGAAATAACTAGTTCTATTGTATGCAAAACAAATTTTGTTTTTATTTTGCATTTCCTCGCTCTGGGACCGATAACAATTGACTCTAAATAGACTCAGTAAAATAGTGCATTCATATAATTTTCACAGTCTCGTAGTCTATGCATGAATTAGCGTTGACTCTACTCCTAGTACGGTGCATATTTCATTGAATTTATGAACCAAAGCTATAAAGTTACAAATACTTTTTATTGCGAGACTCTCGGGAGAATCTCGCGAGATTTCTCGCTTCTCGCAGTTGTTATATCGATCTCGCCTCGAATTTTAAACTGCAATCTCGCTCTCATTCTCGTCTCGTATAATGCTACGAGACTAGACGAGATGCGAGAGTACTCTCGCCACGTCGTGCATCACTAGTGCTGATCACACTCTTTTAATATCTAAACTGGAACAACACGGTATTCGTAGGGTTTCTTTCACCTGGAATGCGAACTTTTTAGTAGACGCCAATACGTTGCTCTTAACCATAGAGATCATTTCTCTAAGAATTAAACTATAAAGCTTCAAGTATTAAGATATTACCGTGGGTCTGCCGCAAGGTTCTATCTTAGCACCCGTTTTATTCATAATTTATGATAATGATCTAACTACTGCTTTAACAAACGACTATTTTCCAATTCTATATGCAGATGATAATACCCAAGTAACACAAATGACCTAAAATCGACGTCACTGTGACGTCCTAATTCACGTCATATAGTCGTCCGGAAGACGTCTCAGCGTGGAGCGGTGCGACGTCATTTTAAGACGTAGTTTCGGCGTCATATTCAGACGTGGTTTAGACGTCATTTTAAGACTTTGTTTAGACGTCATTATAAGACTTGTTTAGACGTCATTTTAAGATGTTATTTCGACGTGTAAATAGACCTCGGATATATACCAAAAATAACTTAAATAGGTAGGAAAAATTACATGGAAAAATAAACAATTTATTTTTTAAGTATATTGTATGACAAAAATTTAAATAAAAAATACAATAAAATATTAAACCTACATAGAATTCCTGAAAAAAATATTCATAAAAAATTCAAATTAAATTAATAATGCATCTATCAATATTATACCATACATGTACATTTATTTAACAGATATGGAGATTACAAGAATACATGAAAATTTAGCAAAATTTCCGGATCATATTGGATGCATTAACTGTTGAAAGCAAAAAATACAATTTCTTCCGGAAAATTATCAGGAACCATTCTTAGCAGGTATTCAAATTAATATGTAACAATAATAGATAAAATAATAACGGTTTGTTATACATTAACTTATCTTTACCCAGGGATAGTTCCTTTGAGAACTGTATAATCTTATTATAATTATAAAGTAGTTTTAGTTTCAGAGCATTTATTTTTGTAATTATTATGAAATAAATAGTTAATCACTTAAATATGAGAAAATTTTGTTTTGCCTTGTTACACGAATGTCTTGTGTTATATTACCAACCAGTTCATGTTTAGATTTTAAAATAGAAAAATAAATTTCTTCTACTATGGCCATTGTTTTAGTTGATGGATTTAGCCACCTGATAATTTTCACCTGTTACTGTTACGGATTACAATGTACATTTATGCCTTTTCATATATGCTGTATACTACGCTTACGAAGAATTTTCGATAAACTTCTGAAAATGTTGTCTACAAAAGAAACAATAATAAGTATAATTTCAAAAATGTTACATTTTATATACCTTTACCATAACAAAACAAAACCATTGGTATAAATATTATCGTTTGGCTTTTTGTAACCTAACCCCACTTCTAAATTGATATGTAGACTTTTATAAGCTCAGTTCTTTCTGTGTATTAGCACGTTTTGAGACAAGGCACTCTTCTTCTCCAGTGTAAAAAAAATATTTCTGTACGAAAATATATTAATAAAACATAAAACAATAACAAACCGCAGCATTTTAACATCAATCGGTATGTTTGCCTACACAAGCAACAGTCGCCATCTTGGTGACATGCTGCATTGTCATTGTATTGTTTTGTTCATGCAGGGTCTGTTTGAAAATCTGTCATGTAGAAAATACAATTTATTTTTTTTTTTATTTTACGACCTTTTAATTTCAGAGGAAAGTTGTAAATACAAAACTCAAAGATCCCTTTATACATTTTCTTTTAATAACATTTCTTGTAAGATTTAAAATTTATTTCTAAAGCACTATTACATTTTGTTTAACATGTTAAAAATTAAAATTTCCAATATAATAATAACTTTGATATTTGTACCACAAATATAACAGATATAAATTGTTTCTTTTTCACAGTCGTATGTATATAAATGTAAACATGTTTTTTTAAATAAATAAAACATAAATATCATCACGGCTTATCCATTTGATTTTTATTACATTTTTTCAAAATTTTAAAGATTATTGTTTATATTATTGCATTAAGAAAAAATAAAATATCAATTTGACATTTAAATAAAAATAGTATACACCTTCGTGTGTTATAAACAATTATAAGTTGCCAAATGAAATAAATTTAAAAAGTGAATATGAATTTTTAATAATAATAAAAATAAAGTAAAAATAATCGTCGCAAAGACGTCAAATTAGACGTGTGACAAAGGTTTAAATAGACCTAATTATGACCATATAAAGTCGTCACATGGTCGTCATAGCGACCACCAATCTGACGTCTAAATAGACTTATTTCAGACCAAAAATCAACGTCGCAATGTCGTCGTATAGGCGTCAAATTAGACGTCTAAATAGTCGTATTTCAGACCAAAAATCAACGTCGCAAAGCCGTCGCATCCACGTCAAATTAGACGGCCGCATACAACTTAAATTCAATCTATAATCGACGTCACTTTTTGGTCGACCGTCGGTCAGTGTTACTTGGGTAGTTTAATTGTGTCGGGTAAAGACACTAATGATATATTTCATAAGTGTAATACGAACCTTAATTCTGTAAATAGATGGTTTGATAGAGATAAATTGTATCTTAACAATGATAAAACTAAAATTCTTTATTATGGTGAAAACTATCAAAATTACAATTTGCAAAAAGGTAGAATGATGTTTGGTGAAAACTTTAAGAAATGTAGTGAAACTGCCAAATTACTAGGATTGTTAATTCACGAAAATCTAAATTGGAATCCGCATTGAAATGAACTTATTGGTAAATTAAGTACTATTTGTTACCAAATATGTTAGTTGAATGAATTCTTAAACCAGCTGTTACTTTATTATCATGCTTATGTCGAATCCAGATTTCGTTAAAGGGTGTGCTTCTGGGGATCTTCGCAAGGTAGTCACAATGTCTTTATCAGTCAAAAGAGAATTGTCCGTTGTTTGGCTGGAGTAAGTTTCAATGCATCTTGCCGCCCAATATTCAAGAAATTGAATATTTTAACGGTAACAGATATTTTTATTTTGGAACTTTGTATTTATGTTTATAAAAATAAAGGCTACTTTAGAATAGATATTTGCAAACATGCCTATAATACAAGACAAAGAGAAGTTGTGTGTAGTTAAAAACAGTCCAGAAGAATAGGCTTAATTATTTATAATAAACTTCCTCAAAAAATTAAAGACACCAGAAACATTAATACTTTCAAGAAAGAATTAAAATTTCTTCTTTACAAAATAATTCTTACAGTATTGAAATATATCTGAATTTGTAACATATACAATGCTTTTTATATTTTTTGTTTATGCTTTGTATGCACTCAAATACAGGGTGTAACTAAGCCTGTGTAACATAATTTAAGGGTAGATAGTAGTGACCAAAATGAGTAAAATAATTAGAATCATCATAGGTTTGAACTGTCTCCGAAAAGAACGAAAATTCAAAGAAAAACAGACAAATATAGTAATCGAACAAAATTTTGTCTATGTCAATAAATAGAATTAATACAACAATAAAATTTTATATAAAACACTTTTCTCAATTTGTAATAGTTACGAAGTTATTTGATAATTATATATAGGCCAAGGTCGCCACAAGATTTAACTGAGGGCCGCTACTTCAATCTCCTGGTAAAGTGTCAGGTATTTTAACTGTCAGATAAAATAAAAATATCGCATCATATATTTGACATGTTTATAATTTTGACAATTTACGCTATAATATTAATGCGAGATTATTATTTTATCTGACAGTTAAATTACTTGACACTTTACCAGGAGATGAAAGTGTCGGCCCTTAGTACAATTTTTTTATTTTTTTTGAAAAACAAAAGCTAAGATTACCTTTAAACGGTAAATAAAAGTCTCATTTAATTGAAATCGTAGCTAGTATAGTTTTCGAGATGGCGGCGGTAAACCTCATATTTCACAGCCTTATACTACGGAAACTATTGAAGATCGGACTCATATTGATTAAGCTTTTTTACTCATTTTGTTACATAGGTTTAGTTACAGCCTGTATAATTTTTTGACGTGTTTCATACACATTGTTTTTGTGTCCACGCAAATAAATTGATTATTATTATTATTATTATTATTATTATTATTATTATTATTACTATCATGAAGTTAGGTATAGTACACTTATAAGTCGTGAGTCTGACGGATGAGAAAGCGGCACTTTTATTTCAATCCCTGGACGGATAATTTCGTCCGTCAGCCGTCACACAAGCATGAGATCAAGCATTACAGCAGTTCTCTGAGAAGCAAGGAAGAATACTGAGAAACAGTACAGCAAGCCATACGGAAGGCGACTGAGTTTACATGCAGTTTTTAAAACCATTTTGATACTGTATACATGTCGTTTTCAAAACTAAAAACGTTTTCTTAACGGTTTTAAAAACTGCATATAAACTTAGTAAATAATTAATTATTTATGAAAATAGGGTAAAAAAAAACGAAATCACCGATCAAAATAAAATATAAATGAATGGTTATTTAGTTCTTCTTTATTAAGACAGGAGCTGCAAATAAAAATACATATACATAGTCGTATATGTACATATCTATTGACATTCATTTAATAATTTTATTATTAATATTATAAATATTTTTTTTAAAAAATCATAAAAACAACATAATATATCATTGAATACTATACATTTTAGTACCATAGCTTCAGACTACCGATTCTTGAAATATGAGAATTTTCTCACAAGGTGACAAAATTTCATTTCATTCTCATATCATTTTATAATTTTTTACGGTTTAAGTGCGATATTTCAACTATCTTAATAGCTATGATTTAGCAGTGAGTCTTGGCATTGGCAATACAATTGACAATTACATTAATCTTTAATTATCTTTACACATTTACTGAGATATTCTTATTTTTATTTAAGCCGATATTGATAATTTTGCCACTGGCAACTACTCTAGATTAATTGAATTTCGAGTCCGTAGGTTTTATATATCCCGCGGGTTAGATGTACTCCACCCCGATGCTAACGGATGACTAACTTGTGGCTCAATTTTCTTTATCAACAATTTATTATATACTGTTATTGAATACGTGTTTGAAATTTATAGGGTACGTAGGAGATGGAAAATAGACTTTTACTAATAAACTTTTGTCCGGAAACACACGGTTTCCGAGCTACAGGCTCTTAAAAATTAATTATTTACCTAAATAGTTGAGGTGATCCGTGATGTAAGGCACGCACCGGGTAGCTAAATAAATGTGCCAAAACACTATCATAGTTTCTGGAAGCAAACTGTAGAGGCGGCACAGTGCTTAAATTTTAAGAAAATGGATTAAGTCATTTTGCAATATTTTGAATTGTAAAGTCACAAAAGTCATCACACACGTCATTCAACGTACGCTTTAACATCTTTAATTATTTGATAATTCAATTTGTAATAGTTTATAGTTTTGGTTATAGCGCCCCCAGTACGGATTTATTTCGTGATTTCTCCAGTTTTAAAGTGTATTAACTGTGTTTATTTTTTGACGTAATATGGAATTGAAATTCAATAAGCTGATGAACATTCGTTGTGCTGTTTGATATAAAGTGCAGTACTAGAAGCAAATAGACGTTTACTTTTATATTTAATGATGAAATGGCGTACCATTTCCAATATCCTTTTATCCTACATATAAACAAATATTAAAATAGGACAAGTAATTTTAAATTTATTTAGAAATAAATTTATAGTTATTTAATTTTCTTATTATGTCTTTTATTTTAAAAATTCAAAATTTCAATTTATCTATATATGACATGTCTCCTATGTCATAAACTACCAATTCGACCAAGCAATCACAGTGTGCGTTAGTTCATGGAAGCCATCTGTAGATGTCACAATTTTTTATTTCGAAAAATACATTAACTGTCCTATCTGTAGTTGAGGTGATCCGTGATGTAAGGTTAGAATCTCGGCCTACTAATCATCGACATAAATCTGTCAACAAAAATTGATGAGTTGTCACACCTTCTATATCTATATAAAGTAAAAGTTAGTCTATTTTACATCCCCTATAAATTTGCAACACGCATTCAATATCACCTGAATATAATCCGTGCAATATAGACAAATAGTAAATGTTTAACATTTTTAATATGGTGTGAGATTATTGTCCAGTGGCATGTTTCCCGTACGTTTACCTATATTTCATTTCACGTAAAAAAATAGTAGACATGCATTAAATAAATAACTTAAATTCACAAAACCAAACTTTGTCAATAACAAATAATTTTATCTGTAAAATTGTACAAAACATGAATATTAAAAATTACAACAAAACATGGCTATACATCGCGTAATTCTATAAATTTTATTTGATAACTGACAACTAACATGTGATATTTTTTTTTCGTTTTAGTGAACTAAGTTTACATTCTGACCAGTCAAACGATAGAACTTATATCCCTATCTAAACCAACACTATTTTCTTACATGAAACGAACAAACGAAGTATATATATATATATATATATATATATATATATATATATATATATATATATATATATATATATATATATATATATATGTTAACTGTTGAGTGGATTATATTGTTTCAATGTGTATATAGTTATAGCTAAATGTAAGTCATTTCCCACACCAAGCTAATATCCACATATCAAAAACCGTAAAGTAGTTAAATATTTTGTTGCAATGTCTATTAGTCCAGTAAAAAGAGATCGAAAAAGAGGGTTACCCTACAAAGGTCGGGTAGTTCTGAATTTTTGATATGTTGTATAGGATGGTTAGTTGATGAAAAACCCAAATTTCCACAATTTCCATTCCTCCGCTCCCTCCGCCATCTTGTAGAAACCACAAAAAATTCGCACTTTTTAAATTTTTTTACTTATAACTCCTATCTGCTGAATTTTAGTGCAAAGGAATTTATTTGCCGACTTGTGGAGAACAAAATTTCCTGAAATTTTGATACGAAAAGTCTTTTTGTAAGATTTATAGCAACGGAGCTATGAAGCTCCTAAAAAGGCAACAATTTCACACAGCAAAATTATGAATTTCTTTCCACTTTACATTGCAACAATTCCGTAACACTTAATTTTAACGTAAAAGTCGTCATAATCATCTTATAGAGAATTTAATTACCTAGTGAATCCGTTTATTAATTTTTTTACGATCAATGCAACAGAGTTGGGGGTAAATTAAAAAAAAAACGAAAAAGTGTTTTGCAGAGCAATAGCAACTGTTTTTGGCTTATTACTTCTAATTATAAAAGCATGATTTCAAACAGAATAATCTATATGGATGCAAAATGAACGTAATTATGTGATTGTAAACGTCAGTAAAGTCTTGAGGGACTAACAGAAAAAACTCTTATAAAACAGTACTTCCCTCTTTTATTTGTCTGCGACATCATTCTACTACTCTCTAGCTCGACATGAGATATTTGCCGAATATTATATAAATTCTAAGACTTAATTATCCAAAACTTTGCCATATTATGTTTTATGTCAAACCAGTAGTGATGGAGCTGCGCAGCTCCCAACAAGGCAAAAGTAGCAATCTTAGAAAAATATTGAGGTTTTCCCATTTTTCCTAGCTATAAATAAATCATCATCATAATATATCATTATATAGTTTTAATTGTACTCAGCTCTATAGTTACGGAGTGGAGGAAATATGGAATACACAGATTACCGCGAAACATCCTTTGTCAATTTTTTTTAATCACATGATTTAGATTTAGCTTGCGTTCTTTTATTAAACGATGGATAATATGTATTTCCTAACTGATGTTCCTCGAATCCGTATTACGTTAATTTCGCATCATAAAAACAAGTATAGTGTCAAAAATCGGAGGGACAACGTTGCTACAACGTTGCTACACTTTTTTTCGTAAATTTATTCTCACACCGTTGCATTGGTAATAAAAAATTGATACATGAATTTTGTAGGTAATTAAATTCTCTAAATTGCTTGTAAGGGTTTTCGCGCTAAAATGAAGTGTTAAAGAGTTATTGAGAAATGAAGTGGAAAGTAATTCAAAATTTTGCTAAGTTCGTAATTTTAGCCATTCTTGGGAGCTTCATATCTCCGTTGCTGTTAATCGCACAAAAAAACTTCAAATAAAAACTTACAGGAAATTTTACCCTTTACAAGTCGGCAAACATCGTTTTTCGCGCTAAAATTCACCAAAAAGAAGCTATAAGCAAAAACTGAAAAAAGTGCCGATTTTCGGTTAAAATGAGAATAAAGAAAATTTGAAAATGGATGTCTCGCGGTAAACTCCATGTATTCTATATTTCCTCTATTCCGTAACTGTACAGCTGAGTACAGAAACAAAAAATATACAGGGTGTTCATTTTAAATGGGCCACTATTGCTATCTTGATATATAAGATAAATTTAAATAAAAGAAAAATTATTTTTTTGGGCCAATGGTTTTCAAAATACGGGACAACTTTTTAATTTTAAATGAGAACATATATTTTTTACTTGCTCATTTATCAGAGAATTTAATTCAAAATTCAGTGATATCATATTTTTATACCATTACATAACGATTTTTTTTTTTAGAAAAATGCATGTAGTTTTATACTAATTTGATTAAAATATGGCTATAATAAGAGTGCCACGAATAGAAAAAATGGCTACATGTTATTTTTATTGCATAGAAATAGAGGGCCCTGACCTGAAGAAGTGAATATATTGTTCTTGTAAGTGATCATAAATATCAACGTAAAAAAAATATTCCTGTTTAATTTAATATGAAAACTCATTACGTAAGGGAATAAAAATATCACTGAATTCGGATTAAATTCTCTAACGAATGAGCAAATAAAAAATATATGATCTCATTTAAAATTTAAAAGTTAAGTACCGTATTTTGAGAACCAATGGTCCAAAAAATAATTTTTCTTTTCTTTAAATTTGTCTTCTGAAATATAAATAGTTTGCCCATTTTACCGTCTGTTACTCTTATAGTACTCGAGATAGCAATGGTGGTCCATTTAAAATGAAAACCCTATATATTGAGTTCACGTTCACCAACACAAAATTACGTTCATTTTGCACATATATAGAAATAATAGTTTTAGTTTTATAATTAGAAATAGTGAACCAACGATAGTTGCTGCACTAAACTTAAAAAAAAAAACACACTTTTTCGTTTTTTTGTAAATTTATCCCCTCTCTGTTGCATTGGTCGTAAAAATATTGATAAATGGATTTTGTAGGTAATTCAATTCTTTAGATGATTGATTATGATGACTTTTACGTTAAAATGAAGTGTTACGGAGTGATTGCGATATAAAGTGAAAAGAAACTCAAAATTATGCTAAATGCGCAATTATTGCATATTTTAGGAGCTTTATTGCTCCGTTGCTATAAAACGTAGGAAAAAACTTTTTGTACCAAATTTTCAGGAAATTTTTTTTATCCTCTACTGGTCGGCAAATAACTGTCCTTGCGCTAAAATTCCCCAGAAAGGAGTTATAAACGAAAAACTGAAAAAAGTACCGATTTTTGGTGGTTTCAACAAGATAGCGAGGGGGAGTGAAGGAAGAGGAATTGTGGAAATTTGGATTTTTCGTCAACTATCCTATGCAACGTATTAAAAATTAAGAACTACCCGACCTTTTGTAGGGTAAAATCCTTCATTTACTGGACTATAATCCTAATGCTGCATTACGATTTCGTTGGACTTAATTACCCAAGCGAATTATTAATGTACCAACTAAATTTTTATTCTGCCTAAATAATTTTAAGAAAATTTAGTCCGAAAAGTCATTTCTGTATTTGTCAAATATATTAAAGCAACGAATACTTGTCTTGCCTCAACCATATTATGTGTTGTTATTTTATTTAGATTAATTGTTATAGTTATTAGGGCCTGGTTTTTTGCATTTGTGGATAAAGTGTCAGGTAACTTGACTGCGAGGTAAAAGAAAAATATCGCATCACATAATTTGCATGATTATAATTTTATGTATTTACGCTCTAATATTAATGCGTTATTTTTATTTTATCTGGCAGTTAAATTATCTGACACTTTATTCAGAAATGGAAAAACCGGGCCTAAGTCAAATATCTGTTTAACATTAGCGAGTAACATTGATTCTAACACCAAAAAGGTAAGAAGATAATTAATAGTGAGATGAAATGCGAAATAGTGAGTCGTCAAAATTATTTCAAGAATTAAGGAAAAGTTCTAACTACGTGACATGTAAGTCACGTGACGTTTTTTCTCAGTTTTGTCAAATTTTACTGACATCCCATTTTTCAAAAATTGGCTCCGGAACGCTATTAACTAGCCAACTAAATGATGACTGAATATACTAAGGAGTCGGCCTTCATTAGTCTTGTTTTGAAGTTCTTGATAAATACACAATGTTTTGTTTTATTTGGTATCCACGTTGCATTCGTATACCGGGTGTCTACTTTATTTCCCGAACATTGGAAATTCAATGTTAAAATTATCATTTGGCGATATCTCTTTACCTATTAATTTTAGAAAAAAAGTGTAATGTTAAAAAATGTTCAGAATGTAAACGTTCATCGATGAGTACCAAGTTTGTTGTTCATTTGTTTCTTATATACTAGGCCGAATCCCGCATAGCATAGCGCTGCCTTCGCTGAGCACCGAAATTTGTCGAATACAGTTGCTGGACCAATCACATTCGTCCATTCATTGCGTTCGGCAAACTTCGGCGCTCAGCGCTGCCAGCGCTGTGCCATGTTGAACGCGGCCTAGATAGAATCAAAAAGAAAGAAAGACTCGATTTAAGTCAATTATCAGAGAGCCACGAAAAACAAAACAGTAATTTATGTTTAATGTTTCTGACATATCTAACAGATTTGACATTTCATTTGATTTTATTATTATTATTATTATTATTATTATAAGGTTTTGTGATTAATTTTTTACATCTAGATTGTCTTCCTATTATTCTAATAATAATAATAAAATCAAAATAAATGTCAGATATGTCAAAAACAACAAACAAATTATTGTTATTTTTCATGGCACTCCGTGAATTGCCTTAATTCGTGTATTATCTTTTACTTCTAACTTGTACATAAGGAACAATTGAACAACAAACTTGATACTTATCGATGCACTTTTTCATTCTAAATATTTTTCTTCATTACTTTTTTCTAAAAAAGGTAAACAGATATCGATAAATTAAAATTTTAACATTGATTTTCCTATATTCGGAAAATAAAGTAGACACACGGTATATGTATTTAATTTGTATAATTTTATCGTTAATATTAAATCACGTAGTGCTATAAATGTTAAACATGTTCGTTTCTCTTTAAATTGTGTTTCTAGATAGTTACTAAGTTATTTAAATGTAAAAAAACCTAATAATTAAATGTAAAAAAACAACGAAATTACACATAAAAACATAATATAAATAAAAAATTATATAGTTCTTGTCACCAACGAAGAGTATAAATTCCAGGTATCTTTTCATTACATCGTACTGGGTGACTATTATAATTTCTTTGTGTACTTACGATTAAGATAGGCTTATTAATATTGGATTAGATCAGTAAGTATAATAAAACACAATAATTTTAGATTTTATTTAAAAATTCAAACTTAAATAACAATGTTAGGGAAAAATTATTAGATGTATGAATGTATTTTATCACCCTTTAAATTGTATGACGATATTTTTATCCTGGCATAAACTTCTTTTCGTAATATCATTGCTGGTTTTTTACAACTTTATTAATATAACCCTGATAATGGTTTATTTGAAACCGAGACGTCGGATCGTTGAGCAAATGATAATTTAATAAAATCATTTTAACAAGACTGCATCTCCAATAATTTTAGCCTTAACATCATTCCAACGATCAAGAAATACCATTAATTAAATAACAATATTGTGATTTTAAATATTGTGTCCAGTCTAGTGTCGTTGCATTTATTTAAACTTTCAGAATTAATTAGGTGAGTAGAATTAGTAAATTTGTATTGTATATGAGTGCTTTTTTAAATATATTAATTATTATTAAATTTCTGTGAAATAAAAATTATCGATTTTTTAGATTGTTTTATATAATTAATTCAAATTAATATGCTGTTAATTTCAACTCTCAAAATAATTAAGAACTGCCTGAAATCTTTTTTGTTTAGTTTAAATAATTTATTTGAAGTTCAAGGAACGATGCATCAACGTTATTTATATGTTGTTATAGAAAATAGTCTTTGTTTTTTAGTGTCCACTAAATTAGGTAGAAATGTTTTGGATTTTATTAATTACTATGAGCTTCCTATTAGTTGTATATGAAATACAATTTCGATGGAAGTATCGTAGCTTAAGCCGAATTCCAGGACCTATAAACCTTCCGTTCATAGGATCAAGTGTTAAATATATTTATTTTAAATGTAAGTAACAATTTAATAGTTAAAAGTTAATTCATATCCACTGAAACTAGAAGGAGCAGCATAGAACGAATAAATATTCCTCTATTACGAATAAGGCCCACTTTTACAATTGATGAATAAACTATAGTATATCTATCGGAGGTATAACTTCATCCTAGCAACTATACCTTTGTAAAACAAGAATATATTTTTACGTTAAATCACTTTACGTTGACACAATAAAACTATCTTCATGCTAGACTATTTTTTATCAATATTGTTATTATTTCTGCCTTCTAATTTGCACTTTTCACGATGTTAAATGATAAAAATATTATTTTTTATAGGAAAAAAAAGAAGAAAAATTCTCGGAAATGCAGTCAAAATAACATGTTTATTTGATTATGCTGACGTTTCGATCATACTATGATTATCCGCATAATCAAATAAACATATTATCTTGACTGCATTTCCGAGAATTTTTCTTCTTTTTTTTCCTGCATCATTTTCCCAGTCGATCATCGTTACTCCAATTATTTTTTACGTCTGTTAAAAAAGTACACTTTTTATCTTCCGTCATACGGTAATGAAGGTTTGGTCAAAAAATTCGAGGGTGAGTTTTTAATGGATAAGCACGTTTTAGAGTCCCTAGAATACGTTTTTACTATTTTTACGATGATGTCTGTATGTTTGTATGTGTGTATGTATGTGTATGTGTGTATATATGTGTGTATGTGTGTATATGTGTGTGTATGAGTGTATATGTGTGTGTATACGTGTGTATGTCCGTTTCCACGACTTGATCCCCACGTCATCAGTAGTAAACATATGGTTCAAATCGCCAGGGGCAGGAGGGAAATGATGACGTCATATTGTTACCAAGGTTTTACTATAGGGATTTAATTTTCTAGTTTGATATAAGGTGGAGTATGACAGGACTTTGTCATGTTTTACATGTTCAATATTTTATTTGCAATAATTTTGTTGTTCGCTAATATAACATATACCTACTGTGTGAATATTATATTCATATTTATTTGACCATTAGTGCAATTACAAATTGTTTATGACAAGTCAAAAAATTAATATTACATTAATAATAATGAATTACAAGTGTCTGCATCAGCAATGGCGGTCAGATATTCATCTAGACTATAAAAACATTGTTTTGTCAAAAATTTCTTTATTTTAAGTTTAAAAAAATTATAATTTAATGACAATTGATGCTGGTAAGGCGTTATATAAATTAATATTTAAAGAATTTCTCTGAGATCGATCTAATCTAAATCTGGGTACTTGAATTAAATTAGCATTCCATACCGTCAACTATGTCTCTTACGATATGTAAAACCGCTCGAATCCAAATTGATTTGAAACAAATAAATTATTGCTCTCAAAATAGAAAACTAGCTGGTCCTTTAACAATTTTTCATAAATCTTTGCTAATACCGGGAGTATTGAGATAGGTCTATAATTATCCTCTTTCAAAGGATCACCCTTTTTGAAAAGTGGAATAACTTTGGTCAATTTAAACTCTTCTGGAAAAACTCCCTCTAATACACATTTATTTAATAAATGTGTCAGAGTGGGGAGAATAATTATCAAAATTTCTTTTAAAATTCCATTCCAATGTTCATGTCAAAAACATCTTCACATTTACAATTTTTTAAAGAATTAAAAGCACGGAGTACATCCTCTTCCGAGTTCAAAGTGAAATTATCTAAAGGTGGCTGATTAGGTAAGTTATTGTATGAATTGTCGTTAATAATTTCGTTGCCAAAATTAGAAACGATATTATCTCCAACAGAAATAATAAAATTATTAAAAGATTCACTGGTACTAGCAACTTCATTCTTAATAGAATTGGATGCATTACGTTCTTGATTAATTAAACGCCAACGATCTTTCATTTTGTTGTATCATACCTGAAAGTTTACTTACAAATTCGCTGCAGGCCACAGAAACATGAATATTAGGATCCAAAAAAGTATTCCAGTCATCAAAATTCAATGTGACACATAATATGTCGCAACTTAATAATTATGATGTAATGTCAAAAGTGGTAAAAACTGTCCTATACTGTGTCAATTTCGTTAATCATCAAAATTCGAAGTATGAATAAGTAGTTATTTAGAAATAATAAACCAATTGAATAAATACGATGATAGTATAATGGAAGAAATATACCTCTTTTTATTGTCAAAAGCAATAGCAAAATGCACAATATGTATAATCACAAGAATTAACAAAATTACCAACACACAACAAAGCACAAATTATTATCGACGTCAAAATCACCTTAATCACATGAATGACAGAATACATGAATATTTAAATAATTCAAATATTTGAAAATGACTTTCGTTACCGCGGTTACAATACAGTTTCTATTTTATTTTTTGCCGTTGGTTAAACGGAGATAGCTTATACCCCTCCTAAACACGGACGACAATGAGATAGCGAATAAAAGTCTCATATATGCCGTATGTGTACAACAAAGATGCTAAATAAGTGTTTTGTATTTCTTGCATCAGAAGTTGATGACGTGGGGATCAACTGGGATATATATATATATATATATATATATATATATATATATATATATATATATATGTGTGTGTGTGTGTGTGTGTGTGTGACAAATATTACGAAGACACATTTATTTATGAATTCTCAATCTTCTCAAATTGTTCAGCAATAAGCTAACATTCTTTAATCGTTTTATTATAATAATAGTAATAAATACTTAGGCCGAACAAAAGGATATGTTACTAGTTTTAAAATATTGCAAAGAAATTTGAACAACTCGTAAATAATTGTTACTGTCATTAAAAATTCGTTGTTTGTAATTTAGATAGACTGCTAGATAACATTAATTTAAAAAATCACAGGGTGCAGTCACTTACATTTTATTTTCTTCTGTCTAAATCGTTATAGACATCACAAATTACGCAGAGACAGAAAATTTTACTATTGAATGTATCTTTCTAAAAAAAAACAGCCATCTTACGTTATTGACGTTGTCATTAAAAAGTTATGGTCTAATCATGGTCGTGACACCCAAGTTTCATATACTAGTGGCTCACTAACAATAAAAAAATATCATCTTAAAAGATAAACTATATCCAAATGAATTATCAACCCAAATTTCATTAAAATCGAACAAAGCGCTTCGTTATTATAAGCAAAATTATTATTATTATTTTTAGAAGAACTTTGAAATAGAATATTGGCTAAACGGTGCACTTTCTTTAGGAGGAAAGTTTCGATAAATCGTCTTATTTTGATCTCAGGAATCTATGGTTAAGCCAGTTCCCCCTGTTTTCAAGACATCCTGTATACAAATAATTCTAATTGACAGATGTCAGTGTCAAGTGTAATTTACAAAGTGTGTTCGTAGAACACGGAAAGATAATATACGGAATGCAAGGATAACAGGATAAGGGAATTGGTATAAGTGATAGTTTTCTAGAAAGATAGAAGATTTCATTGATATGGACATGTCATGGGGAGAGATGATGTGATGAAGAATATATTGAAAGAAGAATGTACAGCTTAATAGTAGTGGGTAGATGAAACAGAGGAAGACCAAAGAGAACATGGAAGGACTGTATTGCGGATGACTTGAGAGAAAAGGAATTGAATAAAGAAGACACGCAAAATAGAAATGAGTAGAAGAAATTGAAGAATAACGACCCCTAACGAATGAGAAACGCTAAAGTAGTTCGTGTTATAATTTTCGACGAAATATAGAATCATTTCCAATGAACTATTTGTATGGACTTTGTACAAAATACATAGAAGGTAATGTGCTTGCTACATCAGATTTTTTCATTATAAAGTCTTTTTTAATAAATGAAAGTGTTAAAAAATGCACTTTTTTAACGCTGCGAAGTAAAATAATGCAACGCTATGGCACTTTTTTTTCACATTTTTATTGCCTTTATTGACATGTGTCAAATATATGAATAACAACATATCGTTTGTGTTTAGGATAGGAAATACTGGTGTTTATTCTATCAGAGGTTTATTATTTTTCCTTCTTGTGAAAAACAGATATATTTTACCCACTTGTTACATAAATAACTATTTTGATTCTGACAGTGATGGTGAAATACTTTATTGACATCTGTCAAATAAATGAATAACAACACATCGTTTGTGTTTACGCGGTAACAATAAGAACCAGGAATAAGTTATCCCAGGATTATACGACAGATTTCCATGGGATAAGAAATAGTGGTGTTTATTCTATCAGAGGTTTATCCGAGGTTTGTAAAATACAATTTCCAATTTTATACCTAGTATACCGTTATACGAGGTTTAGATTTCAGAAAATTATTTCTTATTTTTTAATTAATTATTGCAGTGTACATTTTTAGTGTGCCACTGCAGCCGAATTTTTTGTTAAAAATAATAAATTATCTAAACACAAAAGCTACATTCCCTGCTACTTTTTTAATGCGTAATGATAATGCATAAGACATAATTTTAATAAATAGTGGTAATGCATAACATTAAGAAAAACATAACATTTTCTGCAACAAAATATATGGCTCTACTCTTAACAAATCTGTAAATCTTACAGATCTGCAAATCTGTAAATAATGAAAGAAATCGCAACGAAAGCTGGTACTCTTTATTAACAAAAATAGATGTATTTTTGTCGTCGCGCCACTCGCGGATTTTTTTAACACAGCGCTGGGATCGGATGTTTAAATGACAGTTGACAGTTCCCGCTACCCTTATTAAGTGAGGTATAGGGATCGCGTTAAAAATTGGATATCGAGATTTTGGTAAATGACCACGTTTTAAAATCCTTAGAATCCGATTTTAACATTTTTACGATGATGTCTGTGTGTGTGTGTGGATTCTTCGCTCTATCTCAAATACTATTTTTCGGAAAATTTTGAAACCTTGTATTTCGACCTTGTTCTAATATTGAAAGAACCCATTATATTTTGGTGTAAAACGGATAACCGGAAATGAAACTTTACTTGAAGCTCAAAATAGTTTTTCTTCGAAAAATACCTTTAAATATTATTTTCCGAGATTTATGTATCATAAAAATTAAATATCGTTAAATTTTCTACAGGTTTGCATTAATACTTTTTCTATATATTTTATGGATAAATTTATAAAATTATCTATAATTTAAATTCCGGAGCCTATGCTTTAAACAAACATAATTGCTTGATTACACAGTTAATATCTCAAATGTATGTAACTGACAGATAAATATCACTGTCAAAGAACTAATCATTTGAAATTAATAATAGTAACGTTTAAAAAGAAAATAGTGAATAGGACCATAGTTATATTGAATGGAACTTAATACAGTTTCCAGCATAAGTAAATATGTAAGTACGTATATTTAAATTAATAAAAATGAAATGGCGGGAGGTATAGTGTTCGCCACATCAGAATTTTTTTCTGGAGTTCAGTTGTGTATACAGAGGCTGCGGAAGTCAATTGAGATACGGAGGCTGTGGAAATCAGTTAAGTATACTGAGGCTGTGAAAGTTAGTTGAGTGTACATAGGGTGTGGACGTCAGTTGAGTATACAGAGACTGTGGAAATCAGTTCAAGATACGGACGGAGAATCAGTTCTGTTAGTAGAGTTGAAAGCAGATAGTCAGTTGAGGAGTCATTAGGGTCTCGTGGGGAGAGTCGAACAGTTGAAAGTGATATAAATAAGTAGTGACAAATATAGTGGTATAAATATCGCGTACACAGTTTTTAACAGCCTGCAATCGGCAAATAAATAAGACATCGTTTAAATAAATAAATAATCTTAGTGTTAAGTATTTATTAGTTTTCCTAGTCTTTAATAATTAGTGGTAATATTTGTTTAATCGTAGTGTTTGTTATATTTTTATCTTTTAATTATCTTTTACTTATTTACTTATCGTTTAATAAACATTTATTTTAATTAATATTTCTTTGATTATTACACTGCACCCAAATAATTAAACGTTACATTATTTTGGTTACGTTTTTTACTTATAGCACTTTTCCATTTATATATTTAGTTTTGCACTCAGTGCGTCATGTTCGGCACTAGTTATTACAACTGGCAAGAATTAACGATCGTAGTAAGTGTTAGAAAGTGCACTGAGTAAGTTTCAGTTCACTCGAAAAGTATAAATGGAACACGTAAAACCCAGTTAGTGCGCACTGGTAATATAAATGAAAAACTATTTATGCACTCAGTGCAAAAAGTGCGCACTAAATATACGAATGGAAAGCTTTATTAGTAACTGTAAAATAAACTGTACGAACGTGTGTATTATTGAGAGATATTATTAAAAATAATGATTTTTTTTATTGTATTTAACTTGTTACAAATTATTACAATTGATATTGATGGGGTGAGTCAGTTTTTATCTTATATTTGTAACATTTTACTTATTTGCGTTGCGTTGATGGAGATAGGATGATGAAAGGCCAGTCACAAACATCCAAGCCCCTGGTGGAAATCGAACCCACGACCCCAAGAACCGAGCGGCGATGGTCGCTTCGAGCGCTCAGAAGCACGCTGCTTCAACTCCCTCGGCCACCGAGGCGGCTCTTTGAGAGATATTAATCTAGGCTGTAAAAAATCTTATTTTTTCTTCTATTGGTTATGAAGTTGTATTTTCAATTTGTTGTAGATACTCTCAAAAATTTTCAATACTTTTCGTCTCATATATTTCCTGAGCTAAAATTGTGTCAACCGAAGTCTGCATGGCCCCCATGGACCCCCCCCCCTTGAACCGCCCTTGCGTATGTGATCTGTAGATCAGTTACCACAATTTTGATTTTTACTGTATTGTATGGTTATTACGTGGTTGTCACATATGAGACATTTCCGTAATCAATTAATTGTTTTATGGTAATCCTTCCGGTGGAATAAATTATAACTAACAATATCTACATTTAGTTTATTTTCAAATTCTAATTATGTTAAGAATAATAATTTAAAGATTTTTTTTAGCAAAATTGCAAATCTTATCACATATGACCAAGACCTATGGTAGTATCGCAACAGTTCAAAATGGCCATGAATCACTTTTATTAGTATCTGATTCCGATATGCTCCAGTTTTTTTACGGTCACCAAAATTCGTAGATAAAGCTGATCATTATCAATATGCTGCATCTTGGTTAGGGAAAAACGGTATTTTTATAGGTAAAAGTAAGTAGATATTCTAGTTGTCTTGTTCAGTAAGCCTAGATTTGGGACACATAATATTTGGCTGTTATTCAAAATTTAGAATATATATATATATATATATATATATATATATATATATATATATATATATATATATATATATATATACATATATAACTATAAGAGCTACAAATATTATTAAATAGGCAAACAATTTCTATTTCACAAGACAAATTTAAATAAAAGAAAAATATTTTTTTTCGGCTAGTGGTTCTCAAAATACGGGACCTATTTTATTTTAAATTAGAATATATATTTTTTATTTGCTCATTCGTTAGAGAATTTAATTTTGAATTCAATGGTATAACATTTTTATACCCTTACATAACGATTTATTTGGGAAAAATGCATGTAAACTTTTATACCAATTTTATTAAATTATGGCTATAATAAGAGTGCATGATTAGAAAAAATTACTGTCATTTTTATTACTTAGAATTGTGAGCCCTGACCGAAAGAAGTGAATGAGAGGTTCTTGTAATAATCATAAATGTCTATTTCTTTCATGGCATTCCAATTCTTCAAATTGTCAAAAAAATAACACGTATTCGTTTTTTTCATTCATGACAGTCTTATTATAGCCATATTTTAATCAAATTAATATGAAACAATACATGCTTTTTTCTAAAAACAAATCGTTACGTAAGAGAATAAAAATATATCTCTGAATTCAGAAATAAATTCTCTAACGATTGATCAAATAATAAATATATGATCCTGTTTAAAATTAAAAAGTTAGGTCCCGTATTTTGAGAACCACTGGTCCAAAAATATAATTTTTCTTTTCTTTAAATTTGTTTTGTGAAATAGAAATTGTTTGCTTTACATATATATATATATATATATATATATATATATATATATATATATATATATATATATATATATATATATATATATATATATACATGTGGCCCAAATTTCATTATACAAGGTGATTCATGAAGAGTGCCAAAATAAAACCATATATTGAGGAGAGTTATTTTAAGTATGTGTGTGTAACAAAATTTTCGTCTACGATAACTCTAATACTACAATTCCAAAAATTATAATTCTTTCCTATTCCTATTCGTTGCATCCATATGAAAAACTAATTAGATTTTGGTTATAATTGGTCAACCGGAAGTACCCGAATTTGAAGATTTTAACAGTTTTTCTTGAAAAAAACGATGTTAAATATCATTTTTTCACATTTAATGTTATTATAAATATTAAAGAACATTGTATTCTCTATACGATTTGTCTGCATTTTATACTTCATATTAAATGGATATAGAGTTATAAAATTATAAAGAAATTAAATTTCATAAATTAGCTAGCTATGCTAGAAACAGCTACTGTATTAAGAAAATTCTAATTGAAAGATGTCAGTGTCAATTGACATATTCGTAATATATTTGGGTTATAATTTTACTCGAAATATAGGATCTTTTTTCTCGAAACTTTCTGTATGGAATTTGTATAAAATACATACAACTGTCGAAAGGTAACGTACGTACAAGAAATTTAGAATCTACCGACTGTGTTCGAAAAAACGAGTGGTAAAAAGTTACCGTGTTCGGAAATTGTACAATATCTACCAGATCCATTTACCGGATTCATGAAGAATCTAACCTCAGTAAGCAAATTTCTAACCTGTTTCAAATTTTTTTATAGGTTATGGATCTACCGTTTACCACTTGCGTTCTTAAAATATCGATTCCGGTAACTATAACCTGATAAACAGCTGTTTACCGGCAACAGTTCATCGGTAGAATTTTCGTAAATGCCTCATATAACTGACGGAATGTAATGTGCTGGTCACATCAGATTTTATCTTTTTTTAAAAAAGTTTTCATTTGAGTTTAAAAAGATCAAAACTCATATAAATTTTACCATTCACTGAAACTTCACGGTCTGTCGTTTTAATGCCTCAACTAACAAGAATGGAGGTGAAGTTCACCTTTACTCGTATTTGAGGGTTTTGTATTCAAAGGGCGACCTTCAGAATTTAATTCTTTAGCATGTATCACTTACTAAATATTACTATCTCTATATCCTTTATCTGTAGATTCGTATAATGATATTCAAATGAACTATGCACAGATTATAATTATTTAAATAATAACAAAACACTACAAAATTCATTGAACGTATGTTTCAGTTTGATCGTGTATGCTTCATTTCCTGTTGTGCTGTCCTATTTACTGGCGAGTCAACAACATACGGTATCCTGGCTTGCACCAATCATTTTAATTTCTAATAATTTTCTTACTTTACCTTCTCTAGAGTTTTAAACTGCTGCAGTCTATTCCTGAACAAACAAACTAACGAATTCTTAGCAAGAGCTGCTTAATTTCTTTTAGAAAATATCTTTTTTGTCTGTAAAATTAAACCTCTATATGAAACCTATACTAGGGAATTCTATGAACTTGCGCCAAACGCAAATTCTAACCTAACTTTTCTGGTCTATTATACAAAAAAAGTACTGTTGTTAGAATTTGATAAATTTAGTAGTTTTTGAGATATTTAAATATTTAGAAAAAGTCAAGTAGGTATCAAAAAAATTTAAGTAACAATTAATATCAATGAAATTCAGATAAATTCATTATTGGATATCTACCTTTATATTCTCTGGACTTACGATAACCAGTAATATCCATTAAATAAACACCATACCTGCATATTCAATAGCGCTAATCGGCACTAACACTTTACAAACTTTGTTAATTAAAATAAAGTATATTTTTTACCTCTCACTAAGAGAGGTATTGAATTCATGCTAAAAATCGCATATCCAGATTTTAGTGAATAAGCACGTTTTAATGTCCCTAGAATCCGATTATAACATTTTTACGATGATGTCCGTGTCTCTCTTTCTCTCTCTCTCTCTCTCTCTCTCTCTCTCTGTGTGTGTGTGTGTGTGTGTGTGTGTGTGTGTGTGTGTGTGCGTGCGTGCGTGCGTGTGTGTTGGATCCACGATTTCTCAAATACTATAAGATTTAAAACATTTTTAACAACGGTTTCTTCAATCTAACAATAATGGGAAGAATTGATTAAGTTTTGGTAACAATTCGACAACCGGAAGTAGTAGTTACAAGAAAAAAATCATCTAAATATTATTTATCGAAAATTTATGTAAATACTTATATTAAAGAACGTTACATTCTTTATACGATAAATATAAATTCATTATTATATCTTCTATAGATTTAAAGATAAAGAAATGCACATAAAATAATTTGATGTAAAAAATCTCAGATCAAACTACTTTAAGGCAAGAAATTTAAATGTTTGTAAGTGACACAAAAATGTCGCTGTCAAAAATATTTGTACATCATTATAAAAATAAAAAAAAGTAAACAACGTAAAAGAATAAACGTAAAAAAGAATATAAAAGGAATTTGCGAAAAAATGACGAATATAAAGAAAAAGAAAAGGAAAGTAGAAAAAGAAAATTTCAGGATATTGATTATAAAGAAAATGTATGTATTGTACATAATTTATATTAAAATATCCCATAGATTTTGTAAATATATGTGAAAATTATTCTGTAGTGAGAGATGAATATATGTATTTGTATTTAAAAATTTTTTTTCTACTAACACTATTAAAAATTGAATTTTTAACACCGCATACTTCAATTAAAAATGCGATATTTTAATTCTAGTGTTAAAAGTAAATTACCTTGGTAATGACGAATGGAACAACAAATCGACATGTTTGACATATGTCAAAAAAAAATTACAAATACAAATTTAAATGAAATAAATGTGTTTGTAGAAAAAATATTGTATGCTATACGTGTCAAAAGTGATTTTATTTTGTTCGAAGTTTTGGACGTGTTCCAAACTTCCTTTTCACAAAATAAAATGTCACTTTTAACACTTATATCATAAATAACTATTGTTTTATGCGTACAACCAGGTAAAATATCTGGCGAGAGGTTATGTACTGGCCACATAAGATTTTTAAATTCTGTTCTATGTATTTCCTATGGTAAATCGATTGTTTTTTAACTGTTAACTAATATTTAGATTTTTTTCCAAAAATTGAAATATCTGAAAATTTACTACGTAATATTTTACAAGTAAAAATGGTAAAAAGTTACAGGAAAAAAAAGCATAAACATGCATCTAAATAAATAATATTCTCAAACCAAGTTTCAAAATTTGAGTGCAACTAGTACAAGAGTTATTAATAAAAATATGCCTGATGAGGTGCACTTTTAAAGAGCTATAACTCTAACGAAAAGTTTCCGGACATACCTCCATACAATAGTTTTTGCTCAAAATATATGGTTTTATTTTGGAACAATCTTTGTGAATCAACCTGTGTAAAAGTTATATAGCAAAATAAATCATTTCAGGAGCCGAGTGGCAAAAGATGAGGAAAATATATACTCCTGCTTTTCACTCTGGTATCTTAGAGGAGTATGTTAATATGTTTGCTACCCACTGTGATGAGTTGATTAATGTGTTAGGCAAAACAGCAGATTCAGGTCCAGTGGATATCTACCCCATACTTACAAACTATGCTCTCGATACCATCACAGGTATAGTTTGGTTATCATTATTTCGCAATGGTTCCTCAGCAGGTATTCCGAAGAAATTTATGAGGTCATACTTACCAAGGTAGTATTTGATAATATCTTTATTTTTCACTTGAGTTTTTCATAAAGGGATACAAATAATATCAAAAAGAAAAGAAATTTTGCAGGAAAAGAAATATATTATTTTGATATGTTTAAAACATAAACATTTGTTGACAAAAATCTTGAGAGAAAAACACTTAATACCTGCTGAGTAGAATCAACCTCTCCCCATTAGAGGATCAAGTTCATCGCCAAATACTCATAATGTTAAACAAACTATATTAGTTGTATATCATATACTGTTCTCATTTTCTTTTAGAAATTCAGAAATTTGCTTTACTTTGTAATCTATTAGATTTTTAAAACTTGATCTATTGAAAGAAAATATTATAACAATATAATTTTGGAATTTGCTATACGAGTAGTATCACAATTTGTTTTTCACCAACGACTAAGCAATACCTATCGTTATGTATGAATTACTTAGTAAGGTATCTGTTTTCTAATATCCAAATCATTAACCTTTGACAATTATCATTTCAAAATTAAGACTGTACAGAATGTAATCGAAAAGTGGGCCATAGGTACGTTACCCATACGACCTTTATTTTAAAGGACAGTCCTTTATTTGGAACTACTGTCCTTTAAATTTATTTACTTCATAAAAACTCAATTTTGTTCTTTATTTCTATATATCGTCCTTTAAAGTTTAAATAATTTTCAAAAGTTTTATCAAAGATAATGTTTAAAATAAATTATTAGCTTTGAGCATATTAGTTAAAAGTTTCACTATGTACTCCGCTAGATGGCAATGAAATGTAATAGAATTACTCTACGCTGCCATCTACACTTTGCGCTAACGCAAACGCTCCCATTTGACAAATGTAGAACGCGAACGCAGTGTTTGTTTACAATCATCGTCAAGCTGACGGTTACGAGCTTCCATATTTTAGATATGTTACCTGCAAATTTGAGATTCTTAGACTTTACCGGGAGAGGGAGGGAAGTGTTTTAAAGTTGCTGAGGTTAGAGGCTTGTTCTTTATTTTCAAAAAAGAAAATATGTTCACCGTAGCCATAGCCATAGCCCATAACATGGGAAATCAATTTTTATTTGCGCAATCGTTACACATTATTTTATTCAAAAATACTTCAAATAAAAGTTATAGATATTTAAAATTTGCATTCAAATCATGTAAAACGATTTATGTAAACGAAAAATTAATCATAAATCAAATATGTTTATCTCGGTTTTTATGATTTAGATTAGAGTAGCAAACTAACCAAAACTCGAAAATGTAAATTGTTTAGTTTTAACTCAGTTATATTATATGGCCGACCTAGACTAAAAGCTCACAATAATTATAAATTTATAATTATTTTTTTCGCTTACATGAAGAACTAGAATGATTGTTTTACATGATTTTGATTCAGAAATTAAATGTTATAACTTATATTTGAAGCATTTTTTTGCATAAATTAATATTGTAATATTCGCGAATATAACTTACTCGTATATTATATACCCAATTGAAATCGTTAAAAGTAATACTAAGCACAAATATACTTATTGTCGTATACTACAAAGACAAAATATGTGTAACCACCTTGACCGGGTTTAAGATTGGAAAGAGTGGGCGGCTAACATTTCAGTGCCATTATAGTTTTGTTTTGTAACTACTGATAAGTTGATTTAGTTTTTGGAAAATAAAATATTACGTCTAAATCTTGTTCTTATATATATATATATATATATATATATATAATACTAAGTCGTTACACTCGAAAATGGTAAATAGAACTCATTAAAACAAACAACTTTTCTTAGCTCAAATTTTTGATTTGGAGCCCCAGTTCATAGTTATTGGCGTTCTCTTGTTTTTCGAAAAATCGTCATAACTCCCTTATTTTAAGAAATATTTAAAAAATACAAAAACTTTCAGCATTTCCTTTCGCTTCTCTAAAACACTTGTATTTACAATTATTTTCTATTTCCTCAAATAACAAAATAGCGACCAATCAAAAATTTCAAAACAAGATATTTTGAAAACCACCCCCTCGATTTTCGAAAATAAAACATTTTTAAAATCCATAAACTTTCTATTACAATATTTGTCTGAAACATTTTTTTCTATCTGTCCAAAAAAGTTCTTATTCAAACTGAATTGCAAGATAAATTTTTACAAACTGCAACAATAATTTAAAACAAATTAGGCATGCTGCCATTAAACAAGAAAAACAAGAAACAAACAAGCTGTTTAAGACTAATATGTCTTAAATGTAAGGAATTGGAAAATATTAACCCCTTGAGGTAGCAATCCGCTGCACTTGGGAATAGAACGGTTAACCCGCCCTGACTCTATTTAAATGAGTCAATAAATAAATGGAAATAACTGTTTCTGTTACTTGGAAAAATTAGTTATATGTTTTTACGTGTTTAAGTTTAATTTTAGTATTGTTTGAAATAGCTGTAGTATCTTAAACTAATTATTAATATTAATATTATTGCATCTGGCTTCACGCGAGTGCGCGCGCACCCCCACGCCAAGTACAGCTGCTTCAGCACTGACCGGCATCGACCGAGTCAGAGTGTCTCTGGCTTGCAAACGGTAAACACGTATCGCGTCGTCGTCCGCGAGAGTGGTTTGTCCACCATTTTGCATAAAACTTTCTGATTTTCATATGGTCAGTAAAGTAATTGGTTGTTTAATTATCGTACGCGTAGCTTGATTAGCCTAACACGACTAATTCAAGGAGTATCGTTCGGTTTTCATTTAATTTGGTACTTTATAGTCCGCGAATACTTTCCGGCGCCAATTTATGCAGCTAATAGACACATCTCAGGAATCAATTGTAAAATCGAACTGTACAATTTGATTTCTCACGGAACTCGTGTTGTTAGGGATTTGATTCATATTTCCTTGGGTGAAATTATTATTATTTCTTTGTAAACCTGTTTACACACGTCCACGTTCGAGTGACGTCATTCACAGCGCATCTGCTGTTATTGTCGACTAGGTACATTCAATGCAACAAGTTTTGCATTCTAGTTGGTTGTTATTAAGTTCATTTAGAGTTCTTAATATTGTTTAACTACATTTGTTTGTTCATACACTTATGAAATGATTTAGTTAATTTATACAAATATCGTATTTGTTTTATCTTTGGTTTATTATTGTTTATGTCACTTGTATTCAATACGCTATCACATATCTCTCAGAATTGGTTTTCAGTTGTTTGTTATTTTGTTGCAATTATATTTAGCACGTTTGTTAGTTCGTAAAACTATCTGGTCCTTCGTTCGTTTTAATTAGTACGTTTCACAAATTAATATTATCCCGTATATTGGCCAAGTCCAGTGATGTGAACCAGCTATCGAAGGTTGTAATTATTTTGGTTTACATATAGTTTTGTTTTATTCATTGAATTTAACATCAAACACATTGTTGGTGCTTCTAGACCGGATTCGCTGATCTAGAGACATCACATTTGGGCTTGCGAGCAGGATCAAAACATTTTGGTTCTTCTAGGCCGGATTCGCTGGTTTAGGGTTTGAACATTTGGTCCTTCGAGCCGTTAGGTCCTTATTACTTAGTCCTTCGCACCGGAGGGACGCAACATTTGGTCCTTCGAGCCGGATTTGGCGGTACTCGGAGATAATTATTGTTTCTAGTTACATTTGATCGTCGAACCGGATTTGGCGGATTTCGGAGATAATTATTGTTTCTAGTTACTTTGGTATTAGTAATTGCATTTATTAACACACTGTAAAATGGCTAAACTACTACTCGAACAATTAGAGGTTGTGACAGAAGATATTCGTCGTCTATCAGTCTATTCTTCAGAGACTGATGAAAAAAGTAAACTGAAATTTGAGGTAACTTTTCCGTCTCTCGCAGCTTGGGAACAAGAATTCAATCGTACTTATTGTGAATATTCTTCAAAGTTAAAACAAACCAAAAATCCCGACGAGGATATATTGGCAGAAATTTCCCGAGTTAAGAAGTTGTTTAATGAAATAAACGAACTCATTTGCGACATACGTGTCAATTACAAACTTATGTTCAATGGAGACACCGGATCACAGGCAGGGTCCGACAGAGCTAAATCAGAATCACATTCGATTCAATCAGCACAATCTTTGCGATATATGCAACCCAGCTTGCCTAAATTGAATCTCCCAACATTCGATGGGGAGAAAACAACTTTTATGAATTTTTACGATTTATTCACACAGTTGGTGATAAATCGGGACAGTTTGTCAGATATTGAACGACTTCAATATCTCAAGTTATCTTTAAAAGGGGAAGCCGCTAGGCTTATTACAAATATCCCCGTCAAAGCTGATAGTTTTGATATTGCATGGAACGCCATCACAGATGAATATTATCGTCCTAGGTTGTTGAGGTCGGTACATCTGAATGCACTCCAAGATGTGCAAAAGGTCAAGCAGGCAGACGCTCCTACACTAAAATCATTGTTGAACACAGCACGCGAAAACATCGCTGCTCTGAAAAACTTAGAGGTTGATGTTGACTCATGTGGGGTCATTTTGGAAAACATGATTTGTCGTAAGCTAGATTCGTCTACTAGACGACAGTGGGAACTAACATTGGATTCTGACTCCAAGCCCACTCATGTAGAGTTAATTGCGTTCTTGACTAAGCAAGTTTCAAGCTTAGAGGTTGAACCAGACAAACCTGTCAAAACTCACGAGCCAATCAAAAGGCACAAGCCAGCATCCCGAGCGATGACATTGGCAACTAATACGAATTGTCCGTATTGCAGAAAATCTCACTACATCAGTCAGTGTGAAGGGTTTATAGCTCTTAAACCTAAAGGAAGACATGATGCTGCAATCAAACACAAGTTGTGTATCAACTGTCTTAGAATGGGTCACATACGCCCGAACTGTCCTAGTACAGCCACATGCAGAACGTGCAACAAACCTCACCATACGCTGCTGCATTTTGGTGAAAGGTCGAACAAGTCGTTATCACCCAAACGTGATAAAAAAATCTGTGCAAAAAATCGTCCGTCATCACCCAAGAGTGATGCAAACTCTCAAGCCAGTAGTAGTAATTCTGAAACTACTACGTCAATGTCTGCTAGGACTTATTCACTAAGTCAACACAGAAAACATACTTCGGTATTACTACCCACTGCAAAACTGCATATATTTGACAGTGCAGGAAAGGTACATGTTGTACGTGCCTTATTGGATACAGGATCGCAGAAATCCTCCATCACAAGTCGTTGTGTCCACAATTTGAATCTGTCTATTGAAGCGTGTCAAACAAAGATTATGTCAATCAGTGACACCCACGTCAAGGACACTAGTGGTATTATACATACCAAAATCAAACCATGTCGTAGAGAAACTCCAGTTCTCGATTTGAGTTGCATTGTAATCGACAACATTACAGGCAGAATCCCAGATTATCCAATATCTCGGGATACCTTTAAACAATTTGGGAATATCCAACTTTCGGATCCCGAATGCTATAAATCTCAACGAATAGACATGTTGTTAGGAGCTGACATTTGGGGTCAGGTCATTCGTAACGGAGTTAAGAAAGGAGTCGATGGCACACTCAACGCCATCAAAACAATCTTTGGTTGGGTGGTTATGGGAGAATATACCAGCAAGCAAACAAGCAATGCTGTGGTGTCGTATCATACATACACACAAGAAGATACCCACGAACTATTGTCAAAATTTTGGGAATTGGAAAACGTTCCAACTCCATCGGTTGTCACTAAACCGGAGGATAAAATGGTGGAGGACCATTTTGTCAATACTACCCAAAGAGACTCCGAGGGAAAATACACGGTTTCTTTACCTTTTAAACAGTACCCACCAGTACTCGGCAATTCATACAAGAAAGCTTTGTCCATTTGTCACGCACAGCTGACTCGCTTGAGTAAAGACCCAGAGTTACTCAAGGCTTATGATGCAATATTCGAAGAATATTTGCAAAAGGGTTACGTCACGAGACTTGATGTGCAACCCAATTTGAATGATCAGGATTCGTACTATATTCCACACCATGCAGTGGTTAAACCTGATAGTGCGACGACACCGGTACGCATTGTGTTCAATGCTTCAAAGCCATCGTCTAATGGAAAGTCGATTAATGACTACTTGTATCCTGGTCCGGTACTACAGAAGAGTATCTTCACTCTTCATTTGCGAAATAGATTTTATCCTATTTTAATTACGGGAGATTTAAAACAGATGTTCCTACAAATTAGAGTTGTACGCGAGCATCAACGATTTCTAAGGTTCATTTGGAAACCAGCGGATGCCACACATCCTATTGTGTACCAATTCAACACTATCTGCTTTGGTTTGAATTGTTCGCCGTTCTTGGCGTTGCGTACAGTTGAGCAGTTGGCTCAAGACGAAGGGAATCAATATCCCTTAGCAGCTAAAGTCCTGCAAAATGATGTCTATATGGACGATGTTGTGACTGGAGCTGAAGACATTCAGTCAGCACTAACACTGCGCCGTGAACTCACGGATATATTTGAAAAGGGAGGATTCACCCTCCGAAAATGGGCCAGTAATTCTCAAACAATACTGAATGAACTACCAGACAATGCACGCGCAGTGAAAGATGTCCATTTCACTGACGACGAGTCAGTGAAATTGTTAGGTATCAAATGGGTTTGCAAGTCCGACTGCTACGAGTATACGGTCTCAAAACCCGACGATTTGTGCACCAAAAGAAACATTTTGTCCTGCATTGCAAGGATCTATGATCCATTAGGCATTATGTCCCCATTGGTGATGTTTCTTAAACTCATCATGCAAGAGCTTTGGAAATCAAAGGTAGAATGGGATGAAGAACCTCCCGCTCATATTGTCTCGGAGTGGAACTTGTTTCTGAAAGAGATCGATTGTATATCCAACTATTCGATACCAAGGTTAGCTTGTTTGGGTTCTAAATTCGATCTTATCGGTTTTGCGGATGCCTCCGAGCGAGGCTACTGTGCCGTTGTCTATGTTAGAAGTTATCTAAACGATAAACCAGTGGTTCAATTGCTCTGTGCAAAGACGCGTGTAGCGCCTTTGAAAAAAATTACTATACCTCGTTTGGAATTATGTGCGGCGCATCTTCTCGCCAAACTTCTCGAGAATATTCTCGAAAATATTCCAAACCAACCGGAGGCTGTACATTGCTTCTCGGACTCTATGATAGTTCTTGCCTGGTTACGCAAGGAACCACACACTCTGAAAACATTTGTGGGTAATCGAGTCGCTCAAATACAGACAAATTTTCCGAGTGAACACTGGCGTCATGTAGCGTCGGAACACAATGCGGCCGACGTAGGTTCTAGAGGTCTCAGTCCTCTAAGTTTCAAGACATGTACTCTCTGGATAAATGGACCAGAGTGGTTACAACAACCTTACTCGTGTTGGCCACAAAGTGAAGTGGTTCAACTTGACGAAGATCAAACCAACTCTGCTCAGACAGAGATTGCCAACGCCTAAGTTTGTCTTTAGGGAGACCCTAAGGTGGCCGGTATGTTTAAGACTAATATGTCTTAAATGTAAGGAATTGGAAAATATTAACCCCTTGAGGTAGCAACCCGCTGCACTTGGGAATAGAACGGTTAACCCGCCCTGACTCTATTTAAATAAGTCAATAAATAAATGGAAATAACTGTTTCTGTTACTTGGAAAAATTAGTTGTATGTTTTTACGTGTTTAAGTTTAATTTTAGTATTGTTTGAAATAGCTGTAGTATCTTAAACTAATTATTAATATTAATATTATTGCATCTGGCTTCACGCGAGTGCGCGCGCACCCCCACGCCAAGTACAGCTGCTTCAGCACTGACCGGCATCGACCGAGTCAGAGTGTCTCTGGCTTGCAAACGGTAAACACGTATCGCGTCGTCGTCCGCGAGAGTGGTTTGTCCACCATTTTGCATAAAACTTTCTGATTTTCATATGGTCAGTAAAGTAATTGGTTGTTTAAATTATCGTACGCGTAGCTTGATTAGCCTAACACGACTAATTCAAGGAGTATCGTTCGGTTTTCATTTAATTTGGTACTTTATAGTCCGCGAATACTTTCCGGCGCCAATTTATGCAGCTAATAGACACATCTCAGGAATCAATTGTAAAATCGAACTGTACAATTTGATTTCTCACGGAACTCGTGTTGTTAGGGATTTGATTCATATTTCCTTGGGTGAAATTATTATTATTTCTTTGCAAACCTGTTTACACACGTCCACGTTCGAGTGACGTCATTCACAGCGCATCTGCTGTTATTGTCGACTAGGTACATTCAATGCAACAAGTTTTGCATTCTAGTTGGTTGTTATTAAGTTCATTTAGAGTTCTTAATATTGTTTAACTACATTTGTTTGTTCATACACTTATGAAATGATTTAGTTAATTTATACAAATATCGTATTTGTTTTATCTTTGGTTTATTATTGTTTATGTCACTTGTATTCAATACGCTATCACATATCTCTCAGAATTGGTTTTCAGTTGTTTGTTATTTTGTTGCAATTATATTTAGCACGTTTGTTAGTTCGTAAAACTATCTGGTCCTTCGTTCGTTTTAATTAGTACGTTTCACAAATTAATATTATCCCGTATATTGGCCAAGTCCAGTGATGTGAACCAGCTATCGAAGGTTGTAATTATTTTGGTTTACATATAGTTTTATTTTATTCATTGAATTTAACATCAAACACATTGTTGGTGCTTCTAGACCGGATTCGCTGATCTAGAGACATCACATTTGGGCTTGCGAGCAGGATCAAAACATTTTGGTTCTTCTAGGCCGGATTCGCTGGTTTAGGGTTTGAACATTTGGTCCTTCGAGCCGTTAGGTCCTTATTACTTAGTCCTTCGCACCGGAGGGACGCAACATTTGGTCCTTCGAGCCGGATTTGGCGGTACTCGGAGATAATTATTGTTTCTAGTTACATTTGATCGTCGAACCGGATTTGGCGGATTTCGGAGATAATTATTGTTTCTAGTTACTTTGGTATTAGTAATTGCATTTATTAACACACTGTAAAATGGCTAAACTACTACTCGAACAATTAGAGGTTGTGACAGAAGATATTCGTCGTCTATCAGTCTATTCTTCAGAGACTGATGAAAAAAGTAAACTGAAATTTGAGGTAACTTTTCCGTCTCTCGCAGCTTGGGAACAAGAATTCAATCGTACTTATTGTGAATATTCTTCAAAGTTAAAACAAACCAAAAATCCCGACGAGGATATATTGGCAGAAATTTCCCGAGTTAAGAAGTTGTTTAATGAAATAAACGAACTCATTTGCGACATACGTGTCAATTACAAACTTATGTTCAATGGAGACACCGGATCACAGGCAGGGTCCGACAGAGCTAAATCAGAATCACATTCGATTCAATCAGCACAATCTTTGCGATATATGCAACCCAGCTTGCCTAAATTGAATCTCCCAACATTCGATGGGGAGAAAACAACTTTTATGAATTTTTACGATTTATTCACACAGTTGGTGATAAATCGGGACAGTTTGTCAGATATTGAACGACTTCAATATCTCAAGTTATCTTTAAAAGGGGAAGCCGCTAGGCTTATTACAAATATCCCCGTCAAAGCTGATAGTTTTGATATTGCATGGAACGCCATCACAGATGAATATTATCGTCCTAGGTTGTTGAGGTCGGTACATCTGAATGCACTCCAAGATGTGCAAAAGGTCAAGCAGGCAGACGCTCCTACACTAAAATCATTGTTGAACACAGCACGCGAAAACATCGCTGCTCTGAAAAACTTAGAGGTTGATGTTGACTCATGTGGGGTCATTTTGGAAAACATGATTTGTCGTAAGCTAGATTCGTCTACTAGACGACAGTGGGAACTAACATTGGATTCTGACTCCAAGCCCACTCATGTAGAGTTAATTGCGTTCTTGACTAAGCAAGTTTCAAGCTTAGAGGTTGAACCAGACAAACCTGTCAAAACTCACGAGCCAATCAAAAGGCACAAGCCAGCATCCCGAGCGATGACATTGGCAACTAATACGAATTGTCCGTATTGCAGAAAATCTCACTACATCAGTCAGTGTGAAGGGTTTATAGCTCTTAAACCTAAAGGAAGACATGATGCTGCAATTAAACACAAGTTGTGTATCAACTGTTTTAGAATGGGTCACATACGCCCGAACTGTCCTAGTACAGCCACATGCAGAACGTGCAACAAACCTCACCATACGCTGCTGCATTTTGGTGAAAGGTCGAACAAGTCGTTATCACCCAAACGTGATAAAAAATCTGTGCAAAAAATCGTCCGTCATCACCCAAGAGTGATGCAAACTCTCAAGCCAGTAGTAGTAATTCTGAAACTACTACGTCAATGTCTGCTAGGACTTATTCACTAAGTCAACACAGAAAACATACTTCGGTATTACTACCCACTGCAAAACTGCATATATTTGACAGTGCAGGAAAGGTATATGTTGTACGTGCCTTATTGGATACAGGATCGCAGAAATCCTCCATCACAAGTCGTTGTGTCCACAATTTGAATCTGTCTATTGAAGCGTGTCAAACAAAGATTATGTCAATCAGTGACACCCACGTCAAGGACACTAGTGGTATTATACATACCAAAATCAAACCATGTCGTAGAGAAACTCCAGTTCTCGATTTGAGTTGCATTGTAATCGACAACATTACAGGCAGAATCCCAGATTATCCAATATCTCGGGATACCTTTAAACAATTTGGGAATATCCAACTTTCGGATCCCGAATGCTATAAATCTCAACGAATAGACATGTTGTTAGGAGCTGACATTTGGGGTCAGGTCATTCGTAACGGAGTTAAGAAAGGAGTCGATGGCACACTCAACGCCATCAAAACAATCTTTGGTTGGGTGGTTATGGGAGAATATACCAGCAAGCAAACAAGCAATGCTGTGGTGTCGTATCATACATACACACAAGAAGATACCCACGAACTATTGTCAAAATTTTGGGAATTGGAAAACGTTCCAACTCCATCGGTTGTCACTAAACCGGAGGATAAAATGGTGGAGGACCATTTTGTCAATACTACCCAAAGAGACTCCGAGGGAAAATACACGGTTTCTTTACCTTTTAAACAGTACCCACCAGTACTCGGCAATTCATACAAGAAAGCTTTGTCCATTTGTCACGCACAGCTGACTCGCTTGAGTAAAGACCCAGAGTTACTCAAGGCTTATGATGCAATATTCGAAGAATATTTGCAAAAGGGTTACGTCACGAGACTTGATGTGCAACCCAATTTGAATGATCAGGATTCGTACTATATTCCACACCATGCAGTGGTTAAACCTGATAGTGCGACGACACCGGTACGCATTGTGTTCAATGCTTCAAAGCCATCGTCTAATGGAAAGTCGATTAATGACTACTTGTATCCTGGTCCGGTACTACAGAAGAGTATCTTCACTCTTCATTTGCGAAATAGATTTTATCCTATTTTAATTACGGGAGATTTAAAACAGATGTTCCTACAAATTAGAGTTGTACGCGAGCATCAACGATTTCTAAGGTTCATTTGGAAACCAGCGGATGCCACACATCCTATTGTGTACCAATTCAACACTATCTGCTTTGGTTTGAATTGTTCGCCGTTCTTGGCGTTGCGTACAGTTGAGCAGTTGGCTCAAGACGAAGGGAATCAATATCCCTTAGCAGCTAAAGTCCTGCAAAATGATGTCTATATGGACGATGTTGTGACTGGAGCTGAAGACATTCAGTCAGCACTAACACTGCGCCGTGAACTCACGGATATATTTGAAAAGGGAGGATTCACCCTCCGAAAATGGGCCAGTAATTCTCAAACAATACTGGATGAACTACCAGACAATACACGCGCAGTGAAAGATGTCCATTTCACTGACGACGAGTCAGTGAAATTGTTAGGTATCAAATGGGTTTGCAAGTCCGACTGCTACGAGTATACGGTCTCAAAACCCGACGATTTGTGCACCAAAAGAAACATTTTGTCCTGCATTGCAAGGATCTATGATCCATTAGGCATTATGTCCACATTGGTGATGTTTCTTAAACTCATCATGCAAGAGCTTTGGAAATCAAAGGTAGAATGGGATGAAGAACCTCCCGCTCATATTGTCTCGGAGTGGAACTTGTTTCTGAAAGAGATCGATTGTATATCCAACTATTCGATACCAAGGTTAGCTTGTTTGGGTTCTAAATTCGATCTTATCGGTTTTGCGGATGCCTCCGAGCGAGGCTACTGTGCCGTTGTCTATGTTAGAAGTTATCTAAACGATAAACCAGTGGTTCAATTGCTCTGTGCAAAGACGCGTGTAGCGCCTTTGAAAAAAATTACTATACCTCGTTTGGAATTATGTGCGGCGCATCTTCTCGCTAAACTTCTCGAGAATATTCTCGAAAATATTCCAAACCAACCGGAGGCTGTACATTGCTTCTCGGACTCTATGATAGTTCTTGCCTGGTTACGCAAGGAACCACACACTCTGAAAACATTTGTGGGTAATCGAGTCGCTCAAATACAGACAAATTTTCCGAGTGAACACTGGCGTCATGTAGCGTCGGAACACAATGCGGCCGACGTAGGTTCTAGAGGTCTCAGTCCTCTAAGTTTCAAGACATGTACTCTCTGGATAAATGGACCAGAGTGGTTACAACAACCTTACTCGTGTTGGCCACAAAGTGAAGTGGTTCAACTTGACGAAGATCAAACCAACTCTGCTCAGACAGAGATTGCCAACGCCTAAGTTTGTCTTTAGGGAGACCCTAAGGTGGCCGGTATGTTTAAGACTAATATGTCTTAAATGTAAGGAATTGGAAAATATTAACCCCTTGAGGTAGCAACCCGCTGCACTTGGGAATAGAACGGTTAACCCGCCCTGACTCTATTTAAATAAGTCAATAAATAAATGGAAATAACTGTTTCTGTTACTTGGAAAAATTAGTTGTATGTTTTTACGTGTTTAAGTTTAATTTTAGTATTGTTTGAAATAGCTGTAGTATCTTAAACTAATTATTAATATTAATATTATTGCATCTGGCTTCACGCGAGTGCGCGCGCACCCCCACGCCAAGTACAGCTGCTTCAGCACTGACCGGCATCGACCGAGTCAGAGTGTCTCTGGCTTGCAAACGGTAAACACGTATCGCGTCGTCGTCCGCGAGAGTGGTTTGTCCACCATTTTGCATAAAACTTTCTGATTTTCATATGGTCAGTAAAGTAATTGGTTGTTTAAATTATCGTACGCGTAGCTTGATTAGCCTAACACGACTAATTCAAGGAGTATCGTTCGGTTTTCATTTAATTTGGTACTTTATAGTCCGCGAATACTTTCCGGCGCCAATTTATGCAGCTAATAGACACATCTCAGGAATCAATTGTAAAATCGAACTGTACAATTTGATTTCTCACGGAACTCGTGTTGTTAGGGATTTGATTCATATTTCCTTGGGTGAAATTATTATTATTTCTTTGTAAACCTGTTTACACACGTCCACGTTCGAGTGACGTCATTCACAGCGCATCTGCTGTTATTGTCGACTAGGTACATTCAATGCAACAAGTTTTGCATTCTAGTTGGTTGTTATTAAGTTCATTTAGAGTTCTTAATATTGTTTAACTACATTTGTTTGTTCATACACTTATGAAATGATTTAGTTAATTTATACAAATATCGTATTTGTTTTATCTTTGGTTTATTATTGTTTATGTCACTTGTATTCAATACGCTATCACATATCTCTCAGAATTGGTTTTCAGTTGTTTGTTATTTTGTTGCAATTATATTTAGCACGTTTGTTAGTTCGTAAAACTATCTGGTCCTTCGTTCGTTTTAATTAGTACGTTTCACAAATTAATATTATCCCGTATATTGGCCAAGTCCAGTGATGTGAACCAGCTATCGAAGGTTGTAATTATTTTGGTTTACATATAGTTTTATTTTATTCATTGAATTTAACATCAAACACATTGTTGGTGCTTCTAGACCGGATTCGCTGATCTAGAGACATCACATTTGGGCTTGCGAGCAGGATCAAAACATTTTGGTTCTTCTAGGCCGGATTCGCTGGTTTAGGGTTTGAACATTTGGTCCTTCGAGCCGTTAGGTCCTTATTACTTAGTCCTTCGCACCGGAGGGACGCAACACAAGCAAAATAAAACAATAAACAATGAAACAACAAGGGTGGGACTAAATATGATTTTCAAAGTGGCCACCATTCGCAGCAACGCAAGCCCGGCAGCGTGCTTTGATGTTGGTGGAGACCTTCGCAAAGACTGCCTGCTTCTCTTTTATATCTTCTGCTGCAGCCACGATTCTAGCCACTAGTTCTAACTCTGTGTTCACCGGTGTCTCGTAAACAGAGGTCTTCATCTGACTCCAAAAAAAGAAATCTAGTGGAGTTAGGTCGAGGCTCCGGGCTGGCCACGCAACTGGACCTCTCCTCCCAATCCACTTATTCGGGTATTTTCTATTTAACAATGCGGTGACTTCTCGCGTTGTGTGAGCCGGTGCCCCATCATGCTGAAACCAAAGTCTCCGTCTTATGTTTAGTGGCAAGTCTTCAAGTAGTTCCGGCAGCACAGTATCCAAGAAAATAAAATAATTTTCATCATTCAATCGGTTTGGAAGAATGTAGGGTCCAATAACGTACTCCCCTATGATTCCAGTTAGAACTGGGCAATACTTGCACGAAAAATTAGGCTTGCAAGTACTATCTATTTATAGTACTTTGTACTTGACAAAGTAAGTCTATTCACATGTACTTGGTACTTAATTCTTGGAAAAATACTTGACGTACAATGAAAAGTACTTGAAGTATTTTTAAGTACTTGAAGTACTTTAAATGTACTTGAAGTATTTTAAACGTACTTGAAGTATTTTAAATGTACTTTAATTACTTTATATGTACTTGAAGTGCGATGAATAATTTAAAACTTAATAATGTTATGAGAATTATTTGGCTGTCAGCGTTTCTTTTGCAGTGGTATGGTGTTATTCCTGTAGTACATAATTATGTGAATTTCATTAATAAATATATTTTCAGTGATAATACAAAAGTAAAGATATATTTGAAATTTTTTTGGCATAAATAAATTCTAATCTGCATACTACATATGCATATGTTTATATTACCCAACTACAGTGCTGGGATTTTGCCGTATCGCCTGGCGATCGTGTGACATAAAAATGATGTCATTCTAACATCTTGGTACAGCTTTTCGCATTGCCTGGCGATCATATGACATCAATTTTATGACATGTGATTGCTAGGTGATTTGACAGTCCCAGCGAAGTACTCTTGTTTTATATAACCCAATAAATATCGCATATTGAAATTTTTGTCAATAATCACCTTTTAGGTGCATATAATCAGAAAAATAATGATTATCTGAAAAAGTAGTTGCACCCAAGTTTACAAGCCAAGTAAGTGAATAAAAACTTTTTTTTGGACAGATAGAAAAAAATGTTTCAGACAAATATTGTAATAGAAAGTTTATGGATTTTAAAAATGTTTTATTTTCGAAAATCGATGGGTTGGTTTTCAAAGTATCTTGTTTTGAAATTTTTGAATGGTCGCCATTTTGTTATTTGATGAAATAGAAAATAATTGTAAATACAAGTGTTTTAGAGAACCGAAAACAAATGCTGAAAGTTTTTGTATTTTTTAAATATTTCTTAAAATAAGGGAGTTATGACGATTTTTCGAAAAACAAGAGAACGCCAATAACTATGAACTGGGGCTCCAAATCAAAAATTTGAGCTAAGAATAGTTGTTTGTTTTAATGAGTTCTATCTACCATTTTCGGGTGTAACGACTTAGTATTAACACCCTGTATATATAAAAAATTTAATTTAAACAGTATTTTTAGATATGTGCAACAAATAGTAGGCTAGTGATGCACTCTCGCGTCTCGTCTAGTAGCGTTATGTAAGACGGGACCGAGATTACAGACCCGAAAACGATCGTTATTTTACATTTCTCGTCTCGTCTCGCGTGCATCACTATAGTAAACGGAAATTATACACAGTGATAAAAAATGGCACATGGGAAGATATAGAACTGGCTAGTCCGACAGCGCTCTTTAGATGTAAACCTATGAAAGCATTTTATAACATTATTAGTTAATAGGTATATGTTGCGTAGAAAGTTTTGTTCCAAAATTTATCAAAACTTATTTAAGTAATTTCTTTTCATTATGGCTTATAATGAAGAGCCTGACAAATTTCTTCTTGAAGCATATTTTCGTTCGGATGAACGTAACGAACAAGGTTCTTAGGATTATTTATATGACAGTTAGCCTATGGAAATAGGAATTCTGTCACTCTGTATAACTACCGGTAAAAAATCAGTTTTTTTATTAATTTAGTTACACAAATATACCATACCTAAAGATAATTGGCAAAATAAAAATACCTATATAATCATATTTTCCATCTAACTGTCAAAAAACAGGTATACAAAAGCTTAAAGAAACAATTTTTGTTTTAACTTAATCAAAATTTAATTTTAATCTATTACAATATTTTATTTTAGAAACCACAATTGGAATGAAAACTGAATGTCAGCGCAACTGCAACGAAGAATATGTTCATGCGCTTCATTTTTTGTCAAGCATGATATTAAATAGAGGTTTTTCTGTTTGGAAGAAATTCGACATTTTATATAAATTATCTCCGGACTATAAAAAGGAACAAAAATATTTAAAATTAGTCTCTAATATCTCTAATAAGGCCATTGAAGATCGTAAAAAAATAATGTTGGAAAAAATAGCAAATGAAACTAATTTATCAGATTTAAATTCCGATGGCAGAAAAAAGAACTTAATTTTAATAGATATTCTTCTTAATAGTACTATAGACGGTAAACCAATTCCAGATGACATAATTAGTACAGAAGTGAACAGCATCATTTTTATGGTAAGTATTAAATACAAGCTGCTGTAAAAATTTTCATTAAAGCGGGTTAACGAAAGCTAGATAAGATACACTGATCGGCACGGAACACTGGCATTTTTTTTACATAAATGCTGTTATTTCTTCTCTACTTTGTATAATTGAGATTTAATTATTTATTAGGGTATACAAAAGATTAATTTGCTTATAAGATACATTCTATACCCGAATTTCCACTTCATGAAATATTTCTTTGTTGGTACTCAACTCGACCACAACCATTGTTTTTACTCAAAATGGGGGAGGGGGGGGGGTTAGGTCAACAGTATGCAAAAAAGCTGATTTACCACATTAATCTCCTATGTGCACCCTGGAAATAAACATCCGATATATACTCACATACATACATACATACATACATACATACATACATACCGGGTTTAACATAAAGTTATTTATTTATAGTAGCAATGTTAATGAAATAAAATCAAAAGCAATAGTATATTTTACAACAAGGCTGCGTTGCTATAATTACCGAGGATGAAATTTGCAACGTTACACGAGCTGGCGAGGTAATAATAGCCATTATGGCAAGTTGTATGTTGTATACTATAATTTATCTACAACTAATATCATGCAAGATATTTTAAAATGTCGTTTCATAACCCCGAACTAAATAATCTACATGACATTTTTTTTTTATTAAAATAATGTTAACATTGCAACGTTTTGTAACGTAACTATGCCGAAAATATGTCATTTTGATTGGTCTATTTTCTTGGATATTTGTTTTATTAGAATAACTACTATTCGCTGATCATTATTCCCTGCGGTATTTATATATTGCATTATACTGGCTTTTTATCAACTTCTGGTAAAAATTTTAAGTGCATAGTACTGATCAAAATGAGTAAAAAGGGCTTAATCAACATGGGTGACGACTTCGATTAAATGAGACTTTTTGTTTCGCTTTCAGAGGTCAACTTAGATGTGCTTTTTTAAATCAAATAACTGTACGAAGTTAAATGTTGTGGCAACCTTGGCCAATATTTAATTTTGAAATAACTTCGTTACTATTAGAAATTGAGAAAAAATGTTTCATATGAAATTTTATTGTTTTTCTTTTTAGTCTATTCACTGTCATAGACAATGTTATTTTCAATCACTATATTTGCCAGTTTTATTTCAATTCTAATAGAGAATGGTCTCTTTCTCGGAAACAGTTGAAGATGAAGATGAGACCTGTATTAATTAAGTTTTTTACTCATTTTGGTTAGTACTACATGCCTTTTTTACCCGAAGTTGGAAAACATTCAGTATAAATAGCAAATACTACATATTTAATATACATATTATTTATAAATTCTATATAAAAATATTATATTTTACCTATTAGAAATTATAAAATACAATTTGCATAAAAATAATACTACTTAATAATTTCTTACTTTTCTTTGTGTGAATAATTATCTTTTTTTATGCTAAATGATGGTTCAATCACAGCATTTCTGACAGGTACAAAATCACAATGTAGTAAATACGTTTCTGAGAGGGTGTTTCAAAAATACTGTAGAAAAATTTAAAGGCATATAGTACTGGCCAAATTGAGTAAAAAAGCTTAATCGACATGGGTCTGATCTTCCATAGTTTCCAAGATTTGAGGCAGTGGAAAATGCGTTTTTACGGGGTTTACGTCTGCTATCTCGATAATTATTAAAGTTACGACTATGATTAATGAGATTTTTCGTTTATCTTTCAGAGGTCATCTTAGATGTACTTTTGTTTTTTTTTTAAATCAAATAATTGTAGTATGTTAAATGTTGTGGCAACCTTGGCCAATACTTCATTTTCAAATAACTTCGTAACTATTAGAAATTGATAAAAACGTTTTATATAAAATTTTATTGTATTTTATCTCTGTCAGTTTTTTTTCGCATTTCTTGTAAACAGTTGAAGATCAATCCTATATTGATCAAGTTTTTTTACTTATTTTGGTCAGTACTATATGGCATTAATTTTTTTTTACAGTATTTTTGAAACACACTGTATTTGTTTATAATTTTATTTCAATAGCATGTAAAGCAAGTAAAGTAATTTTATATTTAATATGTAGGCCAAGGTCGCCACGGTTACGAAACGTGCGAAATAATATGTAATTATTGAATTGGCTACTTTTAGGCAATGAAAAATAGTTTTCCTTGATATATATAACTAATACTAGCAAAATTACCCCTTATCCTAATTTTAATAATATCTAAATACGTATTTCGAGAACTAAATTCTTATCATCAGTAGTACAACCAAGAAAAAATTAAACAGAACAGTCAAGATTACTCAACATGTCAACCACGCTAGAACTTCTAACAACTCTAACAGAGTTGTTAGAACCTCTGGTATGGTTGACATGTTGAGTAATCTTGACTATTTTGTTTAATGTTTCTTTTGTTGTATAAATGATGATGAGAACTTAATTCTTGAAATACGTATTTATTTTTTATTAAAACTAATATTAAGGTTAAGGGGTAATTTTATTAGTTTTAGTTATATTTAACCTTAGACTCCATCCATCTGTGCTCTATATGTGTATATTTTGAGACTGTTTTGAATGTAGTTCTTTGAGAAGTGCTCGTTTATATACAAATTTTATCGCAATTTAAATTAAATTTGTTAGAAGAATTTCATTCCTTCAAAATTATAAATGTTTTACATTTAAGATGAAGTATAACTGTTAAATCTAATTTATTCATAGAAAATTGAAAGTCTCTTTCATAATTTTAGGGTTATGACACTTCTGCTACATCAATAAGTGTAATGATGTATGCCTTAGCTTCTTATAAAGATGTACAAGTAAGTTACGTTTTATTACCAATATAATTATTTAACTTTTGCATATTTCAACCCATAGGATAAAACAGTTAAGGAACTTAAAGATATTTTTGGTAACGACCGCGACAGGCCTACCACCATGGAGGATACGAGTAAGATGAAATACATGGATCTCGTCATTAAGGAAACCTTGAGATTCTACTCAGTGGTTCCTGTCGTAGCTCGCAAAGTGACAGAAGATGCAGACTACAGTAAGTGCAACCATTGAGTACAGAGTATTTCTGACAAGGTAAATAATAATAATAATAATAATAATAATAATAATAATAATAATAATATTGATAATAATAATAATAATAATAATAATAATAATAAGAATAATAATAATAATAATAATAATAATAATAATAAGAATAAAAATAAAAATAAGAATAAGAATAAGAATAAGAATAAGAATAAGAATAAGAATAAGAATAGGAATAAGAATAAGAATAAGAATAAGAATAATAATAATAATAATAATAATAATAATAATAATAATAATAATAATAATATTAATAAGAATAATAATAATAATAATAATAATAATAATAATAATAATAATAAGAGACCTAGCCGCCATTTAAATTTTGAAGAATGATTTAAGTGATTGTTTTGCTTGGGGCTACGCGTTGTGACCCATTACAACTATTGATGAATATTCCGGGCGTTAATCTTTTTATTTCATTATTTGCGAAAATAACAAGAAATTATATTTTTTATTACCTATTATGAAAAACATTGCATAAACTATCATTTTAAATACTAAACGTGAAACCGGCTTATTCTATAGGACAATAGGCGATCCAATCTAGTGGTGAAAAATCGACCTAATTATGTGACGTTACGAAAGGTAGTTCTAGAGTAATATTTATTTCTTGCTGTGAAATGGATACTAAGTCTTCCCTAATCAAATCATTTACAAAATTGACAGTTTCTTTCCTCAATCTATATCTTCGTCTAAATTCTTCATCAATGATTTATTCTTTCACCTTCAACAATTCTTCCTCTATATAAGTCTAAAACGTCTCTAACATCTTGAATATCAGCGCATTCACCCTTTTTGTCCGCCATCTTGTTAGCGTTAGAACGATTTAAAGTTAGAGTCCGTCCGTTTAGAGAAAAAACAAATCGGCGCAGTACAAAAGTTGTACTACCCAACTTACAAATGTTGACTATTAATAAACATTTAACTGAATAATATTTAATTGTTATTTGCGATACGTAATATTTGTGGCGGATCAAGTTAACTTCTAAATATTATATTTTATCAAGTTATCCGCCACGTTAGTTCCCACCATTGTTGATCAGCTGTTCCGAGGTTACTTCGGAGCAGCTGACAACAAAAACATCATTAGTTTTGTATTTCAAGCAAATGTAACGTCAAAAATTATGTTAACAAAATAAAACAGAAATTTATACATTGCATTTTACAATTTAATTTCCAAGCGTTTATTTTACAAATTGTAACGCTTGGATTATCTTCGTATTAAGATGAGCCAATTGTTACATATTCATAAACAAGTATACATATAATTATTACTCGCACAAAAGACATTTGATTAAATATCTTTGTCCATATTTATATATGTAATCTATACGCTACAAACAACTGCTACCTGTCACAATATCGTACCATCCCTACTTTCACAAGTTGGACCCGCCCGGATGAATTTTGGTCTGTGCGCCGGTTTTTTCTCTAAACGCACGGACTCTACCCAGTAACACATTTGGGTTTAGAGGTGACCTCTAGCGTTAGCGGCGGTAAAAACTGACACTAGAATACAATTTTTTTAAAGTTCAACTCTAAACTGCGCTAACGGTGACCTTTAAGTTTTAACGTTGACAACAGAATAGCACTCATTGTATATAAATACAATAAAGGTGCATACACACTACTATCACGTCACGTAAACTCACATGATTTCACGTATCCCATTTAGTTGTATTGCGAGAAAACACACTGTTGTCATTTGTTTAATTTATGTAAAATCACAAAAAAACATGTGCAAGCAATATAGATAAATGGGAAATATGGGTCTCAACAATTGACACTTGGCATGTGAAATCATGAGAGTTTACGTGAGGTAATAGTAGTGTGTATGCACTTAAGAGTCAATATTAAACTTTAAATATTTATAATATATACTTATTACTTAGCGATAATTATATCATTTTTCTATTTCGGTGTCGTTATGAGTCTATAAGAAAGGTATAAACGCACTGAAAACACGTGGTTAAAAAGATCTATAAACGTACTGTTTTCGGTGCTTTATGTTTTCTAGAGCTGGTATGGCTACTTTCAAACTGACAGACGGACGAATGACATATAACTTCAAATTTCTGTCAGTCAACAACAGTGCACTCTATACTATACGTATCTGAAAAGGCGCCGCAATAAAAACCACTGAAGATAACCCTGAGCATGGGGATCCTACACTATCTACCTATCTTTGATTTGCGCACGACTCGCATCGATGTATAGGGGACATAGGACCATACACATACCAGGAACCATATACCTATTAACTAATATACGGCTAACACTCCTATCTTTCACATAAGAGTAGGCGAAGCTAATACTGTGAAATGGAAATATCATTTCTGCATAAGTCTATCTCACACAAACACCCAAGCTAGAATTATACACATGCTCGTAAACCTTCACTACTATTGGCTAACGCTGGTGACTTATGATTTTAGAATTTTACTGTTGCCATCTACTGAATTCTGAAGTAAACTCTTAGACAAAGACGATAAGCTCGAAGAAAGAGAGAGCAAAGCACTACCATGACCTCTTAGATAGAAGTTAAAACTGTATTCAAATGTGTTGGATAATTTTGTGTTTTGGTATTATTATTATATTAGAATTTGTCATCAGCTAATAAAACATTGTTATAACAAAACTGATCACTCATACATATGCCAAATCAGATTAGGGTAATACGTTGAGAAGATATGAGAGACAATGGTAATACAAAATTATCTCTTTCTTCGAGTTTGCTGGCTTCTTCTAAAGACATGTAGTGTTGGATGGGAGGATGTGAGATGTGTGACGCCAGTTTCATAGGTCCTCATTCTATTTGAATCGTGAGCATTGCTTGGTGTTTCGGTAATACAGTATTTTATTTTCTTTGTGTTTTGTTGATATCATGCCGACTAGAACTTGTCTGTGCAGTTCAAAAGCTCCTAATCTTAGTTTGCATAGTTAACTTATTTAATACACAAAAAGTTTAAGTATTTTATATTTATGGGTTATTATTTTGTTTGTAGTTTTCCTAAAGCCCGTGAAATAAGTAAATGGTGGAAAGAAAGATGCGATTCCAGGCTAACTGATAGTGTGTCTAGCTTTTACGTTTATAAAATTAGATTGTATCATAAAAGAGAAAGACGATTATATTCGAAATAAGTTTCATAGATTTCAATTATTTAGGAATCAGTAAATATTTTATAAATTATTTCTTTTATTCTTCTTTATCTTACTGTCATCTAAATAAATTAATCCTGACCAGATTCTATTTCCATTATTTTTACAGTGCAACAAAGTTATATAATTCAAATTTAAAAGTAGAATATTTCATTGTTATTTATTATTTCTAATATTTATATTCAAAAATTTAAACACTACAGCCGTATTCATAGTAAAGCAGATAAACTAGTTTCAAACCAGGTCTACGTAGTCCTGGTTTAAACCAAGTCTAAAACTGGTTATTCATAGTCATATTTAGACCTTGTTTAAACCTGATCTAAGTAAATCGATCTTACACCATTCTATCTTGTCGGATATTATCATACATTGTTCTGCACATATGTAGTGAATACAATTTTAAATTTTTTGATCATAGCTGATGTTGACTGCACTGATTTCTTATAACTAACACTTCATTGGGAACTTTTTATTAGCTTTTAACTGCGAAATACATACAATTAATTATTATCCATAAGTTGTTTCTTGATTGTGGTAATACTCATTTATGATTTTAGTATATCAGGATTTGCAAGGAAATAGTTGTTACATATCATATTTTATTTCTAAATTATTTATTATCAGATTTACTTTAACAATTCCTCTTACAAAGATATCTTATACCGTACAATGCTCAAAACTGTCACATTGACTGAAACTGGTCACCCTTTATTGTTAGTTTCATTTTCTAATAATAATTTTATTCTATCATTTAAATTCTGCAGATTTTCTTTCTTAAATCTGTAAATTTAAATCGCTTTTTAGTTTCTATAAAATGAAGAACTGAATATTTCCTGGAAATCTAGCCTATAAATTTTTCTATTCGATATAATTTAATTTTTAAATGGATATGTATGATAAACACTCTGGTTTCTTCAACGATGATCCACTGTGTTCCTAATATCTTCTATATCGTTAACATGAGTAAAACCTATAATCTATTATGAATTTCTAAAAAATGAAATAATATATTATCATTAATATGTGTAACATGACTAATTAACTAGTATGAATTTTGAAAATATTTCTATTACTTACCATATATTAAATAATAATTTGCATTAAACACAAAATTATATTTTCATACTACTGCTATCAACTGAGTTAGACTCGCGATAAACTAGGGTGCGAGCAGGTCTAAATTTTAGTCTGCCTCTATGAATAACTGTTTGCGCCGGTACAAGTTATATTTGAGATAGACCCGGTTTAAACTTGAATAGATGCACTATGAATACGGCTGTAAATAAATAGTAGATACATTATTTAATTTCTCAGATTTAATTTTATAATTTCTCGCGCTAGTCTCCCTTAATCAGAAATCATATCCGTGTTCCTTCAGGCTGTGATTCACAATCTAAATGATTTTAACAACAACTCATCCAGGACCATAAAATATAAGATTTCCTATTTCGTTAAATTTATTAACATTATGGGGCGATTCTGAACTTAACGCGGTACAGCGCAGTAACTTTACATCGATATAATTTGCAGCGCGCTATAACTGGAAATATATCATATAAACTTGATTGAATAAAACTTAGCCTTTCAAGCCGGATCCATATTCATACATACAGGTTCACAGATGTCAACTCAATTTTATAAAGGATGCTAAATTTAAACGCTATTATTATTAATAGTAAATTATATGAGCTTTACTTATAAGATTTCTTATATTTTCAGAGGGTACAATTATTCCAAAAGGAACAACACTAGTATTCTCCTTACACACAGTTCATATGTCAGCCGCATATGACAGGCCTAAGGAATTTATTCCTGAAAGATTTTTGCCGGAAAATTACATAATGCCGTATACATTTATTCCTTTCAGCGCTGGACCAAGAAATTGTTTAGGTAAATTATTGTTATTTTAACCAATAATCAGAATAATGTGCCATTTTATTATTATTGAGGATGTACACTATATTTATTTACATAAATGAACACTTTTTTATACAATTAAGTGTATGTGAAGATTGAGATTTTTCACTATTTGAAAAAAAAAAACAATATATTTTGAAAGCGATCTGGAAAGTCTTAATTATTCTTTGTTGACCTGCAATATATTTTTTAAATATTGTATAACATAGCTGATTTTATTGTAAAACAATAGAGTTCGCTAATTATTGAATTGAATCAAATTGATCCTTTTCAAAAATTATAAAAATATATTTAAAAGAACTTTCGTAATCAACAATTGAAAATATGTATGAATTATTATTATTTTACTTTTATTTATTTAAGTGTTACAAGGAGAACCTTATACAATAAATAATACAGTAGAATTGACATAACAAGTAACCATAAAGGTAGTTCTAAAGTAGTTATTTTTACAATAATATACATTATCTATATTAACTAAAGTTCATACATAAGATCAGATATTTAGTTTTCTGAATGATTAAATACTGATTATTTACATTATACAGGGTGTAAATGAAATAAGTACAATAAATTTAACCAGTAATATAACTCGTCGAGAGCAACAATATCTCTTAATAAATTTTTCTCGAAAACGCATATTTTTTTAGCATATTTAAAACCCCGTAAATTGACGAGTCGTTCCACATATTTTTTTAATAACTTAATACAGTAGCAACAACTATGAAAAAGTTTGTTTGACGGTCCTGTCATTTGTTGCAATTAAATTTTGACATTAATAAAATTGTTTATAAGGTAAAATTCTGTCAAAATGCTTACGTTTGCGAATAGCGAGTACACAGACAATGTAATTACTTACCTATGGTTTATTCACTTATTCGTATCTGTACTATATTTTACGTTGTTATTGACATAAAGACACCGCTTTGCAGTTTCCAACGCATTTAGACGGTTTCAATTACTGTTCTTAATATTGGCACATTTGTAAATCTTGCACATCTTATCACAGTACGTATTTTCACATATGATAATTTTTTTAAAAAGCAACAGTTATATTCATACCAAGTGAAAAAAGTTTAATGTTTTCAGCATATAGCATACTTCAAATTTTGCGAATGGCTAGTATTGTTCACTGATTAGGCTTTGTTTACTAACGAAGGTATCTTTAGGGCACATACTGTAAAAATGTTCATTAAAAAATATTTTGGCGGTAACAATAAATTGACGACTAATTGTTACTCATATACCTCGTTTAACTGGACAAGAGTTTGTTCTTACATTTTTAAATAAGATATTTAAACTATTATGATTTGTCGACGATAAAAAATAACTGATAACTCATCTCATAACCTCATAACTATGCTTTTTCTATACACAGATGTTTATAAGTCTGTTTTAGTACACAATTTTACAATTTTGTTATCCAAAATTTAATTTTTTTTATTTTATAATTGTACTATTTCGAATTTATTAATAATGAATATGTTATCTGATCGTTTATTAATTACTGCGTCTGCAAGAAAGCAAATACCAGGCGACAATTTTTGTGCCGTGTGAATCTAACTTAAATGCAGACAGCAGAGGACAGCAGTGATCGGATCAGAGGCAAATAATGAAATATCTAACAAATCTGTAAAGAATTTTAACTCAAAAATTAAAATATTTAGAAAAAAAAATTATTAAGAAATTTTGTTGCTCTCGACGAGTTACATTACGGGTTTCATTTACACTTTGTATAGGTATTTAATATTTTCACAATACACTCACATAAATATCATAAACTCAAACAAGTATTATTTGGTTTATTTTTGTTGTGTCGTAATACTTCTACTTATTCATTTATTTGAAAATGGATTCCGCATTTGAAAAAAGGATAGAAGGCTTGAAATTACATATACCTATGAAGGGGCTAATATACTCGGATCTAGTAGAAACATTGCATTATTATTCTTTTTTTGTAAATGTGTAAGGCCCACCCCACCACCTCTAGTTAAAGTGAAAGTTAGTGATAACCAACGGTTATGTTGCAAAATTGTTCTTACCACCTATAGTTAGAGCTAACTGGAAGTCAAAACTGTGCTTCTAACCTTCAGTTTAATTCTTAACTAATGGTTAATAAACTGTCACTTTAACTAGAGGTTGTAGGTTTGGTACTAAATGATTTAAAAAAAGATAACAAATTTTTTTGTTTATCACAGGTCAGAAATATGCCACGTTGGAAATGAAAGTAACAATTGCAAATCTTCTTCGACATTTTGAGATCGAGTCAGCAGGACCAAATTACAAGATGGAATTAGAACCTGATATGGTTAACAAGCCTGTTAATGGAATATATGTAAAGTTAAAACCACGAATTTTCTAAATAAATTTTGTAGATTTTCTATCGAACAAATTGGATTTTAAAGGATATAATTGGGTTTTTAATATTAATGTTTATTCACAATATTCATAATATTAAGTCATTGTTAATTATTATAAACTATTTTTTATATAAGATGATTAAATTCTATTTTAACGACGAGCGGAAAATGTAAATTCAATACAGGGGCAAATTTTAAAACCGGTATTTTTGTATTTAATTTTCTGGATACCGGTTTTAATACCGGTATTGTTTTGTACTATTTAGGTGTACAAAATAAATAAAACGTAACTCTTAATTTTTATTTAATACAAACAATAAGAAAACATAATGTAACTTTTTTATTATTTGAGTGAAGTGTAAATATTAGACAATTATTATTAATTAAAATAAAGGTTTATTATTATAACTAAATATCAAAATGGTATTAATAATGACGATTACTAATATTGAACAATTATTAAAAACTAATTAAGACTAAAACTATAATTAACTAACACTATTATTTTACTGTACTCTCGTACTTTTATTTAACTAACTCTTCATTTTCACGATATTACTAATTATTTATTCCGACTATTTATGTAGCTATTTATTTATATTACGTTCAACTGTCCGCCTACCGACCTCCACAGCGTCTATATAGTCAACTGACTCAACAGCGTCTGTATATTCGGACAGAAGTCACACCTTTCACCTCACTGTCTGTCTATTTGTGTAACTAACTTTCTCTTTTCACAGCCTCAGTACCATCAACTATCCGTATGCCACAATTCTTCAACACCAATGCCGAGTATCCACTCCAAGTCGCTGTTACTGTCCTTGTATACCTAGCTTCACAATACTCGTCAACCCTACCGAGTATTCACTTCCACAGGTATCCCAATATACCAGTAACTCACAGGAGCGAGTGGTGAATATCACATCCCGAGCTCTGCACTTCATTGTCGCATTGAAATTGATGCATTATTTTGCTACGCTGTGAAACAAACAATGTGAATAGTTTATTATTTAGTGCAGGCGCCAAGAAACATTCCGTTTGAAAAAACCGGTGGATTCATTACAAATCATTACAACCACTGTTCGAGCCTTTGAACTTCCTCCAATTCGGCTATGAATTACGAAATTCCAAGTTACACCCGACGAAAATGATAAAACCTCCTCTCCCTGACTCTTTAATTAGGCCTAGCACAATGTAATTCAGTCTTGTAGTTATAAAAAAAATATATTTAAACTGTATCTCTCTCTAGATGTGTTCATAACGATTGTCGAAACTTATCTTTTTAAGGTAGTATCTTTTTCTTCTTCTTCTTCTTCTTATTCTTCGAAGTCGCTGTTTCTTGCACTTCTTCTCCAATCATTCCTGTCCAACACATCTTCTTCACACTGTCCTTTCTCACCCAAGTCTTTTGCGTCACAGTCCTTCCTCCTTCTATTTGCCCTTTCTCATACTCCAGAGTTTGAGAGTTCTAATCCTGATGACTGGCTTCTCGAACCCCGACCGTCCATGACGGAGTAGTCCTAACCAACTTGGCACAGTGGTCAGGCGAGGCTACAACTGTATGTCACTTGCGAGGAACACCCTAGCCCTTATACCACTTTCCGATCCTACACCTTCCGTTTTTGGTTTCGGCGAAGATTTCACAGTCGGATGCCTTTCCTACCACCAACTCTCACCATTTACTCGGGCTTGAAACCGGCGCCAAATTTAGCTGGCTTACTCCCTCAGTGTCTGGTTATTGTACAGAACAATAATATTTACATATTTTCTTCTTGGTAAAAATCGATTGACCATCTCAAATTTGAGATAAATGCAATCAAAGAGAGCTCTTTTTTGTATGTGTTTTCTATATCAAGCAATAGTAAATGTCATATTTTTCAATGTAGCTTCAAAATATTGCTTCCCATTTTATTAAAAAAACATCTCAGTTTAGAGAAATATATAAATGACCAATATTAAAATAAAAATTACTTTTTTGATCGTATTGTTTAAGAGATATAGCTTAATAAAGTGCGATTTTTTTTACTAATACAGGGACGGAAGCGGTCGATGGGCTATGATCTGGAAACACAGGCTTGTTTAAATGTAATATATTTTGCCTCTAACTAAGAAAATTGTATCATCAATCTGCTTTTTTTACAACTATTAGAATTTGCACTTAAATTTGTTAACTCAGAAATCAAAATTAGTTATCACACTATCTAGTTTGACGTTATGTGAAAACACTTTTATAACTAAAACATCTAAGCCGTGTCAGATACATTGTGGCCCGCTGCAATACATTGGAGCTGGTATAAACTGCTGTGGAGAGAGAAACAAAGAAAAAAAATTGACCACTGACTTTGTCCGGCAACATTCAGAATTTCATTCTTTAGGTCTTTCTGAACTTAAATCATCAATCAGAATGAATCCACCGGTTTATTCAAACAATATGTTTCTTGGCGCCCGGTCTAATTATATTTATTATTATTATTTTAACTTATTTTGAATGTAAAGCTAATATTTTTATCAAAATAAAATTACATTTATATTAGAACAGTTTCACCAAGTACTTTATTTTACCTACATTTATTATCATTTATATATTATTTTTATTACTAATACTTTTATACGTAGTTAAGAACTATTTCTACGATTAATACTTTTATAGATTGCACATATTACATATAAATAAAAATGAATCTGCAAAATGATTTTATACCTATGCATTTTATTGGGGACA